>SJYQ01008101.1:69290-94357 GCA_006410935.1 Redunca redunca
GGGGTGGGAGGGGGGTTCTGGACTGAGAACACGTGTACACCCATGGCGGATTCATGTTGTTGTGTGGCAAAACCAATACACATAGTAAAATAAAAAAAAAAAAAAAGATTGACTGGTTTGATCTCCTTGCTGTCCAAGGGACTTTCAAGAGTCTTCTCTAGCACCACAGTTTGAAGGCATCAATTCTTTGGCATTCTGCCTTCTTTACGGTCCAGCTCTCATAACTGTACGTGACCACTGGGAAGACCAGAGCCTTGACTATATGAACCTTTGTCAGCAAAGTAATGTCTCTGCTTTTCAACACATGGTCTAGGTTTGTCATTGCTCTCCTGTCAAGAAGCAATTATCTTCTGATTTCATGAGTGCAGTCACCATCCACAGTGATTTTGGAGCCCAAGAAGAGAAAATCTGTCACTACTTCCATCTTTCCCCCTTCCATTTGCCATGCAGTAATGGGGCTGCATGCCATGATCTTAGTTTTTTTCATATTTAGTCTTAAGCTGGCTCTTTCCTCTTTCACCCTCATCAAGAGGTTCTTCAGTTTCTCTTTGTTTCTTTGCTTTCTGCCATTAGAGTGGTGTCATCTGCATATCTGAGGTTGTTGATATTTCTCCTGCCTATCTTGATTCCAGCTTCTAACTCACCCAGCCCAGCATTTTTCATGATGTGCTCAGTGTGTAGGTTAAACAGGGTGACAGCAGACAGCCCTGACGTACTTCTCTCTCGATCTTGAAACAATCAGTTATTCTGTGTGTGTGTGTGTGTGTTAGTTGCTTAGTCATGTCCGACTCTTTGCAACCCCATAGACTGTAAGCCCACCAGGCCCCTCTGTCCATGGGATTCTTCAGGCAAGAACACTGTAGTGGGGTGCCATTTCCTTCTCCAAAAGGAAATATAGAAAGAAAGAAAGTGAAGTCACTCAGTCGTGTCCAGCTCTTTGGGACCCCATGCACTGTAGCCTACCAGCCTCCTCCATCCATGGAATTTTCCAGGAAAGAGTACTGGAGTGGACTGCCAGTGCCTTCTCCGGGGGATCTTTCCGACCCGGGGATCGAATCCAGGTCTCCTGCATTAGCAGGCAGACGCTTTACCGTCTGAGCTACCAGAGCAACTAAAGCCAATGAAATTACTGAGCCCACATGCTCCAGAGCCTGTACCAGAACTAGACAGTTTGTGCACCGCAATGGAAAATCCCATGTGATGCAATGAAGATCCTGCATGCCAAAACTGAGACTCAAATGCAGCCAAATATATAGAGAGATATACATATCTACATGTATATTAAAGTGCTAGCAAATTTGGTTGCTGGTAAGAGCTCTCTGTCTAACTTCGTAGATGGATGCCTTCTCTCTATGTCCTCATAAGACCTTTCCATGGTGCATGAACATACACAGGGGAGGGTGGTAGAGAAAGAGAGTGAGCTCTCGGGTGTCTCTTCTTAAAAGGACACTAATTCTATTGGATCAGGGCCCCACTTTTATGAACTCATTAACCTTAGATGTCTCCTCTGCAAACACAGCCACACTAGGGGTTAGGGCTTCAACATATGAATTGGGAGTGGGGGAAACACAAATATTCCATACATAACACCGAATCAATAAACAAAAATCAATAATATGAACAGAATGAGTTTATTCCACTTATTCACTAAACAAATTAAAAAATGAATACCCATCTTCTGCAGGTATACAGGGCTTCCCCAGCAACTCAGTGGTAAAGAAACCGCCTGCCAATGCATAAGATTTGGATTCAATCCTTGAGTTGGGAAGATCCCCTGGAGTAGGAAATGGCAACCCACTCCGGTATTCTTGCCTGGAAAATTCTATAGACTGAGGAGCCTGGGAAGCTCCAGTCCATGGGGTCAAAAAAGAGTTGGACATGACTAGAGACTAAACAACAACAACAACACAGACATACTCATTTTATTATACTTTGCTTTGTTACACTTCACGGATACTGTGTTTTCTACTAATTGAAAGTTCGTGGCAACCCTGCATCAAGAAAATCTATTGGTACCATTTTCCCAACAGCATTCATTCATTTTATGTCACATTTTTGATAACTCTCACAGTAGTTCAAATTTTTCATTATTAATATACTTGTTATGGTGATCTACCTGGGGGCTTCCCAGGTGACACTAGTGGTAAAGAATCTCCCTGCCAATGTGAGAGATGTGGGTTCCATCCCTGGGTGGGGAAGATCTCCTGGAGGAAGGCATGGCAACCCACTCCAGTATTCTTGCCCAGAGAATTCCATGGACAGAGGAGCCTGGCGGGCTACAGTCCATAGGGTTGCAAAGAGTCGGACACGACTGAAGCAACTTAGTACACACAGACATGGTGATCTGTGACCCGTGATTTTTGCTGTTATTACTATTACTTGCTGAAGTATTTTTAAACTAAGGTATGTACAGTTTTAAACATAATACTATTGCACATTTAATAGTTTATAGTATACTATAACTTTTATAGGTACTGCTGCTGCTAAGTCGCTTCAGTTGTGTCTGACTCTGTGCAGCCCCATAGACGGCAGCCCACCAGGCTCCGCCGTCCTTGGGATTCTCTAGGCAAGAACACTGGAGTGGGTTGCCATTTCCTTCTCCAAAGCATGAAAGTGAAAAGTGAAAGAGAAGTTGCTCAGTCGTGTCCAACTCTTAGAGACCCCATGGACTGCAGCCTACCAGGCTCCTCTGTCCATGGGATTTTCCAGGCAAGAGTCCTGGAGTGGATTTCCATTGCCTTCTCCATTATATGTACTAGGAACCCTAAAAATTTGTGTGACTTGCTTTGTTTTGATATTTGCTTTATTTGACGGTCTGGATTAGAACTCACAATGTCTCCAAGGTTTGCCTGTACCTGATACTATACTAAGTGTGGAGAATACATCCTGGAACAGGCAAACAGGGCTTCTTTCCTCATGAAGCTTATGGGTTAGACAGGAAGAGGACGATTAAACAAGTTATCACAGTAAAGGGTGATAAGAGTAATGACAAGTACGTTAGCACTCAAGGAAAAGTAGGGATAGCCAAACTATCCCTGTATTCCAATAGGTCAGAAAAAAAATTAAAGAAGTGAAATATGGAGGATGGGTAGAGATAGTCAAGTGAAGAGTTGAACTAGAGTATCTGGACAGGGATAGCAATATATACAATGTCTCTGGGACAAGAAAGTGGGTTAAGAAGTTCCATGTAGCTGCTAGTACAGTGAGGGTGGGCAGGGGGAGGGCAGGGACTTTTCCCTCTATCCTCATAAATTCAGTCTCTGGGGCCATGCAAATTAAACTGACAAAAGATAGATTACCAGAATTTTAAAAACAAGATTTTATTTACACATGCAAAGTGTATACACACAGGAGAATTCAGTGATAAATAAGTTAAAGAGGTGGTTAGAACCTGGGCCTTACCTATCATCTTAGCATAGATTATTCTCCACATTTGTAGAGAAGTAACAAGACAGAGAGTCGGACACGACTGAGCAACTTCACTTTCACTTTTCACTTTCATACATTGGAGAAGGAAATGTCAACCCACTCCAGTGTTCTTGCCTGGAGAATCCCAGGGACGGCGGAGCCTGGTGGGCTGCCATCTACGGGGTCGCACAGAGTCGGACACGACTGAAGAGACTTAGCAGCAGCAGCAGCAACAAGACAAAGAAATAGTGTTTGGACTTCTAGGGGTGGTATATTATGGAAAGGTAATATATGGGGAAACTAATGGAAGATATTATGGAAAGGTAATATATGGGGAAACTAATGGAAGATAAAGGTTATTTTAATAAGGTTTTTTGGTGCAGAACCAACTCAGTGCCAGGTCTGTTTCCAGTGATAATGGTTGCTTTCCTCTTTCTTTTACAGGAGAGGGGAGGGGAAACACCTTCACAAAGGAGAATTTATGTCTGCTTTTAGGCAGATGGGGGTGGGTGGGCAAAAATATCTATATTTGTTGCCTTGCTTTCAGTTCAGAATAATCTTCATGCCAAAGTGGCATTTTCTGATCTCCTTCACTGGAGTATATAGTACAAGAGGGAAACAAGTGCGATAAGGCTGAATAAGGAAGCAGAGACTAGACCTTGGATAGCCCTGTTAAGACTAGTTAAAGGTTTTGGACTATATCCTGAGAACAATGGGAAATCCTGAATTGGGGCATGTAAAGAGTTAATCAGGGGACTTCCCTGGTGTTCCAGTGGCTAAGACTTCTTGCTCCCAATGTTAGGGATGCAGGTTCGATCCCCTGGTCATGGAACTAGATCCTACACGCTGCAGCTAAGAGTTCACATGCCTTTGGAAACATATACTAACATATGTAAAACAGACAATCAGTAGGAACTTGCTGTGTGACTTAGGGAACTCACACCAGGGCTCTGTGACAACCTAGAGGTGTGGGATGGGGTGGGAGGTGGGAGGGAAGCTCATGAGGGAGGGAACATATGTATACCTATGGCTGATCCATGTTGATGTATGGCAGAAACCAACACAATATTGTAATTATCCTTCAGTTAAAAATAAATAAAAAGAAAAAAAAGAGAGTTCACATGCCTCAACTAAAGATCCCCCATGCCCCAACAAAGATCAAAGACCCCACGTGCCTCATCTAAGACCGGGTACAGACAAATAAATTTTAAAAAAAAAAAAAAAAAGTTAATCAACAGAAACTTCAATTAAAATAAAGTTGGGAGACC
Source organism: Redunca redunca (assembly GCA_006410935.1). Classification (NCBI taxonomy): domain Eukaryota; kingdom Metazoa; phylum Chordata; class Mammalia; order Artiodactyla; family Bovidae; genus Redunca; species Redunca redunca. The sequence goes on from SJYQ01008101.1 coordinate 73,967, forward strand.
AGAAGAGGGAGCTCTCACACCCCTAGACAATAAGAGAGTCCAATAGGAAGAAGAAAGACTTCCTCTTCTTTCCTGGCAAGAGCTCCGTCAATGAGAGACTGACACAACTCAGCCGAAGAAGAGTCATTGACTTTTTATTTATTATAGCCCTCCCAACTTCCTTTTCCCTGCCATAAAAGAGTTCTCTTTCTCCATTTTTTTGCTGGTTGCAGACCCTGCACTTCTTCTCTCTCCCAAATAAACCCATTTTTATGCTGAAGCAATAACTGGCAGTCTGTTTTAGGTCAACAGTGGAGAGGCTTAGGGAGGAGAGTCCTGACATGATTAGACTTGTTTTTGGAGGTAGGTTAGGTCAACAGTGGAGAGGCTTAGGGAGGAAAGTCCTGACATGATTAGACTTGTTTTTGGAGGTAGGTGAGACTTGAGGCAGAAGAGACATGAAGGTACATTTAGGAGGTAAAATCAGTAGGGCTTTGAGACCAGACATTAGGGTTGTTACAGAAAAAGAGTGGTTTCAGGTTTGCGCAATGGAGAAACTGGGACAGATAATAATTCAAATAGAAGAGTGAGGAGTTCCATTCTGAACAAAGTACCTGTGAGACACCCAGAGATATCCAGCTGACAGCTAGGCATTTAGGCCTAGAGTTCTAAGAAGAGCCTGGCTGGAGATACAGACTATGGAACAATTTTCAGTAAAAAAAAAAACTGAAACCATGAGAATAAGTTCACCTTGGAAGAACATATAGAGTGAGAAGGCCTAGAACTGAACCCGTGAAGCACTCTGACATTATAAGTTCTGTAAAGAAAATGGATACGAAACAGAGCAGTAGAAAGAAAACCAGGAAACTGTGTGAACAGAGATGCCAGAGTAAAGGAATGATTTTTTTAAATGCAATACTAACATGGTATGTATTGTTTTTTAAAAAATATTTTTTTTATCATGTATTTATTTGGTTGTGCTGGGTCTTAGATGCAGCATGTGGGATCTAATATGCTGCTCAGAGATTGAGCCAGGGCCCCCTGCATTGAGAGCTCAGATTCTGAGCCCCTGGACCACCAGGGAAGTCTCAAGGGGTTGATTTGATGACTAGGAGGAGCAAAGATACGTGTGGTGGGGAGAGAGGGACAGAGCCTCACAGTACGTAATATAAAGAGGATAAGAGGCAGTGTACAACAGGGACAAAAGAAGGGTACAAATAAGGACTCAAGGAATTGAGAAGAGTGAGCTTTCTCTGGGTTATCTCAGTGGGCCTGTACCTTGTCAATGGTACCATGTCTAGCCTCTTGAATAGTTCCCTAAATCCTGATCTCCAATCTGATTGAACATGAAACAGAACAAGAGGCAGGTTAAGAAAAAGGAAAAATTATCATGTTTGGAATAATGCTTATTGTAATCTAAGTCCACTTGCCAGCTAAATATATGTGGATCGGAGTGACGGCAGGATGCCCAAGTAGTTGCTGGATGGTGAGTTTAAGTAGGTCAATCAGGAATAGAAAAGGAAGTAAAAATGCTCTAAAAGAGTCCATCGAAGCACAATTTCAAACAAATGTGGTCTTTATGTGAATGAGCACAAAACCACAACAGGTGTGTTAGCCCATGTCAGAAAAGAGATGCTCTTTTTCAGAAAAAAAGAAAAGGGAATGGGGGGGTGGGGAATGGGATTTTAGGCAAATTCTAAACTTATGAGCCAGCGTGACAAACATCACAGAATCTCTAAATGCTGAGTCTAGACACACATTTTCATACACACAAAAATCTGCTTTATATATCCTGTGTTGTAAGTTTCTACATTGAAATTTACAAGAATCAAATGCTCAGGTACATGACTTGGAAGCCTGTTGTGTGAAAAAGTGCTGTGTGTGTGTAAAATGACCAAAAGCTTAGCAGGATCAGAGTTATGTAAATAAAACTTTAGCCCACTTTAATAGAAGTCATCCAGATAATAAAAGCATGAGTTCTACTGTATTCTGAATTCATTGGAATAAATCTGGAGTGCTGTGGTCAGTTAAAGCAGCACATTTTAAGAGTAATATTGTGTCACATTTTAGGAGTAATTACCCCCCTACACACACTTTTTCCATTCCCCTACCAGATTCTCTTATCTGGCATCTCAAACCTGGTAGACTGTTTTCAAAGATGATCAATCCTTCCCATGGCACATGCCTTTTGCAGTGTCGCTTTGCCACTCTTCCCATCTACAGGTGGACTCTTATTTCTCCTCCAGTTGAATCTAGTCGGTCTCTGTGTCTTAATTTGACCAACTAGAAGTGATGGAGCTTGACTTACAGACCTGGGCCTTAAGGGGCCTCACAGCTTCTGTTTTTGCCTTCTTGGTTTGCCGGGTGCCAAGTCAAGAAGTTAGGGTCAGACGACTGACTGATGTGAAGTCATGTGGAAGAGAAATAAGGGGCTCAGCCAATAACCAGCACCAAGGCCCCAAACATATGAGTGAAGCCACCTTGGATCTTACAGTCCTAATCAAGCCAATGATGGTAATAATCTGTACCTGTGCTATCCAGTATAGGATTCACTAGCTACATGTCTCTACTGAGTCCCTGGAATGGGGATAGGGCATCTGAAGAGCTTCATTTTAAATATTACTTGATTTTAACTAAACTTTAGCTAGTGACTACCATATTGGACACTATTCCCACCCTAATTCACCCAGCCCAACCCTGCTAACAGAACAAGGCACAGGGCAGCATAAGATCACCTTACTCTTTCTGGGTCTACAAGCAGTGACTAGAGATGGCCGCCAGTAAAGGCTATAGGTCTGTCAGCAAAACAAAACACCCATGCCACCGCCCCCCGTACAGCAACACCCAAAGGAAGGGAGTGACCCATTCTAAACTGATTTCATCTACATAAAATGTTAGAACCAGAAAGAGAAATATCCACACAAATGGAATATACTATTGAGAAAAACAGTCTTTGCAATATTTTTAAAATTGAAGTCCCACCTGTAGCCTAGAAATGCCCTGATTAGGAAGTCAACCTTCAAAAAGTGTTTTCTTCAACCTTATGGATACAGAAGGGAAAAGGGAGGGAAAGAAAGGTAAACTAAGAACATGAGGTTAATAGATACAAACTACTATACATGAAATAGATAAGCAAATAGGATTTACCATATAGCACAGGGAAATATAAAAAATATCTTGCATAACCCATAGTGGAAAAATAATCTGAAAAAATACATATCTGAATCACTTTGCTATACACCTGAAAATAACACAATCTTGTAAATCAACTATACTTCAATTTTAAAAATATTGCAAAGACTGTTTTTCTCATCTACCAAAAACTAAAATTTTAATAGTTTCCTGTTCACACACTTTAGGGGGAGAGGTAATAGGAAGGAAATTTGAGAACCTCTTGTGTGTTGGAGAAGAAAATGGCAACCCACTCCAGTACTCTTGCTTGGAAAATCCCATGGACAGAGGAGCCTGGTATGCTACCGTCCATGGGGTCTCAGAGTCGGACACGACTGAGCGACTTCACTCACTCACTCACCATGTGTGTTAGACAGTCACATACATTAATGCATTTCATCCCCTTAATGGTTGTTTTTAAACTAAAGAAATACAAGTTCAGTGTGGTTGTGACTTGCCTAAGGACCTAAAGCTAATAGTGTCAGAGATAAAATTGAAATCCAACCTCCTGATTTCCCAATACGTCACAATGCCTCTCCTATCAAGAATAAACATTTCTGCCCTGTTTCTGAGATTTTCCATGATCTGGCCACCTAAATAATCACTTCACTTTCACTTTTCACTTTCATGCATTGGAGAAGGAAATGGCAACCCACTCCAGTGTTCTTGCCTGGAGAATCCCAGGGACAGGGGAGCCTGGTGGGCTGCCGTCTATGGGGTTGCACAAAGTCAGAGAAGCGACTTAACAGCAGCAGCAGCAGCAGTTAATATAGAATCTCTTACCATATTGATCTCATTCTGCTCCCTTTCACTTTCTTCTTTCTTTGCTTCTAATTCTACCTATCCTTCAAAATCTGGCTTACATCTAAAACTTTTCTCATCTTCAGTTCAGTCCCTCAGTAATGTTCAACTCTTTGTGACCCCATGGACAGCAGCATGCCAGGTTTCCCTGTTCATCTCCTGGAGCTTGCTCAAACTCATGTCCATTGAGTTGGTGATGCCATCCAGACATCTCATCCTCTGTCGTCCCCTTCTCCTCCCACCTTCAATTTCTTCCAGCATCAGGGTCTTTTCAAATGAGTCAGTTCTTCAAATCAGGTGGCCAAAGTATTGGAGTTTCAGCTTTAGCATCAGTTCTTCCAATGAATATTCAGGACTGATTTCCTTTAGGATGGACTGGTTAGATCTCCTTGCAGTCCAAGGGACTCTCAGTAGTCTTCTCCAACAGCACTGTTCAAAAGCATCAATTATTCCGGGCTCAACTCTCTTTGTGGTCCAACTCTCACATCCATACATGACCACTGGAAAAACCATAGCTTTGATAAGATGGACCTTTGTTGGCAAAGTAATGTCTCTGCTTTTCAATACGCTATCTAGGTTGATTATAGCTTTTCTTCCAAGGAGCAAGCATCTTTTAATTTCATGGCTGCAATCACCATCTGCAGTGATTTTGGAGCCCCCCAAAATAAAGTCTCTCTCTGAGAGACTTTCTCATCTTAACGCTAATTTCCCTTTCCTCTCTTCTGGATTTTTACATCACTTATAATGGGCATCACATAATATAACATTCTTTGTTACATTATTTTTCCGTTAAACAGACCGTAATCTGAGGACAGGGGTCAAATTGAATCTTTAAATAGTGGCAGTCTTTCCATTTCCTATTTCCCTTTGAGCCATGAATAAGAGTTCAGGAATGGATAAATGACCTAAACTTAACAGACAGATAGCTCTTGATTAATTAAAATCAGCCCCAAACTCTTGAGTTTAACCCTCTGCTTAATCCACCGCGCACCAATTAATCCCGCAAGCTCGAACGGCGAATCAAGATTGAAGCCCGGCCACGTAACGCTGCCGGCGGACTCCCGCACGCCACGCCCAGCCTATTGGTCACCGATTGGGCGTGCCCCTGCCAGGGCCGACGGGGCGTGGCGTGCGTGAGTGAAGGCGTGACCGAGAAGAGGAACATACGCTTTGGACCACGCTCGGTCGTCTCCGGTACTCCTCGACAACTTCCGGCAACGGTGTTCTCCTCCGCCGATTCACCTCGGGTATTTCCGGTCTCCTTCGGGCCTTTCCGTCTGGCTCCCGCGCGCGTCTCTCCACTTCGGGTTTTTCCGTGTACCGCTCGGAGGTACTCGGCTCTCGCTCGGCCTCCCCCATCCCCCGGTAACGGTCGCTGGTGAGTTTAAATGAGCCGGGGCTGGCCGGGCCGGAGTCGCTACGGGGGGGGCCTGAGGCACTGCGGAAAGTGGGCCTGAACCTCCAGGATGACGGTGCTGCAGGAACCCGTCCAGGTAATGGTGACCCTCTTCCCTGAGGCTTGGCTCGCAGCCTCGGTCGGGAAGCGGCGTATGGCCACTTCGCGGCCTGGTGCGGCCTAGGCCCTGCTGCTTCTCCCGCCTCACCTCACGCCGGCTCCTGCCTGTCTTCTCGTCAGTTCCGCGGCCTTGCCCGCAGCCTCAGCCGCGTTCCCTCTGGCCCTGCGTTACTTCTTCCCCGGGTGTGAGCGGAGTTCGGCGATAATCCCTCCTTTTCCCTCCGGGCCAATGTCGGGCGAGCCCCTCCTGTCAGCCCAGGGGCCGGGCCCGGGCCGGGGTGAGCGATGAGGGGCCGAAAACTCGCCCCAGGTGCTCTCTTGCCCAAGGATGGTTGGGACGCACATTTGATCAGCGCCTGTACGATCTTCATAATGGTGGGGCAAGTTTGCGGGGCGAGTGTTGGTTTTGTTTTTGTTTTCTAGGAGAAAGTGGAGGGAGGGTAGGATCGGTGTTTTTAATACTGATTTCTGTTTTGCTGACAAACTGTCTAGCCCACGGTGCCTTTCCTCGCTCACTCAGTTTCCGTCCAGACAATGATCTGCGAAGAGAACCCCAAGGCCCAGTGCAGAGGCGCAAGCACCTATACAAGGGGAGGGGGTGGAAACAGCAAATCGGTTTTTTTTCCATGACCTGTGATGGGGATCAGGAGTGTTTTACTGTGCATGTTTATAAGGCGTTAAGGAAATGAAAGACAAATCATGGTTTTTCCATCCATACTACACCAAGGTTTGCTTTGACACACAGTGCTCTGTTGGCATGTAAGAAACCCTATTGGATTTTAAGGGTGTGATGCGGTGCCAAGTCATTTCCCCCTCCTGCCATCTGAAGAAACTAAATCTTTTGTCCCTTGGTGATGGACCAGGTCTGGGAGACTTTTTACCCTAGCATATGATCTTTGACTTGATTAGAAGAGTTAACCTCTATCAGCTGATGTCATTGAGTCATGCACGTTATTTTGAAAGCAAACCGATTTTAGAAATTGCTTCATGTTGCTCTTAAAGACCTGTGATATCAAATAAGTAAAATATTTTACTACATCACTCCTTCCATATTTCTTTAATTTTTTTCATCGCAGCATGAAATACCAGTTTCTCCTAGTTGGCTCTTTCTTTAGCTGTTTACATATAGCAGCTATTAATTTTTTAATTAGTGTAATGTGGGATTCTGTCTTCTGTACAGAATTGGACCAGCAGTTCTGTTTGTACATTATACTGGTGCTTTCAAAGCTGTTTCTTTCCATTTGAATTTACTAGTAAAGAGTCCCTTTTTAATTTTCTTTTTTTGAGACCTAAGGTGAAATTATAAGTTGCTATCTATGCCTTCTAAAATGGATAAGCAGATTACTCAAGTTGTTTAATTTCTGTTTCATGTTTTTGTTATTTTGTCTTAACAATTAATGATACATTTGCCTTATAGATATGGCTTCTAAGATGATAAACTAGTTTTATGGATAGCCTATGCATCTGTGCTAAGTCAATTCAGTCGTGTCTGACTCTCTGCAACCCTGTAGACTGTAGCCCGCCAGGCTCCTCTGTCCATGGGATTCTCCAGGCAAGAAGACTGGAGTGGGTTGCCATGCCCTCCTCCAGGGGATCTTCCCCGCCCAGGGATCAGCCCTGTGTCTCTTACATCTCCTGCATTGACCGGCAGGTTCTTCATCACCAGGGCCACCTAATTTGCATAAAAGCATGGAGAGAACTATGTAGCCAGTTCCTTGATAAAGATATTCCTTGTGTGATACAAACACATCAAGTTTTGTTTTCCATTAAAGTACTCTTAGCAGTAATGCATTTAGATATTTTTGAGGCTCAAGAGTCAAATTTGTCTACTCCTCACACACAACCCACTGACAGTGGTAACAAGTTTTAGGATATAATTAGGTGAGAATTTTGGTTGTAATTTTTAGTATAAGAAGCTATTCAGGAAGGGATCTAGAGCAATAGGAGAACAAGCAACGTTGGCTTTTTAAACTATAATAAGTGATTGCTTGTATTTGTAAAGGAATGAGAGTAAGTTGGAAAGGTATGTCCTTTTGAGGGTTGTCTCAGGGTTTGAAGTGTTATTGCTGCTGCTGCTGCTGCTAAGTCGCTTCAGTCATGTCTGACTCTGTGCGACCCCATAGACGGCAGCCCACCAGGCTCCCCCGTCCCTGGGATTCTCCAGGCAAGAACACTGGAGTGGGTTGCATTTCCTTCTCCAATGCATGAAAGTGAAAAGTGAAAGTGAAGTCGCTCAATTGTGTCCGACTCTTAGTGACCCCGTGGACTGCAGCCCACCATGCTCTTCCATCCATGGGATTTTCCAGGCAAGAGTATTGGAGTGGGGTGCCATTATTGGGCATAGAAAAAAGTTGAGAGAAAAGATGAGCAACTGAGTTTTTCTTTTTTCTTTTTTTAAAGCTTAAACATGGGATACCCATGTAAGCCTAAATATAAGCACTTCCTCCAAATTATCTCTTATAAAAAAGTATTACTTTGAGTCTTCAAAAATCTCTCCTATTATGAGGCAGAAATTCTGTCATTTATTTAATTTTTAAAATAACTATTTGGGGAGGAATAATTGCTAGCCTGAGTGACTTGAATCAGTGCTAATTTGGATGTGTATAAAATCCACCTGATGAAATTGATTTTTAAAAAAATCAATTTTATATAGATTTATCAATTATTCCTGGGGGGTAAGACATCTCGGAAGTGTTGAATGAAGTTGTGGAAAAAAAAAAAAAAGCCTTGGAAAAATCATCTTAATAAGCAGTATAGTAACTGGTTGCTTTTATACATAATATTGTTTTAGAGATCATTAAATAGTGAAGCGGAGAAGGCAGTGGCACCCCACTCCAGTACTCTTGCCTGGAAAATCCCATGGAAGGAGGAGCCTGGTAGGCTGCAGTCCATGGGGTCGCTAAGAGTCGGGCACGACTGAGCGACTTCATTTTGACTTTTCACTTTCATGCATTGGAGAAGGAAATGGCACCCCACTCCAGTGTTCTTGCCTGGAGAATCCCAGGGATGGTGGAGCCTGGTGGGCTGCCATCTATGGCGTCACACAGAGTCGGACACGACTGAAGTGACTTAGCTTAGCTTAGCTTAGCTAGTGAAGGCAGAGAAGGCAATGGCAACCCACTCCAGTACTCTTGCCTGGAAATCCCATGGACAGAGGAGCCTAGTAGGCTGCGATCCATGGGGTCTCAAAGAGTCGGACATGACTGAGCGACTTCACTTTTCCTTTTCACTTTCATCCACTGGAGAAGGAAATGGCAAACCACTCCAGTGTTCTTGCCTGGAGAATCCCAGGGATGGTGGAGCTTGGTGGGCTGCCGTCTATGGGGTCACACAGAGTCAGACAGGACTGAAGTGACTTAGCAGCAGCAGCAACAGATAGTGAAGGAATACTTTTGGCTTGGGATAAGAAGTACAGGGACAGCATCTATCACAGATTCAAAGGGTACCATTTTCAAATAACTTAGAATTGAAGATGGTGTATTCAGGAAAATTGTGTTAGATGATTACCCCTCTCCCAAATAAAGGCTTTTTAATAGAATGTTCTATTCAATAGAGTAGAAAAATTCCTAAATATATTTTATAACTGTAAAAATATATATATACACACATATATATAGCTAAATTGATAAATCAATACCATTTGACTATTTGGTCTTCATTCAAAAAATGTATTCAGGTTAGCTGAAATACATTTGTTTATGAAATTTTCTTTTAGAAAACAGATTCTCATGTTTAGGTACAATACAGTATTTTGAAGACAGTGCTGCATAGTACCTGAACTGAGAGGATGTGCTTTGGAGTGGGGAGATAGAGAAGGAAATCATTACAGATATGTGATAATTCCTTTATGGACTCGTGTCCTAATACAGCCTTTGTGCTTATATATAGAGAAAGCGTGAGACAAATAATCACAAATTAATAATTATAAATTGTGATAAGAACGGTACTCTAAGTAGGGTGTTAGGAGAGAGACCTAATAAAAGGGTCCTGACTTCAGTCAGGCTTGCAGTTAGACCATCAAAGTTCAGAAGCAGCCTCAATGAAATAATCAAATTGGAAAGAATGTTATGCACCTGCTATGTGTTAAGCGCAGATAAAAGACATTCTAAAACCTTCTCTAAAAAGGATGTTAGGAAAGTTCCTTTTGAGCAAATAACATTGTAGCTGAGTTCAAAGTTTGAGACACAAATAATTTGAAGAGAATTACAAGCAGAGAAAACAGCATGTGCAAAGTCCCTGAGACATAGTACAGCTTGGCATTGGAAGACCTGAAAGAAGGCCAGTGTGGCTGGAGTTGCATACTAGTGTAAGGCCATAGTAAGGAGTTCATTTTTCATTCTAAGTGTAATGGGGAATCACTGATGAATTTTCAGCTGGGGGTTGACATAATCTGATATAGATGTTAAGATCCCTGGCTACTGTATGTGAAAGGTCAGGGAAGAAGAAGGCAAGAATAAATACAGTCTTAAGATGACGGAGCAGTTCAGTCTTTCAGTTGGTCCAACTCTGCGAATCCATGAACTGCAGCACACCAGGCCTTCCTGTCCAACACCAACTCCCGGAGACCACCCAAACTCATGTCCGTTGAGTAGGTGATGCCATCCAACCATCTCATCTTCTGTCGTCCCCTTCTCCTGCCCTCAATCTTTCCCAGCATCAGGGTCTTTCCAGATGAGTCAGTTCTTCGCATCAGGTGGCCAAAGTATTGGAGTTTCACCTTCAACATCAGACCCTCCAATGAAAACCCAGGACTGATCTCCTTTGGGATGGACTGGTTGGATCTCCTTGCAGTCTAAGGGACTCTCAAGAGTCTTCTCCAACACCACAGTTCAGAAGCATTAATTCTTCGGCACTCTGCTTTCTTTATAGTCCAACTCTCACATCCATACATGACCACTGGAAAAACCACAGCCTTGACTAGACGGACCTTTGTTGGCAAAGTAATGTCTCTGCTTTTTAATATGCTGTCTAGGTTGGTCATAACTTTCCTTCCAAGGAGTAAGCATCTTTTAATTTCATGGCTGCAGTCAGCATCTGCAGTGATTTTGGAGCCCAGAAAAATAAAGTCAGTCACTCTTTCCACTGTTTCTCCATCTATTTGCCATGAAGTGATGGGACCAGATGCCATGATCTTCGTTTTCTGAATGTTGAGCTTTAAGCCAACTTTTTCACTCTCCTCTTTCACTTTCATTAAGAGGCTCTTTAGTTTCTCTTCACTTTCTGCCATAAGGGTGGTGTCATCTGCATATCTGAGGTTATTGATATTTCTCCCGGCAATCTTGATTCTAGCTTGTGCTTCCTCCACCCCAGAGTTTCTCATGATGTACTCTGCGTATAAGATAAATAAGCAGGGTGACAATATACAGCCTTGATGTAATCCTTTCCCGATTTGGAACCAGTCTGTTGTTCCATGTGCAGTTCTAACTGTTGCTTCCTTACTTACATACAGGTTTTTCAAGAGGCAGGTCAGGTGGTCTGGTATTCCCATCTCTCAGAATTTTCCACGGTTTACTGTGATCCACACAGTCAAAGGCTTTGGCATAGTCAGTAAAGCAGAAATAGATGTTTTTCTGGAACTCTCTTGCTTTTTCCACGATCCAGCGGATGTTGGCAATTTGATTTCTGGTTCCTCTGCCTTTTCTAAAACCAGCTTGAACATCTGGAAGTTCACGGTTCACATATTGCTGGCCTGGCTTGGAGAATTTTGAGCGTTACTTTACTAGTGTGTGAGCTGAGTGCAGTTGTGCCGTAGTTTGAGCATTCTTTGGCATTTCCTTTCTTTGGGATTGGTAACCTATACTAAAGTGGTAGCAGTGGAATAGGAAAGAGGTAGATAAGTTCAAGAGATATTTTGGAGGTAGAATCAATGCGTCACGGAAATTGATCATTTGTGAGGGAATCAAGAACAGCTACCTAGATTTCATTTTGGGGGTAATGTTTAATAAATGGAGAATTCTTTGCAGGGAAAACAAATTTGAAGGAGGACCATTAAGAATTATGTTGTGAACAAATTAAGATATTTGTGAAACCAACCAGTAGAAATGTAGATATATAACTTCTATCTTTTGAGGGGTCCAGTCTTTTGGGGAAGATAAATATGCTTAATGGGAGCAACTGAATAATGTTGCAAGTCAGTATGTATGTGTTTGCACAGATAATGGTAAATTCAGTAAAGAGAGATCCATGTGGACTGGGAAGATGGAAAAGGTTTCTGGAAGGAGTAGAACTTAAAGCTTTAGAAAGTCAAAAGTGTTTGAATTGGTAGAGGAGAATATGCTTGGCACCGAATGGCATGAGCAAAACCCCAAAGTTGAAAATGGTGCTCAGGAACAAGAAAACAATAAAAATTATAGCCTTGTCTAGAATGGGAATTGAGAACAGAAAAGATAAGGTTTTGCTAGTCAGGTAGAATCAGGTTACAAGGGGACTTAACATCCAGACTGAGGAATTTAGATTTAATTTGTTGGTAAAATAGCCATTATAGGTTTTTGAACAGAAAAATTATAATGAAAGCACTGCTTGGGAAAAAATTAACCTGGTGCTTTTGGGAAGGTGGGACAAGACAAGATTTAGGGAGACATACAGGCTAGTAAGTTACACAGTAGTGGACATCAGGGTTTATCAGTCTTGGCACTGTTGATGTTTTCAGCAAGCTAATTTTTTGTTGTGGGGATATTGTCCTGTGTTTTGCAGTGTCCTTGCCATCTACCTGCTATATGCCCACTCCATCTGTGACAAACAAAATGCCCCCTAGACATTACTACATGTCCTTTGTGGGACTAAATTGCCCAGACTGAGAACCATTGATGTAGACCTGAAGTAAATTAGAGTTCAAGAAATTACATTGTACTGTATAGTAGGAAAATTCCAAAGTGATTTTTTTCTTCATACCTTCTTATGTTGTCCCTTTTTTTTAATGGTCTAAAAGAAGACACCTATTTTCTTTTTTGAAAAAAAAAAACAAGAATGACACAATCTAGGTGGTCATATTTAAGTCTGAGTTAGTTGTACAATTTACAGAGGTTTGTTTATATTTAAAATAATATTTCATATTTAAGAAGAGCACAAGGAGAAGGAACTTTGCCATTTAATTTCTGTGGTGTTGATTTAATTGTCTTTAAAAGTCAGTGTGGTCTAGAACTAACTCGTTAGTTTAAGCAGCAAAATTTCTCTTTTAACCTTATTTGGGGCCTCAGTGGTGGTGTTGCTCAGTTTGGCTTCATAACCTTTAGCAGCATTTCTTCCATCTGGCTTTAATTTGTAGAACACCTGAAGTGATGCACTGAGTGTTATTCTTTTAGGGGCAGGTTTACACCAGCAGTTGAGCAAGGGAAGGGATGAATGGGGGCGGGCGGGGCGGCCTGTCATCAGCTACCAATTTGTCATGCTTTAGAGAATAGTTCATTCCCTACTCATTCCCCCAGAAGATACATACTGTCACTCACATGCTTGAGCAGAGTGTAATGGGAGCTATATGTGTCAAGTTTCACTTGCAGGATATGTGTGAATTTTTATTTGCTGCCTTCACGATCACTTTCTGACCCCCTTAAGAATTGGTGATAAAGGAATGATTTTATTCTGAGCAAAACTTGATTTTAAATCAGAAATGGATAAAACTCTTGAATATGATACTTCCACTTCTTTAATTTTGAAAAGAAAGAAACTCAAAAATTCTAGGACACATAGTATTTATGTGCCAGATTTTCCTGGTAAGCAGTAGCGATGACGATGACGGAGCTGGTGAATGAATCATTGGGTCTTTTGTGGATTATGTGTTACAAAATCAACAATTGTGGCATATATGGGAGACATTATATAATACAAACTATCAATTATATCTTTAGAATTTGTTAATCTTAAGAGCTGGAAAAGAAAAAGGTTTTTAAGTACCTAATGAGTGCCAGTCAATATACTAGAAGCACCATATCGTTTCATTTAATCTACACAAGTCCAAAAAAAGAGTTCCACTTTTCAGATGAGAAAATTGAGGTTGAGAAAAGTTAAATAATTCCCCAGAGTCTCACTGCTGAAGTCCTGGAACACAAGTTTGAACACAGGTCTCCAACATCAAATTGTGGATCTGTTCTTTCTACTCGCGGTGTTCTTTCAGTAGGTTCTTAGGAAATCCCTCATTTTATAAAGGAGTACTTAGGTGGTAATTATTTGTATTAGAAACAGAGTTCTATGTACCACAGAGTTTCTTTCAAGATTTCCAGAGATCCTTAACTGCTGGATATATAATAATATAGAAAAATGTAAGACTAACGTGTAAAATGCTAGCAATGAGAGGACAGCAAAAAAGTCAAAGATCATTTGTTTATTCATTCATTATATGTTAGTTAAGCACTTACTTAAAAAGTATATACTTTTGGGAGTATCCAGTGAGCAAAACCAGATGTAGTCCCTACCTTTTTAGAGTTTATATTATAGTGAGGAAGATATTACTCATATACTCTCCTAAATATGTGTAAACTTACAACAGTGAGAAATACTGCAAAGGAAAGGTACTTGGTGTTATCAGAGTGTGTAAGAATGCCTGACCTCATCTGGGTATCCTATAAAAAACCTTCCTTGGAAAAGAAGGAAGTCCAAAGGATGACTAGAATTAGCATGGATTGAAGGAAAGGAGGGAGTATGCCAGGCAAAATGAACTGTGTCTAAAGGACCTGTGGCAGAAGGATAACATGGCAGGTTTGAGGAGCTGAAAGGTCGTTGTGCTAACATGCACAGCATGATAAAATGTGGTACAAGATGAACCGAAGAAGTAGGTACAGACTGTAGCACACTGCCGGTTTGGTGGCTTGCCTTTTATTGCCAAGAACAGTTAGAAGCCACTGAAGGATTTTAAGTAAAGATCAGATCTGACTTGTGAAAAACTCATAGGAAGAGAAAATGAATTAGAGGGTAGAAAAGAATTCAGAGGGGCTAAATAAGACACTGTTAAAGTAATCCAGGGGAAAATGGTCTGCCTTTGAAGTGAAGTGAAGTCGCTCAGTCGTGCCCGACTCTTTACGACCCCATGGACAGTAGCCTGCACCAAGCTCCTCCGTCCGTGGGGTTTTCAAGGCAAGAGGACTGGAGTGGGTTGCCATTTCCTTCTCCAAGGAATCTTCCCAACCCAGGGATCAAACCCAGGTCTCTCACATTGTAGACAGACACTTTACCCTCTGAGCCACCAGGGAAAAGTAAATATTTATTGAGTTCTTCCTTTCACTGCTATTACAGTTTCCTAATTTAAATGAGTATATTTGAAAGATACCTATAGGCATAGTTGCAGAACCCTAGGTCATCTATGGTCTGGTAAAATACCAAAAGGCCAGATTAGTTCTTTAGAGGGTTGAGAATTTAACCAGGCATTGTGCTAAGCTTATCTCAGGGGTAAGTGTTTTTATCCTTATTTTACAGGCGATTAAAGCTAAAGCTCAGGGAACTGACTTAGTCGTCTAGATTAATGTCAGAGGAATCTTTTTTATCTGCCTTAGATTGAGGTGTGGGGATCATATTAAGCATTCAAAAAATAATTGAGTCAAATTAAATTTAAATATGTTTTTAAGGGTTGTTTTTTGAAGGCCTTTTAACTGTCTTTGCTGTGTTGTAGCATAGAGGAAAAGTAAATTAGATAGCAGTGATTCTGTAGTATGTTTAAAACCTATTCTTATTATGTTCACTCCTTGCTAATGCCACATATTTTTGTTCTAAGGCTCAGCTAACCAACACTGTTTGATAAAAAAAAAAACAAAAGCATGATGACAATGACCAGATACTTGTCTATAGAATAATACCTGACTTATTCATAATTTCTCATTGTCAGTAGAGACCTGAAAATTCAAAATGTTAAGGCTTTGTGCAGCCCACCGAAAGAATTTGATTTTCTCAAATTGGTTAAAATTTTATGTTATTAATTTTTTATTGCAATCAGGATCATATACAAGGTAAATGATCAATAAATGTTTACCAAATGGATGAATACTATATTTCAAAAAGTGGTAGGCATATTGAATAAGATGATAAGGAAAACAATCTAAGTAGTATGGAAATATGATCTCACTTCAGTTCAGTCGCATTCAACTCTTTGAGACCCCATCTGCTGCAGCACACCAGGCCTCCCTGTCTATCACCAACTCCCGGAGCTTGCTCAAACTCGTGTCCATTGAGTCAGTAATGGCATCCAACCATCTCATCCTCTGTCTTCCCCTTCTCCTCCCGCCTTCAATCTTTCCCAGCATCAGGGTCTTTTCCAATGAGTCAGTTCTTCTCATCAGGTGGCCAAAGTATTAGAGTTTCAGCTTCAGCATTAGTCCTCCTAATGAATATTCAGGACTGATTTCTTTTAGGATGGACTGGTTGGATCTCCTTGCAGTCCAAGGGACTCTCAAGAGTCTTCTCCAACACCACAGTTCAAAGGCACCAATTCTTAAGCGCTCAGCTTTCTTCATAGTCCAACTCTCACATCCATACAGGACTACTGGAAAAACCATAGTTTGACTAGATGGACCTTTGTTGGCAAAGTAATGTCTCTGGTTTTTAGTATGCTGTCTAGGTTGGTCATAACTTTTCTTCCAAAGAGCAAGTATCTTTTAATTTCATGGCTGCAGTCACTGCCTGCAGCGATTTTGGAGCCCCCAAAAATAAAGTCTGTCACTGTTTCCATTGTTTCCCCATCTATTTGCCATGAAGTGATGGGACCAGATGCCATGATCTTAGTTTTTTGAATGTTGAGTTTTAAGCCAACTTTTTCACTCTCCTTTCACTTTCATCAAGAGGCTCTTTAGTTCTTTGTTTTCTGCCATAAGGGTGGTGTCATCTGCATATCTGAGGTTGTTGATATTTCTCCTGGCAATCTTGATTCCAGCTTGTGCTTCATCCAGCCTAGCATTTCTCATGATGTACTCGACACATAATGTGATCTAGGCTACTATTAACCAGAAAAATCTGGTTATCTTTCAGGTATTTATAGGTCACACTACTAAAATATTATTGCCCCCAAATCTGATGTATTCCAACTGCTAAGTGGATGGACCTATATCTCCTTACCAGATTATTGATTCCTGTATAATGTTTTGCTTACCTGTATCAAGGAAGAAACCAGATGTTTCTTCCTAGTAACTAGTAACTAGATGTTACTTTGTATTGTTTTATGTTGCCAACAATGTTTTAATCATGTTAGTAAATTTAGTTACAGTAGGAATATTTTATATTTCACCTCCATATTGGGTTGCTAAAAGTTTGTAGGTCAGTAAGTGGAAATTAGATTCAGAGTTTTAAAACACTTATTCAACAAGCATTTATTGAGCATTCACTATGTTTAAAGACAGTTATCTAGGATAATTAGGGAAATAACTACTTAAGTAGGATAACCAGGGAATTATAGAGAAAAAGAGAATCTGACTTTTACCCACAGAAGTCGCAGCCTAGTTAATCAAACAATATATATAACTAAATCTAATAAACAGCTTGATATGTTTTTTTGAAGTAGAAACAGAATTTTCTGGGATCTCATAGAATGGAGTCATTAATATTGCATGGGATAGATCAGTGAAAGGAAGATACCATGTAAGCTGAATTTTGAAGAAGACACATTTCACGAGGTAGAAGTTAAAGGACAGCCCAAACAGTACTTTGAAATGTGAAAATACAGCTGATGTTTAGGCACTGATGGAGGCCTTTTCTGGTTCTAGACCATAGGCAGCTTTGTTGAGAGATGAGCAACAGCTGAAAAGGGATGATGAAGGCCCAAAGGGATTTGAATGGTTTAGTAAGGAGTTTGTACTTTATTCTGTAGCTGTTTATTGTGTAAACTTTGTGGGACCATCCAGGAGGAATCATTAGGAGGTTTTGATCAGGGATGAAGACATGAAAATGATGATGGCAGCATCTGAAATTTATTGACTAGTTATTAGGTATATGCAAAGAACCATTGTATACTTTATTGAGTCTTATGTTTTAAATGAAGAAACTAAGACTTAGGAAACATTGTAACCTCCCCAAGACACAGAACTAGTAAGTCATGGAACATGAATTTGAGCTCCTGTTCAAACTCAGGATTTCTGGGCTGGATGGATTACATTGTAGCCTGCAGGCAGGAAGACCACTTAGGGAACTACAAGTTTAGAGAAAAGATTGAGTTACAGACTGGGACTAGGAAAAAAGGGGATAAGACCCTAGGTACTTTTCTTTAGGTATAGTTCTGTAAATGATGGTTAAATTCACTAAACCAAACCATTAAAATCTTTTAAATCCATAATGAACCTAAATTGAATTACCAGTGCAATAGTTATTTTATATATACTTAGCCAACATATATGACCTTGTATGGGCTTCCAAAATGGCACCAGTGGTAAAGAATCTGCCTGCCAATGAAGGAGATGTAAGGGGTGTGGGTTCAATCCCTGGATCCAGAAGATCCCCTGGAGGAAGGCATGGCACTCTAGGAGTATTCTTTCCTGAAGAATCTCATGGACAGAGGAGCCTAGCAAGCTATGGTCCATAGAGTTGCAGTCAGACATGACTGAAGTAACTTAGCATGCATACAGAGGCCTCCAGTTTAGAAAGCTTTATGAAGTTGATCTTATTAAAGCTGGATCTACAAGGATGTGTAATTTATAAGAGTAGGTAGATGAAGGAGCCCACACTCCCCAGGGAAGGAAAAGGAAATACAAAGACGCAGAGGTCTAAAAGTTCATGGAGAATTAAGTGAGTAAATTCAGGTGTTGGGAGCCATACTGTTAAGAGCCTCATCTAATAGGTTACGGAGTTTACAGTGTGGATATTGAGGTTTTATTACTTAAATTAGATGTGTTGATTTGAGTATTA
The DNA here is from genome assembly GCA_006410935.1 of Redunca redunca. Classification (NCBI taxonomy): domain Eukaryota; kingdom Metazoa; phylum Chordata; class Mammalia; order Artiodactyla; family Bovidae; genus Redunca; species Redunca redunca. The sequence goes on from SJYQ01008101.1 coordinate 92,247, forward strand.
TATGCAAGGGTCTGTGCTAAGAGTTATTGTGAAACTGTATATTTATGTTCTTTTTCCTCTATTTACAGGCTGCTATATGGCAAGCACTAAACCACTATGCTTACAGAGATGCAGTTTTCCTAGCAGAGCGACTGTATGCAGAAGGTTTGTAATCTGTTCCTTTCCAAGAACTATAAAAGAATAAAATACATGGAATTCCATCACTTCTTAGGACTGTAACAAGATTCTGGGTATCACTTTTTTTTTTTTTTGGCTCTGCCTCAAGGCGTGTGGGATCTTAGTTCCCCAACCAGGGATTGAACCCTGCCCCTGCATTGAAAGCACAGAGTTTTAACCACTGGACAACCAGGGAAGTCCCGTGGGCATTACTCTTGTTTTGTCTTTATGATTGACACTAGTTCATAAAAGTTTTTTCCCAGTATGTGTAGCTTTTTATATGCTACTTTTAGTAACTGTGTAGACTTGCTTTGGATCTTACCCTGTGGTTTACTTAATCATGGTCCAGTCTTTACGTATTTTTTCTTTTTTTTTAGAGTCTATATTCTGTGGTTTAGAGCATCGGTTTTGAGCCTTCAGCCTTAGTGCAAACCCTAACCCTTAAACATGCTGTAGTACACCTTGGGCAAGTTACTTAACGTTTCAGTATTTCAGGTTTCTCATCTGTAAAGCAAAGGTAATGATTGTCTCTTGGAATTGAAAAATGAAATAATATATTTAAAGCACTTGGCATGGCCTTCTGGCACTGTGATAAATTCAACATCAGCTGGTATTAGTGGGGTTTTTTGTGTGTCATTGATTATTATAATCTTCCTAAGATGCTTCCCAGGTCGTACTAGTAGTAAAGAACCTGCCTGCCTACGCAGGAGACATAAGAGATGTGGGTCTGATCCCCGGGTCAGGAAGATCCCCTGGAGGAAGAAATGGCAGCCCACTCCACTACTCTTGCCTGAAGAATCCCATGGACAGTGAAGCCTGGCAGGCTACAGTCCATGGGTCTCAAAGAGTCAGACGTGACTGAAGTGACTTAGCATGTTAGCAAAAATGCTAAGATAATTATGTACAGCTTTGTCATTTTCCTTGTGTTATATACTCTAGGATAGAATTTACAAGTCAAAGTAGGTGGTGGTTGTCATTTAGTCACTAAGTCATGTCCAACTCTTTTTGCGACTCCATGGACTGTATAGCCTGTCGGGCTCTTCTGTCCATGGGGTTTCCAGGCAAGAATACTGGAGGGGGTTACCGTTTCCTTCTCCAGGGGGTATTCCTGACCCAGGGATCGAACCCATGTCTCCTCCATTGGCAAGTGGATTCTTTACCCACTGAGGCAGAAGGAAAGCCCCATACAAGTCAAAATGTGTAAGCAGTTCTACAACAAATTACTTTTGCCTGGTTGATAACCCAACAGAGAGAGTTGTGATAATCACTGTCACCAATAGTATAAGACTTCCTTCATAGCCCTATCAGTATCAGATTTACCATTATAATGTGTTTTTGCTTACTAGAAAATTGTGAAGTATTTTGTCTTCCTTTTTATAATTCTGAAGGATGCTGGGTATTTTCTCAAGTGTTAGTTTTACATTTATTCCTGTTTCTGTGGACTCTATCTTTGTTTATTACATATTTGCCCCAGATTGTTTGCTTTTTAATCTTAATTCTGTTGACTTTTATAATCTAATCTTTTAAATTTTATTTAGTAGCTTTATCACTTAAACTTTCTCCTGTTGCTCCAGTAGCTGGAAGAATTTTCATTTTTATATAACTCAAGAAATACATAGTTCTTGGTAATTTAAAAAGTTTTAAAAAGTGTATCATAGTGTTATTACTTAATTTAGTCAGTGTTATTTATTAAATGCTTTTTTCCCTTCCACGTGGTATTTTACGTGGTTTTTTGTTAAATTTTTTTAAAATGTTCTACTCTGTTCCCAGAACCTCTCCTCTCTTTCATTACTTGATTTTCTATTTTTAACTTAAATATCATACTATTTTATTATTAACACTTTATTATATTGTCTTTTTACATCTAATAAGGCCTATCTCCATCATTTTTCCCCCATTTCATTCTTTGGTAGGAATTCCCTTTTTTTAATTCTTTCATTTTACATGTATATTTT
>SJYQ01008101.1:95328-140275 GCA_006410935.1 Redunca redunca
CTGGTATTCCCATCTCTTTCAGAATTTTCCACAGTTTACTGTGATCCACACAGTCAAAGGCTTTGGCTTAGTCAATAAAGCAGAAATAGATGTTTTTCTGGAACTCTCTTGCTATTTCCATGATCCAGCGGATGTTGGCAATTTGATTTCTGGTTCCTCTGCCTTTTCTAAAACCAGCTTGAACATCTGGAAGTTCACGGTTTACGTATTGCTGAAGCCTGGCTTGGAGAATTTTGAGCATTACTTTACTAGCATGTGAGCTGAGTGCAATTGTGCGCTAGTTTGAGCATTCTTTGGCATTGCCTTTCTTTGGGGTTGGAATGAAAACACCTTTTCCAGTCTTGTGGCCACTGCTGAGTTTTCCAAATTTGCTGACATATTGAGTGCAGCACTTTCACAGCATCATCTTTCAGGATTTGAAATAGCTCAACTGGAATTCCATCGCCTCCACTAGCTTTGTTTGTAGCCCACTTGACTTAACATTCCAGGATGTCTGGCTCTAGGTGAGTGATCACACCATCGTGATTATCTTGATCATGAAGATCTTTTTTGTACAGTTCTTCTGTGTATTCTTGCCACCTCTTCTTAATGTCTTCTGCTTCTGTTAGATCCATACCATTTCTGTCCTTTATCGAGCCCATCTTTGCATGAAATGTTCCTTTCGTATCTCTAGTTTTCTTGAAGAGATCTCTAGTCTTTCCCATTCTGTTCTTTTCCTCTATTTCTTTGCATTGATCGCTGAGGAAGGCTTTCTTATCTCTTCTTGCTATTCTTTGGAACTCTGCATTCAGATGCTTATATTTTTCCTTTTCTCCTTTGCTTTTTGCTTCTCTTCTTTTCACAGCTATTTGTAAGGCCTCCTCAGACAGCCATTTTGCTTTTTTGCATTTCTTTTCCATGGGGATGGTCTTGATCCCTGTCTCCTGTACAATGTCACGAACCTCTGTCCATAATTCATCAGGCACTCTATCTATCAGATCTAGTCCCTTAAATCTATTTCTCACTTCCACTGTATAATCATAAGGGATTTGATTGAAAATAATCACAGTACCTTCTAGTATTTATGGATTTCTACTGTGTACTAGGCACTCTGAGTACTTAATACTTATTTATTTAGTCTTCAACAGCAATGGCACCCCACTCCAGTGTTCTTGCCTGGAAAATCCCATGGACGGAAGAGCCTGGTGGGCTGCCATCTATAGGGTCGCACAGAGTCGGACACGACTGAAGTGACTTAGCAGCAGCAACAGCTCTATAAAATAGACATTGCTATTACCATTTTAGAAATGAATAAACTAACACCATTGTTTGCCAGGTTTTTACCTGTCTTAATGATTAATAGGCCAGGTGTAGAAATTGCATTGAATACAGTGCTTTCCGTAAATTTGGCTTAGCTGAAGAGAACTTAATCAGAGTAAAAGATTCAGCATCTGATTCTCTTCTCTGTCTTAGCCATTATAGTGAGAGCCCAAATTCACAGAAATATGTGACTGCAAATGGCAACATTAAAGAAAATTATTTCCAGTTATGTTAAGGTCATCATTGAAGGAAGTTGTCCAAATATTACTAAAAATATGACATATTGTATCATTTTTAGACCATTACTAGTGGAAAATTTTATAAATATATCTTGTCGCTAGAAATTCAAGTCACTTTGTCATATGGGGGGACAAAAAGGATATCTGGCCCATTGGCCTATTCTTTTACTGTCATAGTTAAATTATTACTGATGAAAAAGATGATGCTATTTTTCAAAAATATTCTTTTATTTTTATGTATTTATTGGCCCTTCCATGCCACTTGCAGGATCTCAGTTCCCTAACCAGGGATTGAACCCTAGACCACATTCGGGGATTGAAAGCCCAGAATCCTAACCACTAGGCACCAGGGAACTCCTAATGCTGTTTTTTTAAATCATTAGTTTTCATTTTCATTATGTGTTAGTGATCTAAGACTCTGGTCTTCCCAATGATCTTTTTAAATCCAAGGCTCAACTGTTTAATTACATCAATCAGATGTTTCACATAAATATCACATATATCAAACTCAATTCATGCAAAACTGGATTCATAATGTTCCCACCCTATTCTAAAACACCACTGTGCCTTAGTAGAAAAGCCTTCTTATTAATTCTGTGTTTTGTCTTTCCTGCTGCTTTGATTTCCCCCCTCCCAAATCAACCCCGTTCTCTTTACCTTGTAAAACCCTTTAGAGATGTATAATAGCTATAAAAATGTATCCCTAAATCTTTACACAGCTTGCAAAGTCCTATATGATCTGGCCGTCTGCTTTCTCCTTATGTATTGCCATTTCCTATTAAAATTTCCTCCAGCCTTCTTACCCGTGGTATATTTATACCAATCATGTTTCAAAGTATTTAAAAATATTAACCCCCATTATCTACAAGTATAAAACCAGTTAGTACTGAAATTTAGGGTGTGAACACTCATGAGGAAAATAAAAGTTCAGAATAGTATTAAAATACTGAAGTTGTAAATATAGATGAAGTGTTCAACAACAGAAATGACTCTGAAAAGGGTGGAATGAATCTTGCATCATATGTAAAGTATAGCACCCAGGCATTTGAAATCAGTCAGCAAAAAAGTGAAAAGATGGGATCACTTGAGTTTGTGGCTGAACATTTATGTATGTATACCCCATGTAAATATCAGATGACTAGTCAGGTATTGTAAATTTAGGAGAAAGTCAATAATAATAATTTAATAATAGTACATACAACTCTTACTATATATCAGGCACTATCCAAAGTTCTTCCATATTAACTCATTTAATTCTAACAGCACTAAGTACTTAGAGGTAGGTATCACTGTGTCCTTTTTTTACAGATGAAAAAACTGAGGATCAGGGAAGTTAACTTGCCCTGAGTCACATAGCTAATAAGTGCTAGTATGGAAATCCAAACTAAAGAAGCAGTGTGGCTCTAGCGTCATTACTCTAATCCACTGCTGTACTGTCTGTAGGTGATGTGAGAACTTAAAAGATAATCAAGATGAAATGTGTATCACAAATCATAAGTGATTCCATAGGTGTTACGCTCTTTGAATACTTAAAACTTAAGTGTTTGTGACAGGGCAGCAAGCATGGTACTCGAACTTCTAAGGAGTTCTCTGTGGTATTTAGAGTTTATCAAGGCTAGATAAAGAGCACTCACCTCAACAAACATTTAAGTCTTAGCATAACGGTCCATTTTGGAAAAGGCTACATATAAATCAACATGAAGAGGGGTTTATCTGATTTAAAAGTACTGAGAAGCTAATTCATCTTCCCATTTGATGGCATTGTGTCTGAAGGATGCAAGCTTAAGCTCCTCTTAATTATTTTGAGCTTATATTAGATGACCTACCCTATATTTGAAGCCCAACCTGTTTGTAAGAAGAGGAGTTTCAGTATTGTTCTGTAACTCATTTTTTCACCTAACAATGCATTCTGTAAAAATTCAGGGTTTTTTTTGGACAACTGTGTTTAGTCATATGGATGTGCCTTGATTTAACTCATACATGATTGATTTATCAGTATTATGAGTGACTTTGTGGAATCAGTATTTACTTTATTCCTGATCATAGAATACAGTCATCTCAGGATCACCCATGGTTCTCCATCTCGAGATGCAACCAACTGCAGATGCAACCAACTGCAGATGGAGAGCTCAGCTCCAGAGGGTCGACTGTGTATTATGGACCATATAATTCCCAATCATATATTTTGATTAAGGCTCTTAATAAAGGATGGTGAATAAATGTCATGCAGACATTTATAGCTATTTCCAGATCCTGTTATTTTGATCTCTGCACACTTATACTAGCAAAGCCATGATCAGCCTTAGTTTTTCTGAGTTTTGCACTTGAGGCAGCCACTGTCAGTCATTTGAAGTTACTGTTCCAGATGAAATCTATTTGTCAATACTCTTTCCTTTTTAGATTTATTATAGCCACTCACTACTGGTTCACTAGCTATGTTTGGACTGTCAGTTTATTTCTGGGAAGCTTCAAAAAGCCACCCCTTGCAGTCCATGTATTTCACGATCCTTCCAGTTCTCAATTTACTTCACTATCTTATAGTTTCATTAAGCTTAAAGTTTGATTAAACCTCCAATCCATAATCTCACTTAAACATAGTTGTTAAGTCATCATACTTCAAAAAAATAATTGCACTATGACACTAAAATCGTACACACAATATTTGGTATCTTTATGTTATTATGGAATTTTACTACAGTGAAAAATTAACCTAGATATAGTCAGTGTTTGAAAACAAACATTTGATGAAGCATTTTTATGGCTCAAAGTTGAACTAGCTTTGGAGAGCCATTGTTTTATGGTATAATAATTTGTTTTTAAAAGCTTAATTTATTAGATGACAAGAAACCAGGCCTTTGCAAAATCTAGAAGAAATCACACTTTCTAACTTATGTGAATTAGCACTTGTAGTTCAATGAAATTAACAATTTGTTCCCATTGCAATAGAGGTCCCCATTCATTTTTTTTACTTTTGAATGATAACTACCATAGATCCTATTAACACCCATACACTAAAATTCTTATCATTTACTACATGGCATTTTACTGTACATTGTTTTTTATACTAGGGTTTCATGAAAAATCATAAGATGGACCAGAGAAGTAGAGTTCTGTTGGTTTTTGCTTGTGCATATATGGCATACAACAACAGGAAAGAAAAAAAATAATAACCTTTATAAAAGGAAAATTTCAAGCTACTTTTTTATCCCACATCTTTGAGTTAGCTTTTCAGAAAGATGTGGCAAGTTTATCTGTACTTTAAATTTAGTGATTTGCAAAGTTTAGCATGCATCAGAATCACTTGAAGGGTCTGTTACCACACAGATTGCTGGTCCCCACTCCCAGAATTACTGATTTTAGTGGGTCTGAGCTGAGATGGGGCCCGAGAACTTCATTTCTCACAAGCTCCAAAGTCATGTTGATGCTGGTATAGGGGCCATACTTGGGGAATCACAGGCTTAAATGGTCCCTCAGTCTCCTGATATTATTACATAACCCATTTTTAGAAGTACAGAACTTAAAAAGAGTTTCCCTCTTTCTATCCTTACCTCTGTAGACTCTCATCTGGGGACTTCCCTGGTGGTTAAGACTCTGTGCTTGTCCTACAGTTGGCGAGGGTTTGATCCTGGTAGGGGAACTAAGATCCCACATGTTGTGCATAGTGGCCAAAAAGGAAAAAAAAGACTCTCATCTGAATTGGTTGGGAGGTTGTGAGGATAGAAGTGGGGTGATGGTCAGTTTGGGAGAGAGTAAATAAAGGAGAAGAATGCTACATTTCATTAACCAGGCATTTCCTAATGTTAAAAGGAAAGAGGTTAATGAATAATTCAGCTCTTTCCATTAAAGAGCAGTTTAATTATTGTTACTGGACAAGTGTCAAGTCTGTCAATTCAATGTTTATATAGTGTGGGTATTCACAATTTAGATTTTTTTTTCCTTTATCTTAAATTATCTTGAATATAATCTACTATGTATTTGGTATTAGAAATAAGTGAGTTTTGTTTGTTTTCCAGTTTGGTCTTTGTTTAATGTAGAAATTTTCAGATTGATGATTAGGTTTATAACGCTGAGTTTCCCCCTCATGAAATTTGACTTCTGTCCTCTCAAAGGATCTCTCAGAAAAATACTACATAAAAATGATGCTTTTCTGATAGTCTGTTTAAGGGCAGTTGTGTGCCTGTGTTTGATCTTAAGGATTTACAGAGAATACTACAGTTGTCTTCATTGTATTATTTCCTCATTTTCTTCTGGAAAGAAGGTAGTCAGGACTTGGGGAACTAACTTTTGTATCAGGAAAGTATTTCTCCTTAATTGAAATTTGAATCAATAAATCTTTTTTTTTATTTAATAACATGCCTAATTTTTTTCATTATTGCTAAACTTGTTTATGTATCGCTAAGCAATAATTACCATTCAACATACTGAATAACAGCCTTTTTTTTTCATGTTTGTTCTTAGTACACTCAGAAGAAGCCTTGTTTTTACTGGCAACCTGTTATTACCGCTCAGGAAAAGCATATAAAGCATATAGACTTTTGAAAGGACACAGTTGTACTACACCGCAATGTAAATACCTGCTTGCAAAATGTTGTGTTGATCTCAGCAAGTAAGTTTCTAAATCTTTTCTACCTAATTTTGTTCTACTTAACTGTAGAATTCTGGATAAAATTCTTTTGATGGCAAGACTCTGACTCCCTTTCTCCCCTCTTGGTAGTAGAGTTTTGTCTATTTCAGTAACTTTTGAAATGCTGCTGCCTATTATTTTGTTATGGAGAGATTTTATTGTTATGGTATAAATAGAATTTAAATCTGGAGAAACCCTAAGTTGTAACTAATTCCTATGATTTTGTAAAATGATTGTAATAAGCCTGAAAACCTAACTTCCCAGTTCACCTGAGATTAATGCTGCCTTGTGTCTAGACAGTTGTGTAATTAGTTGTTTGCCCTTCAAAATCATTCTTTTGGGGAACCTTTACTCCTTTTAAACAAGGGGACAGATTTAGGAGAACACTTCTTTGGCATATGACAGCTCAACCAAGTCAGCTGTCCATATTCTGAATCTGGAGGCAGCTAGAGATTTAGGTAGTTACGTTCTGTCAGACTTTTTCTGTGCTGGGAAAAATGGAATAGTGGTAAAGGTGACTAAACTGATAACTGTAAAGCCTGTGTATTTAGTTTATAGGTATACAGTCATCGGATACAAATAAACCCCGTTTAGTTGATAGATACACAGTGAAAGGATATAAATAAACCCCATAAAGTCTCCATAGTCTGATAAGTATTTATTTGTCCAGTGTCTAATTGGTGACTTTTAAATCACAGCTAAAACATATATATATATATATATATATATATAATTTCTGAGACATTTACTATTGACTATCTTCTACTCCGAAGATTCTAATGTTGAATTCTTTAAAATATACTTATTTAATTTTCTAGTTTCTTAAGCCAGTTCTTACCTTAGACTTTCTTATCCCATTTATAAATATTTATAGTTTTTTAAAAATCCCACCGATAGTAAAAAAAAAAACTTTAGATATCACATTTTATGTTTAGGATATATAAGCTTACTTGAGAGTTTTCCACATGATGATTTAGAAAAAACTGTAAAACATGAACCATTACAAACTCTGATATGCTAAAAATAGATAGTGAAATCAGGCAAACTTTTTCCCTTTGGGGAATATTTGTAATTTTTATATCAAGAAAACATAATTGATAAAAAGAGGTGAAGTGCTATTCACATTTCAATTGTAAACCTAAAAATAACTGAGGCCATTAAGTATGCAATTTTTAATTAAAATGTTAGTCTTATTTAACCTGCTTGCAAATTCCTACTTCAAGGAATTATAGAACTAAGAAGGACCACCAAATCTGTTAATGAAGAGCTGTTCATATTTTTCCCCCAGCATAACAGTCTTCCATTTCTTTTGATGTGAGTAATGTGTATGTTGCTCAGACTAGATTTGTACATACAGACTAAAGGTAACTATTTCTGTTTTTAAAGGGTAAGACTGAAATTTTAAGATGGTAAATTCCCAATCTCCCAAATGATTCTTAATACATGTTTATTGTTATTCTAAAGGTACCATGAACTTTTTACTATATCTCCATAGTAAGAGGTACATTCGTAATGAAGAATGTCTTTACACACTGTGGTTTTTATATTGACTTTTAAAAAAGTCTGTGAATGTGTGTTTTAAAGGCTTGCAGAAGGGGAACAGATCTTATCTGGCGGAGTGTTTAATAAGCAGAAAAGCCATGATGATATTGTTACTGAGTTTGGTGATTCAGCTTGCTTTACTCTTTCATTGTTGGGACATGTATATTGGTAAGTAAGAATGATTCAAATTACCAGAAAATTGTTTCTAGTACTAGAATGAACTACTACTCAGCGATAAAGAGAAACAAACTATTGATAAACATGGTAATTTGGATGGATTTCAAGAGCATTATGGCAAGTGAAAAAAAGGCCAATTTCAAAAATTTACATATTCTGTGATAGCATTAATAGAACATTATTATTATTATTTTTAATTTTATTTATTTGGCTGCACTGGGTCTTAGTTGCACCATGTGGGATCTAGTTCCCTGACCAGGGTTCGAACCCTGGCTCTCCGCATTGGGAGCTCAGAGTCTTAGTCACTGGACCACCAGGGAAGTCCCTAGAACATTATTCTTATGACACAGTTACAGTGATAGAGACAGATCAGTGATTCTCAGACATGAGAGTTGGGGCAAGAGTACTGGGGCTATAGAGAGGTAGCTAAAGGAGTTTGTTTGGGACTTTGGAACAGTTCTATATCCTGATTGTAGTGGTAGTTACCCAAATATATACATGTGATAAAACTTCGTAAAAACTATACACAAACAAATAAGTGCATGCAAAAACTGCTGAAATCCAAACTAAATCTGTGGTTTAGCTTACTGTATTATTGTGCATAGTCGCTCAGTCTTGTCCGACTCTTTGCGACTCTTTGCGACCCTATGGACTACAGCCAGCCAGGCTCCTCTGTCCATGGGGATTCTACAGGCATGATATGGAGTGGGTTGCCTATCCCTTTTCCAGAGGATCTTCCCAACTCCAGGAATTGAACCGGAGTCTCCTGCATTGCAGATGGATTCTGTGTCAGCTGAGCTACCAGGGAAGCCCTTACTGAATTATACTACTGTCAATTTCCCAGCTTTGATAATTGTACTATGGTTATGTTGAAAGCTATTATTAAGGGAAGCTGGGTGTAGGGAATTCTATACTATTTTTTCAACTTCTATGTGAATCTAAAATTATATCAAAATAAAGTTTAATAAAATAAGGAAGGTATTAAATCATAGAAGTGCTGTATATGTATTACTAGTTATTTTAAAACAAGATCACTTGTTTAAAAGTTTTTGAAGGTATCAAGTCCTAATCATGAAAGAAGGTTTTTCCTCTTTTTCAGAGAAATAATTATTTTTATTTATCATAAAGATCAAAAGGTCAGGTATCCAATAGGGCACTACCCTGCTCCAAAAACTGGCTTTTCATCTTAATCATCATATGCCTGTTGTGACCAAAGTTGCACTTAGTAATCTAGAAACCTCCCTGTTATAGTTTTGAAGCTACAGCTTGTTATCTTTTATCTCCAGTATTTTGATATAGACACTTCATTGGTCTTTTTGTCTACAGTAGCACATGAGACTTGCATCTTTAGGGCATGACTGATTCTAAGTCTAGTTCTTAGATTAACTTGTTTCTTCCAGTGCCATTTAAATAGCTATTTTTAACCTCAATCCTTTGGAAAACTTCCTTTCTGAGTTTTAGTTTTTAAAAAAATTGATCTAAAGTAGGGGCACTCCAGGCTGCTTAATTTTATTAAATCTTTTCCTCCTTTTATCTCTCTATTGAGTAGTTATAGATCTGTCTCCCAGACATGACTGGGATATCTCTCCACATCAGGCTCCTTCCCCAATTTATTTTTAATTGAAGGATAATTGCTTCACAGAAGTTTCTTGTTTTCTGTCAAACCTCAACATGAATCAGCCATAGATATACATATATCCCCTCTGTTTTGAATCTCCCTCCCCATCCCATCCCTCTAGTTTGATACAGAGCCCCTGTTTGAGTTTCCTGAGCCATACAGCAAATTCCCGTTGGCTGTCTGTTTTACATATGGTAATGTACGTTTCCATGCTACTCTCTCCATACATCTCACCTGCTCCTCCCCTCTCCCCATGTCCGTAAGTCTGTTCTCTATATGTCTTTTTCTCCATTGCTGCCCTGCAAATAAACTCTTCAGTACCATTTTTCTAGATTCTGTATATATGTATTAGTATACGATATTTATATTTCTCTTTCTGACTTACTTTATATAATAGGCTTTAGGGTCATCCACCTCATGAGAACTGACTCAAGAGTGTTCCTTTTTATGGCTGAGTAATATTCCATTGTGTATATGTATACCACAACTTCTTTATCCATTTTTCTGTCGATGGACATCTAGGTTGCCTCCATGTTCTAACTATTGTAAATAGTGCTGCAGTGAACAATAGGATAAATGTGTCTTTTTCAATTTTGGTTTCCTCAGGGTATATGCCTAGGAGTGGGATTGCTGGGTCATATGGTGGTTTTGGAGAAGGAAATGGCAACCCACTCCAGTACTCTTGCCTGGAAAATTCCATGGACCAAGGAGCGTGGTTGGCTACAGTCCATGGGGTCGCAAAGAGTCATACACAACTGAGCGACTTCACTTCATGGTGGTTTTATTCCTAGATTTTTAAGGAATCTCCATACCATCTTCCATAGTGGGTGTATCAATTTCCATTGAATGTAATTTAAATTATATTTAATGTATTAGTTTACATTCCCACCAACAGTGCAAGAGCGGTCCCTTTTCTCCACTCCCCCTCCAGCATTTATTGTTTGTAGACTTTTTGATGATGGCCTTTCTGACCAGTGTGAGGTGATATCTCATTGTGGTTTTGATTTGCATTTCTCTAATAATGAGTGATATTGAGCATCTTTCATGTGTTTGTTAGCCATCTGTGTGTCTTCTTTGAAGAAATGTCTGTTTAGGTCTTTTTCCCACTTTTTGATTGGGTTGTTTATTTTTCTGGTGTTGAGTTGTCCCAATTAACTTTTATATTATTTTATACATACCAGTATCTGTGTGTGTGTATGTGGGTGTGTATCTAATCTCTTCTTGGTAGACATTTTGATTTACATTTATTTTATGGTGTATTAATCAGATCATGAGAAATCTAGTTTCCTATTCTCAGAAAGCTTATAATCAATTGTAAGAGAGCACATGACAGATAAATAAATAGACAAACCATACTTAATTATAGACATGGTGAGGGACTGTATAACATAAGTTAGTTTTGGTATAATCTTTAGACACTGAATTTTCATTGTATTTTTCTTTTCCTGGTCTTATATTAAAAGTTCCCAAGCATTTATTTTCCACTTTCCACTCCTAATTTTTACTTTCCAAAAATACTCTTATGTCTTTATTTCCTGTTTTTAAGTTACCCTGCTATACATGGTAAATGAATATATCATTCTTGTTACAATTATTTCCCTTTAAGAAATTTCATCCAACCAATCCTTACAGACTTTGATAAAACTTACATTTTCTGAAAGTTTGTCTCCTTCCCCTGTTTCTTTCTGTGTCCATGTGTTTATTGGGTCAGATTAGACAAATCTGGGAAGCTAAATAAGCTTCAACTAGTAGTACTTTCTTGTCTTTATTACATCATTTATTCTAGTTTCTACTCACTTGCAAAATTTGAAAGTAAGGCACATTAATATCTAGTTCCCCAAGGGGATCTTTTTTTCATTTCTCTGATGTATACTGATAGCACATAAACAGATTATGTGTTTTAACTGATAGTTTCATTTGATGGTGGTTTAGTTCAGTGCCATCTGGTCCTTTATAAAACCTCGGGGGTTTGGAAAAGTTGCTGTATCTTAATTTTTTTCCTTTAGACAATGAAGAATTTCAGTCTTAAACCAGGTCAGTAGTATTTTTTAACCTGAAAGCTCTACAAGTCTTGCTAACCCTCAATCTCATCTTCTCTCCCATTTAAAAGCTAGGGAGGCCACAATGCTGTTCTAATAATTTCCAGATTGTTTCAAGTATATAGGGTCCTAAGAATGTTGTCCATGTTTTGAATGTAAGCCTTTATACACGCAATTTAGAAACATGAATTTTCCTTTTTGTTAAGAGCTGCCACCTTTACTTTGTTAAAATATCTTCTCATTTAAATGCTATATTTAAAACAGTTAAGTCACTTTCAAAATTACCACTGGGATTTATATTTAAAATCAAGAATAAGACTGAAATATTTGCATGTTTCCCATATCGCCTCATTAACTGTAATGCCCCAAAGGAAATGAAAAGCAGTTGTAGTATCTAAGAAAGCAATAATTGTTTGTTTTGTTAACATACGTTTCAATTCATTTTCTATTTGCTTTCACCTGACTTTTGACTTGAAATCCCCTAAATAATAGAGATTGTAGGATGGTAAGAAGGAGAAATTGATCATTTAAGGAAGAATTTAGAAGAGGATGCACGGAACTTACATAAGATTTACCTAATTTTCTGTAACACATTTTCTTTGTAATAGATGTTTTAGGTTTTATAGCTTGTCTGATCTATTTGTTTGTCTTTACAGCAAGACAGATCGGCTTGCCAAAGGATCAGAATGTTACCAAAAGAGCCTTAGTTTAAATCCTTTCCTCTGGTCCCCCTTTGAATCATTATGTGAAATAGGTAAGTTTGTAGAGGTGGTTAGGGAAGGGTTCTCCCATTTCTTCTTCCCTTTTTTTTTTCCCCCTGCTTAATTTTTGGAAAGGGATACAAATTATATATCCACAAGACAAATATTTTTCAAAGCTAAAGGCTTTTAAACTTGAGAACAAGAAGTAAGGTACAATCATGTTTCAGGAATAATGTGGCCTTTCTTGTGTCGTCAAGGAATGAGTTGTGTTGTGAGTATAAAGTTAACCAAAATAGCATTCTGGATAAGAAAATAAATTAGTAGAATACCCAGAGACCTGGATAATATGAGGTGGTGAGTTGTCATAGTATATATGCTCTAGGAGGCATGAAGGATCATTTTAAAATGTTGTGTTGATAATACATGTAAGTGCTTAAAATTTTATTTTGATTTCTAGAAGGTTTCACCTGTCCACCCTCATTCCTTACCTTGAGCAAAATGAGGTCTAGTTGCTTTCTGCTTTAAAACACAGAAATCTGTACTTTCCTGTGATTTATTGTAAGTCAGTTTCATTGTGGTTTAATTTATTTCCTAAATGTACAGCTTTATCTTTGGTGTACACTTTTACAGTACACTGATATGTACTTTTGGGAGATAAATCTGATTCACTGAAATAGATAGAACTTTAAAATTCTGGATAAGGCTTTATTTTTGCTGGCTTATGCTTTTTTTTAAAAAAATTTAACCTTCATTTCCTCAAAAGCAAACTTTTTTTTTCCCCCCTCCACAGGTGAAAAGCCAGATCCTGACCAAACATTTAAATTAACATCTTTACAGAACTTTAGCAGCTGTCTGCCCAACTCTTGCACAACACTAGTATCTAATCATAGTTTATCTCACAGACAGCCTGAAACAGTTCTTACAGAAACACCCCAGGACACAATTGTAAGTGTATTATACACTAATGTTAAAAATATTGTGAAAATGAAAAACAGTGATCTGAGCTAAATAAGGTATTGTAAATGACATGGTAGAAATTTTCTGTTTCAGGAATTAAACAGACTGAATTTAGAATCTTCCAATTCAAAGTACTCGTTGAATACAGATTCTTCAGTGTCTTATATTGATTCGGCTGTAATTTCACCAGATACTGTCCCTCTTGGAACAGGAACTTCCATATTATCTAAACAGGTTCAAAATAAACCAAAAACTGGTCGAAGTTTATTAGGAGGACCAGCTGCTCTTAGCCCATTAACCCCAAGGTAAGACAAATAAAAGATACTTTAAAATGTGCTGTAATATTAAATGATCTTAGAGTAATTCCTATATTAGTAATATAAATTAATATGAAGAGCAACTTCTAAATCATTATGGAAATAGAGATATTTAATAAGTCAATAATGAGTCTATTCCATTTTCAGAAAATGAAGAAATAGAAATACAGTATCTGTGATAGGAATTTCATATTAAGTGTTGGAGAAAATTTTTAAACTTAAGCATTCCTTATTCAGCTGTTGTATGCATTAAAAGATACTCTGTTTATGACTATGCATCACTGAATAGCAGTGAACCTCATAAAATGTTGGGATGCTTATAATCAGTGATAGCAATGGTTAAAGTGCTGTATTCCAAAATGGGAAAGGATTGACACCTCTCAATATATGAAAATTTTTAGAAATATATATGTGTGTGTAAATACAGGAACCCAGGCCAGAGGATGCATTTCCGAAAGAATCAAAATAAAAAATTATGTGCTAGAACAGACTGTGAATTGGGTCCCAGGGCCAGGGAATTACTTAAATAGTATGACCATGTGATTACAAAACTCATTGATTCCACAGATGCATTCATTGGTCTCTAAGGATATTTTCTCTGTAGTAGTGTCTAAATCACATAAATTCCAAGAATTTGAACTAATTTGATAATTTGGATCTTAGCTTTTACAAAGCTACTCTTCTTTATTTCTAATAAATCTCCTGAGATCTGTAGTTACTGCTCAGTTTAGTTCCTTATTTGATTTTTTTTTTTTAATTTTAGTTTTGGTGGGTGGAATAGTCTATATTCACAGCTTATTTTTAATCTGCCCCTTAGATCCTCAATGCCCCCAAGACTGATTTGCCATTCTCTTCCTTTTAGACCTTCTAATTTAAGTATACTGCTGCTTTATATATGCCTTGATGACTTTTTGACACCTTGATTTCAACCTCTTCTCAGTTTTGGGATTTTGCCATTAGAAACCCCAAGTCCTGGAGATGGATCCTATTTACAAAACTACACTAATACATCTTCTGTAATTGACGTGCCACCCACCGGAGCCCCTTCAAAAAAGGTATTTTCCGTGTAAAATATAAAGAATTGCTGTTGCCTTAGAGAAGTTATCTAAATGTAAAAGAAGGTCATCATCATTATAGCCTCCTGGTTATAGTAGGAGACACAAAGCTGGTTGCTCTTTTGACCACGTAAGTTTGTAACTCACAAGTGTAGTTTATTTCAGCATATAGCTAATTAAGCATATTCAGATTTTTACGTTTAAGTTCCTTTTTTAAAAAACAAAATTAAGATGGTCACTTTGAATGTAAATAATGGAAATTTTACCTGCCATGGTTTTTGCTTGTCCCCACCAGTATATTTGTTTTTTAATTGTACTAATATTAACATGAAAAAAGATGACTCACATAAAGCTAGCTTTTTGTGATAATATAATTTTTATGGTGGATCCTCAGGTGTGGAGTTAAAGTGTAGTAAAATGAAAAATATTTCATAGAATCTTTATAGTAAATACTGCAATAAGACTGCATTGCAACTGTGACTGTCTGTGGCAGTAGAGGCCAAAGTGAGGTTTATTTAAAACATATCTGTGGTGCAGGGTATCTTATGTGAGAATTAAATTAGGTTATATATGTAAATGCCTGTTGCTGTGCATAATGGATATTTAAGAAATGAAAGCTAAATGAGTCATGCTGGTATGCGAATGACTGAGATAGCCCTTTTACCCTCAGAGAAACATGTTTCTTCTTGTTTTGTATTTACTCTTTTACTCCTGAACTTTAGCACAGTTTTTTTATATGATAGCTTCCTAATGAGTGATAATAGGAACTCCAAGAGTGGTAAACGTGGACTAAAAGTATTTAATATGGAAATTGTGTTTTAAACTGGATTTTTAAAAAGTTGGCAACTACCTGCTGTTGTATTATTATGAGAGTGACATATATATATGTGGAAATTAGTTTATTACAGTTATAAGAAGGCATAATAAGACAATGGTTAGCATGCCAGGGGAAGTAGGCCAAAACCATGAGTCAGAGAATTAAGGACAAGTTAGGTAGTAAAGGCGTATATGATTTCATTGTCCAGTCTAAGCCTCTTCTGCCTCTGTTCTTTTACTCTATTACAAGACATTCTTGGAAAAGCTATACTTCCAAATCTGCCTGCAGTATTAACTAAAAATATCAAACCAAGCAGTGAGTTCAGCAGATAGTTCTTTGTTAAATAAGGAAGGGCCAGAAAATAGGTGAAAATGTTCAGTGGATAGTTAGTTATAGAGGAAAGAATATGACCAAGTGATAGATACAAAATGACCATGCTCTCCTAGAGAAAGAGAGAGTTGCTAAGGAACTTAATTTAAAACAGTGGAAGAAAGAGGGGCCAGCAAATGAAGTGGTAGAACAAATAATCAAGATACTATACTAAATATTTTAGAAATGACATAAAGTTTCAGAAGGGCGAGGCAGATGGGCATGATCAATGATGTTAAATGTTGAGAAGGCCAAAATAAGGCTTTCATATATGGTGAGAAAGTAATTATTAGTGATTATTTATAATGTGCAATTTCAGAATTATATACAGTGACTATTACAGTAACTAATTTTTGGAGAAATTTATTTAGTAGTAAAATGTTTTTTTCTAATATCCACTGACACAGAGATCACTTTATAAAAAAGTTAAGTGATGAAAATAAATAGAAATAAGGTGATAAATTAGAGAAGAGAGAAGGGGCAAGCACAATCCAGAAGATTGAACACATCAAAAAGAAATACTAATTCAGTGCAGTATTCTTAGAATTTGGAAAATAACCCAGTGATTTTTTTTTTAATCTACTAATCTGAATTACTCTAAGACTGTCTTTATTAAGTGCCAAAGAAGGGATATAAAATCTTACTGTATTATTTTTTATGTATACTAAATTAGATCATAACTCTTGAGGATAGTAGCTGTCTTAAAATTTTTTAGCACTTAGCCCCAACCGGGAAAGTTACATAATAAATGGCTTCTAGGAATCTTAAGCCTTTCCCTGATAACTGAAGTCGAAAGATAAAAAGGTAGTATAAGGGTAAAAATACTGAGCTTAATATGAGGAAATAGGATGATGTTCATTCTAATATATCAATAATTAACCTAAAATGACATCAATAATAACATTAATAGTTTGTGTTTTCAGATGACAGTATATAATATGAAATCTTGTATTGGGGAAATGTAGATGGGTACATCATGATGTCTTTTACCACTCACAATGCAATTTATAATTCACAAACTTTAGACTTTTTGTGTTTTACAGTCTGTTGCCAGAATCGGCCAAACTGGAACAAAGTCTGTCTTCTCACAGAGTGGAAACAGTCGAGAGGTAACTCCAGTTCTTGTTGCACAGACACAAAGTTCTGGCCCACAAACAAGGTATTTATTTGGTCTCATTATTTGATATTGTTTAGCTTTTCTTGTTGTGAAACAGTTCTTTAATTTAGGCAGGTTGTTTTGACTGCTCCAGGAATTCTGGAATGACTATTGTAAATTTTGAATATGTTAAATTTGGAATTTCCAACTTTCTGAAAAAGGAAATTTAATTTTTGAGTATTACAATGCAAATCAAGACAAGAGTTAGCTAAAATACCTTTTTATTCTAATTGCCTCATGAGTTTGATTAAACTAGATATTGTTAGCACTCCTCCAAAATAATTTTCTTTTTTTTTTATGTAACCTTCTCCACTGATCAAGTACAGATAGATTTTTCTCCCCTTCCCCTATTATGCATTTCTATAAGTAGATCATAGTATGCATCTGCCAATAAATCTTCAAATGATGAATCCATTTCCACACAGAAATGGTGTTAAATAAGACTTCTTTTCCTATTCAAGGCCTCAAAAATAAATTATAGCTAATATATTAAGAGAAAGCTACTTTACCTCCTAAAATAGTGAACATGTACCATAAGTCTTAAAATAGGTACATGTGTGCATATACCTTGACTATATAAAAGGCCTCAATATTTCTAAAATGCCTGGCTGGTAAGCCTCATTATGAGTGCCAACTCTCAGGTGGGTGGCAGTGAGTGCCTAGGGCTCAGTGAGAAGGAGCTCCTGCAGAGCACAATAGGCCAAATACATGTCAGTCTTCAAGAATATCTAAACATAATTTACTGAGTTATGCATTTCATTTAAACAAATGTACTAACTGTAATATACATGAATTACATTAATTTTGCCTTCTTTGTATTACTAATTCCTTTTTATCTTCTTCGTTGGTGTATAGTTGATATGTACCACTCTACCTTCTTTATTGCCTGTTTTAGTTTCCAACAGCTGCCCTAGCAAAGTACCACAGCTGGGTGGCTTAAAACAACAGAAATTTATTCACTCATAGTTCTGTCTGAAATCAAGGTATTGGTAGGGCCATCACTAGGGGAGGATCCTTATCTCTTACAGCTTCTGGTTGCCCCAGGCATTCCTTATTTTGTAGTAGGCAACTCAGTATTTCCCTCTGTCTCCACGTAGCCATCTTCCCTGTGTGCCTCTGTATTCAAATTTCCTTTTTCTTATTAGGACATCTGTCATATTGAATTAGCGCCCACCATGATGACCTCATCTTAAGTTAATTACGTCCACAAAGACCATATTTCCCAAAAAGTTCACATTACGAGTACTGGAGGTTAGGACTTTATCATATCCCTTTGGGAGACACAATTCAACCCATAGCATTGCCTTATTAACAATTACTCTTTATCTCGTTCTAGAGGTTGTTTTAGGGTTTATATCACATATTTTAACTTATCCAAGTCTACCTTCAAGTAATACTGTACCATATCACTTAGAGTATAAACCTTGTAATGTATATTTTCATACTCATCTTCTCAGTCTCTATGCTGTTGTCATATATTTTATTTCTACAGAGTGATTAATGTTTCCTGTAGTCTGTTGGTAATGAATTTTTTCAGCCTTTGTATGTTCAAAAGAAAGTTTTCATTTCACCTTTGTTTTTATTTTTGATTGATATTTTCATGGTATGGAATTCTAATTGACAGGTTTTTTTTCTTTACATTGCTCTACTGTCTTCTTGCTTGCATTGTTTCTGATAAGAAACCTCTTGCCATCCTTATTTTTGTTTCTGTGTGTGTAATCTGTCTCTTTTCTCTGACTCTTAAGATTTTTTCTTTATCACTGATATCAATCCATTTGATTATGCTCAGGTGTGTTTTCTCCTTTCTTGGGCTTCAAATTCATTGAGCTCCTTGGATCTGTTAGTTGATAGTTTTCATCAAATTTAGCTAATTTTTGGCCATTATTTCTTCAAATACTTTTACTGTCCATGTCCCCCTCTCATTCTGCAGAATAATCCCTTGATGTGGCTGTTTGAACTTACAGGGTAATAACTTACCAGGTATCAATTGTTCTAGTAATATTTATTTAGCAAATATCCCACATTTAGACTATGTCCAGCTTTGTTTTTCCTTAACTTGCTATAGTTCCAAATAAGAACTAAAGATAATTGGTTTATAGATGTTTACTATTTATTGACCCAGAACTTTTATGTGGATTGTTTTATGTTCGAATGAGCAATTTCAAATAAAGTGAAGATCTGTGCTATAATTTATATCATTTTATGGTAACAAGAATAGTTCTTTAAATGAGTTTTCATAGGAAGGTGAGGAAAGGATTGATCTCATCAATTTTAGAATACAAACATGTTGAATGCATATTTTTAATATACTTGAAATAATAGTTAATGGTCATAAGCAGGTTTTTTTTAATATCTACTTTTATAATTTTTTTAGTACAACACCTCAGGTATTGAGCCCCACTATCACATCTCCCCCAAATGCACTGCCTCGAAGAAGTTCACGACTTTTTACTAGTGACAGCTCTACAACCAAGGTAATTTAAAAATTTCTGTATGTCACATTTATTTAATACTTCCTCCTCTGAAATTTCTGTTCATCGATGACTCAGTCTCTAATGAATACATTAGGAGACTATTTAACATTTTTTTAATGTTAAAATTACAAAATTACAGAGATGGAGAGGAAATCAATCGTTACAAGGAGTTAGGACTGAGAGGAAGATGTGTCTTTTATAGCATAGCACAAAGGAATTTCTTTCTGTAGTGGTAAAATAGTCCTGAATCTTTATTGTGGTAGTTGATTAAATAAATCCATATAGGTAACACAATTTCACAGAACTGTACACACCGAAATTTTTTAAAAGGTCCATGTGAAAACTGATGAAATCCAAGTAAGATCTATAGTTTTAGTTGCTAGTATTGCACCAATTCCAGTTTCCTGGATTTGATGGTATACTGTGGTTATGTCACGTGTTTCCATTGGGAAAGACTGTGGGAAGAGTGAATGAAAAGTTTTTCTTTGCACATTTCTTTGGACAACTGGAGAGTTTTATACCTTTGGTAAATTTTCTTCATCCATTGACAAATATTATGGACAGTCTTTAATTGTGACATATAGATCAGCAGTTTTATACCTTACAGATTTCAGTGCTCTGAGACAATTAGGTAGTTGTTGTAACTCCTTACTTTCTTATTTTTAGTTAATAAATGAAAGTGATATACTTTGAATAAAGAGAAATGCTTAAAGCTAATGTACCTTAAATACTAGTTAGTTAATATGATTTATTTTCAGAATTGTTGCATTTTACATTAAGTGACTTTGAAGACTTTTGTTTTTATAAAAATTTTTTCTGAGAAAAATATAGATCAGTCAAAACCATATGTTTATTTTATATCTAATACTTGAGAAAAAGGGTTAGATAGATGTTTAAAATACATGAGTATAACAAGTTATGGAATTTTCCTTCTTGTTACAGGAGAATAGCAAAAAATTAAAAATGAAGTTTCCACCTAAAATCCCAAACAGAAAAACAAAAAGTAAAACTAATAAAGGAGGAATAACTCAACCTAACATAAATGATAGCCTGGAAATCACAAAATTAGACTCTTCAATCATTTCAGAAGGAAAAATCTCCACAATTACACCTCAGATCCAGGCATTTAATCTACAGAAAGCAGCAGCAGGTCTGTTTTAAAAGCTTAAAATCTTCTTTATATTTTATTTTATTCACTTGTTTAAGTTTGTTTATGTTCATTAAAGAAACATTTTTTTCTGGGTAGATGTTGGCATTTTTTTTCTTCTACTTTTTAGTCATTTTATTATTTATTCATTTTTAGTCTTGGCTGTGCTGGGTCTTCATTGCTGCTGTGTGGGCTTTTACTCTCTAGTTGTGGTGGGTGGGCTTCTCATTGCAGTGGCATTTCTTGTTATGGAGCACAGCTCTAGGTCCATGGGCTTCAGTAGTTAGAGCACATGGGCTCATTTGTCGCAGCTTGCAGGCTCCAGAGCTCTGGTTCAATAGTTGTGGTGCACGGGCTTAGTCGCTCTGTGGCTTGTGGGATCTTCCTGGACCAGATACTGAACCTGTGTCTCCTGCATTGGCAGGCAGATTCTTTTCCACTGGGCCAGCAGGGAAGCCCAGTGTTGGAAAGTTTAATGAAATATTTTTAAGTAGCCTTCCTAGAAAACCAGGCAGCTTTATTGTTTTTTTTCCTTTGTTTACTACATTATTTTCTCCCAGAAGGTTTGATGAGCCTTCTTCGTGAAATGGGAAAAGGTTATTTAGCTTTGTGTTCGTACAACTGCAAAGAAGCTATTAATATCTTGAGCCACCTACCTTCTCACCACTACAATACTGGTTGGGTGCTGTGCCAAATTGGAAGGGCCTATTTCGAACTTTCAGAGTACATGCAAGTAAGTATTTGAAAAGTTACATATGGCTTTCTAGAGGTAATTTAAATTTAATTAAAATTATGTTTGAGAAGGCTAGATCTAAAGGGTCAGTATTTATTATGTAATGTCTTTATTTCATCAATATTAATAACTTATCAGTTCAGTTCTTTCTTGTGTTAAGGGTAATTTGAATTCTTTGGGATTACTTGAGATAGATTTGTAGAGAACTGAAGTAATTCTTACATGGAACATTTGTACTCTACTTACTTGGATCTGAAAATATGTATTTACCATGTAATAGACGTTTATAATCAAAATTCTTTCTACTATATAGAGAGCTTACTGAGATGAATTTTTGGTACTTAGTATGTTTTATAAACTTAATACAATGAAGAAAGTTGTAAGTAATTGAGGATATAATGTTCTTATTGTAAGGTTTTATCATCTTAATTTTAATTATATTTGTTGCTTAAGTTATCTCTTTAAATCAGGAAAGGAGAGGATGATTAACCTAAAGCCAAAGAAAATTCTAATTTATTCCCCAGTTCTACTTTCAAAGCACTTCCTCCCCAACCTCTAAACTTAAATTAGAAAAACCTTTAAAAAAAGCTTTAAGAAACCTAATATAAATTATTTAAAGTTGATAATAAGATCATTTGTTTGCCCTTTTTACTTTCAGCATGTATTCGAGTGCATATTATATCCCAGACTCTCTTCTGTATTGTAATGTAGCTAGACAGATAATTGCTTGCCTTCATACAGTTTACTTTCTAGCAAGTGTGCATGTGCTAAGTTGCTTCAGTTGTGTCTGACTCTTTGCAACCCTACGGACTGTAGCCCGCCAGACTCCTCTCTGTCCATGAGATTCTCCAGGCAAGAATACTGGAGTGCATTGCAGTGCCCTTCTCTAGGGGATCTTTCTGAATTAGGGATTGAATTCATGTCTCTTAAATCTGCTGCATTGGCAAGCAGGTTCTTTACCATTAGTGCAACCTGGGAAGCCCCCTTTCTAGTAAGAGAAATTATAGGCCAATAAATGTATAAGGACACAACACAACAATAAGTCATATGAAGGAAAAATGAAGCATGGTAAGGAGATTGGGGAACAGTGAAATATGGTGCTATTTTTTTAAAAAATATGCTCAGAGAAAGATTATTGCTCCTTTAAGAAGCCATGCAGAGCTCTAGGGATGTAGTATTCTTCCGGGTGGAGAATAAATCCAGAAGATACCTACTCTTGTAATTTTGAGTAATAAAGAAAAAACAATTGTAGACAGCCTTTTTCATTGCTGGATTGTGATTTTTTTAATTGGTACATAGGTAGAAGTGGGGTTTGGCAAGCCTTTTCAAAATTATTTGTTTCATGGGTTCTGAACATGAATTTTTTTGTTACCCCTAATCATAGAGCAGATGTAGACCCAGATATTTAAAGGAAATCTTTGTTTCAACTTAATTTTTAGTTTTGTTCCAATTTTCCTTTCTGTCTGTGGCATAATCATTTTTCAGAGGAAACAATAGATTCTGAAAAATTTTAAACCAGATTTCTAAAAGCTGTACTTGACAGGTGGTTAGGTCTGTTTTCTTGTAACCAGTGTGTGTTTGAAAAAAATGAAAAACTTACCTGTATAACTTTTAAGGAATTTCAGGGGAGTCACAAATTTAAGCTAATTCTAGATGATGTATGGCCATATCATAAGAATTCCTATTCTTATGGCCATATCTAAGCATTCCTATTTTTCTAGTTTTATGAATGATATTTCCTTATCTTGTCATCTTCATTTCATTAAAAATAGACCTGATATTCCTTATTCTAAACTAAGTTTGACTTTCAGAATTTTTAACGAATTGATAAACTGGGGAGCTAACTGGTTTCATAGAGCCCAGAGTCTCAAACTTCAGGGGAGAGAAGCACAGTTCTGGAAGCTGTGAGTGTAGCAAGGAAAAAACTTTGACATGCTAGCTGAGAAGGGACCCTAAAGTCAAGAGAGTGCTGCAGAAGAAAAAGGAATTTATATTAGGCAGGGACTGTAGTTCCTAGCAGGTACAACACTGATGGAAATATTCAGTGCTCAGTATGCCCAAGCCTATTTTTCCCCTAAAGTGTTCAACTTAACCTCCTAACAAATGTACAAAAATAGGTTTTCTATTGCAGAGGTCACTCGTCTCTCACCTTTCCAGAGAGTTATTCTATAAAGCTGCTATAAAAACTTGGGATAATGTTTTTTGAGAATAAAATAATTGACTTCTTTTTAAATTTGTCTAGATCTTTTTTCTTTCTTTTTGGTGGAAACAATTTCCCCCCCCCCAGAATTTATGTTCCTACCATGACTTCTGTATAAAAACTAGGTTAAGTATGAATATGATTGCATCAATATTTGACCTACCATAGAAGGTTACTCAATTTGGCCATGTGTTGGTGCTAATTCACATGAAATTCACGTGTAAAATAAGGCAGCATTTAGGTCCTATGAGAATAGTGCCCAGCACTCCCAGTATATATGTAAATTGTATCAACTTGTTTTCCTCTTACTAATTTTTGTATTTCAGGCTGAAAGAATATTCTCAGAGGTTAGGAGAATTGAAAATTACAGAGTCGAAGGCATGGAGATCTACTCTACAACACTTTGGCATCTTCAAAAGGATGTTGCTCTTTCAGTTCTTTCAAAAGACTTAACAGATATGGATAAAAATTCACCAGAGGTAAATTAACTGAAGCACTTCATTCATGTTTATTTTTCTTTTCTTTTTTTTTTGCTGCATTGGCATGGCTTGTGGGATTTTAGTTCCCCAACCAGGGATTGAACCCAGGCCCTCAACAGTTAACAGTGAGGAGTCCTAACCACTGGATCATCAGGGAATTCCCTGCAACTGCTTTTTGATTGTCTTTACCAAGTGGGAATGACCCAAATCATTAATTTAGTTTCATCCACACATATTTTTGCATTCTTCTCTATAGGCCACGACTCAGAGAAGGAGAAATCCTAGAATATATGGTAGAGATTCACAAATAGAAAAATCTTAAAGCAGATAATTCATTTGGGATTAATCAAGATTTGGTTATACTTGCTGTTGTCACCAAGAGTAGAGTTCATTAAACAGAAATAGAGATTTTAAAGTGCTCATTTTAAATTAAAATAATAATAAACTGTCATTTTGAGGCATAGGCAGTTTATGTACGTGTTTCAGTCCCATAAAGGTTTTATTTCCTTTCATCCCAAGAATATTTAGTGGTCCTTTTGTAACATATTTAAGCTTAGAATTTAAGAGTCAGTTCTCATTATTCCTGGTAGTTAGGTCTGTAGTTTCCATGAACGCTAAATTGAGAAATTCTGAACCATAACTCCTAGGAGAAATATACACACACATATCGCACGTGGATCCACCAATGATCACTAAAGCACTGCAAGTATTGATTTTGGTTTCACAAATTAATTTTAGAAAGTAGACAGATTTGCAAATATGGAATCCTTGAATAATGAGGATTGACTATATCTTTTGAAGCTCTTCAATTGCTGTCTTTCTGTTCTACGTAAGATCTGAGTCTTGATTTTAGTCATAGATTGCTTTTGTTAGAAAAAATAAATCAAAATTTTAATTATACATTTGGTTTTTGTTTCCTTCTTTTTTTTTAAAGGCCTGGTGTGCTGCAGGGAACTGTTTCAGTTTGCAGCGGGAACATGATATTGCAATTAAATTCTTCCAGAGAGCTATCCAGGTTGATCCAAATTATGCTTATGCCTATACTCTATTAGGGCACGAGTTTGTGTTAACTGAAGAATTAGACAAAGCATTAGCTTGTTTTCGAAATGCTATCAGAGTCAATCCTAGACATTATAATGCATGGTAAGTGCTAACAAAGTGCAAAGACAGTGTCTTATTAATGGGGCTGGTACCCAGTAATTTTTCTTGTGAGATTATTTCTTTGTTGTCATGAATTTGAAGAATGGTACTGGTTGGTAGCTTCTAACCTAAGTGGTTTTTTATGTGAGATTTATACCTTTAACAAACTCTTAACTAATGCCATAGAATTCCAGATGCTTATATTGAACAGTTTGTACTTTTTTTCCTACTTTTGCAAGTATTAATAACTGGTATTGTTACTTTGATTTGTTATTTTTTGTTAGAACACTAAAATGGTGATGAAAATAGAGAATGGTTGGGACTATGGAGAAGAACAGTATAATTTTCTCTATCATAATTATAATAACAGTATAGTTCTTCTTTTCTATTATCTAATAGGTAATTTCTGCTACCTTTTGGATAGTAGAAAATAAACATAGAAAACTATCCATTAGTTGTTGCTCTTTGGCAGATTAATAAGTATTAGTTCTAGTTTATTAAGTTTATCAATAAAGAAAGAATGTTCCAGTTTGAATAATTTGTTTTACTTTTTTATACTTGTGCTTAAGTAGATGAATAGGAAGGTTAACCTGTTAATGATTGGGTTAATCATAGCAGTTTCTAAATCTGAAGCACTAGATTACTGAAATATATTCTTTGATTTGTATATGTGTTTTTAAATGAATCTTATCTCATTTCTAAGTAGTTATATTGCCTGAAAGATGGCCTGATGAGTACTAGCTTTGCTGACCAGTTAAACATTCAGGCTTGCCAACATTCCCATGAAGTTCTCTGTGATATTTTCAGAGCTCAGTTCTTAATAGGACTTGAGTTGTTTCTTAAATGTGTAGTTATCTGTTCTGCCATATTTCAGTAGTTGCATTCTTAACAAAATTTACTGTATCAAAATTGTTATAAAAATAATTGTTGAAATTAGAAAAAAGGAGGTATATTCAGACTAGCAAGCTTTTACTGGGAAGACTTTCAATATTGAGTTAGTCAGGTAACTAAGTATTTAACTAAGCAAATTTATTTTTCCAACTCCAAGGTGAGTAGTCTTTCTTTAGTTATCTCCATTTTCACCATTATTAGCACAGAAATTTTCATACCTTTTCTTGACCTCTAACATAATTATAATAATAAACAGTATACTGTTGTGCTTTTTTCTTAATTATTTTTTGATTATTCCCCTTCATTATTATCTAGTTTCACCAAGAGGGATCCTTAATGTAAATCAGTCACAATGTATTTGATGTTTTGAAAATTCAGGAAACACCTGTATATCAACTTGATATACTGTTGCATAGTCTTTAAAATAGTCTTTGATGTCTGTGTGAAGCCTTTAAAAATTATAATTTTGAAGTCTATAAGTTTTGAAAGCTATAGGAGCATATTTTTGATACAGTGAGTGGGGAGAGGGTAAGCACACCATGAACTATGCATACTTTAATCATAGTATAAAGTATATATGCATAATATGGGAGTAGCATTGTTAGGAATTTAGGGTCTAGAATCATCGAGGGAGGATCTGAATAGAATACTTGTGTGTGTGTTTAGTCACTGAGTCATGTCTGACTTTTCATTACCCCGTGGACTGTATGTAGCCCACCAGGCTCCTCTGTCCATGAGTTTTCCAGACAAAAGTACTGGAGTGAATTACCATTTCCTCCTCCAAGGGATCTTCCCAACCCAGGGATCAACCCTAGGTCTCTTGGAGCTCCTGTATTGCAGGCTGATTCTTTACCCACCCTTCAGTTCAGTTCAGTCGCTCAGTCGTGTCCGACTCTTTGCGACCCCAAGAATCGCAGCACACCAGGCCTCCCTGTCCATCACCAACTCCCGGAGTTCACTCAGACTCATATCCATCGAGTCAGTGATGCCATCCAGCCATCTCATCCTCTGTCATCCCCTTCTCCTCCTGCCTTCAATCTTTTCCAGCTTCAGGGTCTTTTCAAATGAGTCAACTCTTCACATAAGGTGGTCAAAATATTAGAGTTTCAGCTTTAGCATCAGTCCTTGAACACCCAGGACTGATCCTCTTTAGAATGGACTGGTTTTATTTTAAAATGTGATTGATAATAGTACCTATCTCTTTGGTTCCATCTAGGATTAAATAAGGTAAATCAAACAAAGAATTTAATAAAATTATCGGCAGACACATGATAATCGCTCAGTAAAAATTAGCTATTAAATCTAGATTGTAGTGGTAGGTCTAAGGATGTGGTTTCTTTTTTTCTAGTTGTTATAGTTTTATTTGATTGATTGTTTGATTGACTGGATTGTTTTTACTTATAAAAGTGACTTGTTTAAAACACTGGGGCAGTTTTTTATCATGTTAGATTTTGCCTACCCTAAGAGAAGACCATCAGTATTTTTTTTACTGGTTTATTAAAATGCCACATTCCATACATATCCTTTTATTAGCTAACCTAAATTAGATTTCACATCCTTAAAATTGTATTTTATTTTAAACTCTCAGGTATGGTTTAGGAATGATTTATTACAAGCAAGAAAAATTCAGCCTTGCAGAAATGCATTTCCAGAAAGCACTTGACATCAACCCTCAAAGTTCAGTTTTGCTTTGCCACATTGGAGTAGTAAGTATTGTTCAGTTAATCCCTTTTGGAATGTTTGTTATTGGCTTAATTGCTGTAATGAAAATTATGGGTTTTTGTTATTGTTATTCTTGAAACAATATCCTGGATTCTTTTACAGCCAAAAATATTGCCTTTTTGCTTTGCATAAAGAGAAATCACTGGAGTACCGTCATTCTTTGGGCAACTTACTTAATTTCTCTGAGCTTCTATTTTGTGAATGACAAATAATACCATCTTGCCTACCTCATAGGGTTATTATAACACTAATATGAGATACTTGATATTTTTGAAGGCAGTTTTCCATGTTAGTATTTAGCTCCTAAATTAAATAATTAATAATTTAAGGCAAATGATTCCCTGTATTTTAGCCTCTGAGTGGTATGGATATGTCAGAACTAATTAAAATTCTTATAAAGTGGTGAGAATGGTCAATTTTATATTTTTCTTACTGTATGTGATAATAAGTTGTACTTTGATAGGATAAGAGAACAGGTATGTTTGTTTCTTAAAATCTTATTTACTAATTTCTCTGAAAGCTTGGAACATTTTTTTTAAGTTCTTGTTCTTGTCCTTTCACCATTCTTCCCTCTCCCTTTTTCCCTCCCTCTTTTCTTTCTCTTTGCAACTTTGACCTTTGTGGGAACAAGCATACAGTATAAAGAAAATTATATAAGTTTGGAATTTCACTATTCATTTTGGGGGCAGAATTGTAGCTCTTTATAATGATTTTCTTAAGAATTGACATGGTAACTTTTACAGTTAGATACTGTACAAAAAATATAGGGAAAATATGTCAAAGATTTTTTTTCCGTCACTTTACTTAAACCAAACTTGAGTATCTCTTGCTACCTTTTAGTGAAGTTGAACATTTTTAAAGCAGGCTTTCTTAAAGGCCATAGTCCAGCATTGTGTAATCTGTGGGTTCTAAGACCTGGAAAGGTTACTTCTCTGCTATAGTTTCCCTGTTTTTTTGTTTTTGTTTTTGTTTTGAGTATAGTTGATTTACAGTGTTGTGTTAGTTTCAGAGTTTCAGCAAGATGATTCAGTTATATACACATATATATTCATTTTCAAATTTCTTTCCCATTATAGGTTATTATGAGATATTGAATATAGTTCCTTGTGCTATATAGTAGGTCCTTGTTGTTCATGTATTTTGTATATAGTCGTCTGTGTCTATTAATCCTAAATTCCTAATTTATCCCTCCTTCAACCCCCTTTCCCCTTTTGTAACCATCAGTTTGTTTTCTATGTCTCTGAACCTGTTCAAATTTATTTTTAATATATAATTCATCTAAGAATGAACATAGCAATATGAGTACACATGAATAAATAATGAGACTTGGTTGGATTTGCTTTTGTTTTTGTTTTTTTTTAAGTTATTTGAAATAAATTACTTACTACCCAGAATTACAGATCAATGGTTTTCAGATATGTAAA
The DNA here is from genome assembly GCA_006410935.1 of Redunca redunca. NCBI lineage: Eukaryota > Metazoa > Chordata > Mammalia > Artiodactyla > Bovidae > Redunca > Redunca redunca. The sequence continues at coordinate 124,449 of SJYQ01008101.1, forward strand.
GCAGAAGAATTATTTTTGAAACAAATTCCTGGAATAGATAAAAGCGTAATTGTTCTGAGTAAAACAAGGTTGGTAAGTTTCAGAGCCAGAGCTCCTAGGGGTTCTTGAAAAATTTTAAGAAGTCTAATATTTACAGGACCATAATAAGTCCGTTAAAATGTATTATCTAACAAAATAGTACAGATTTTCTTGTGAAGAAAGACTAAGGTTTTTCTTGTCTTTTAGGCTTAAAGGTAACCAAATATCTACTCTAAAGATAGAATCTGATTATCATTATGGAGAGTAATGGTGAATTGAGAGCTGTGTTGTTTTTGTGTCACACTATTTGGTTTTTACCTTTCCTCATAAATATCAAAGGGAAACATTAATAGGATCTTTACTTCTTGTAGGTTCAGCATGCACTGAAAAAATCTGAGAAGGCTTTGGATACCCTAAACAAAGCCATTGTTATTGATCCTAAGAACCCTCTATGCAAATTTCACAGAGCCTCAGTTTTATTTGCAAATGAAAAATATAAGGTAAGATATATATATATGTGCGTATCTTAACAGTCTTCAACATAGTACTATTTAAGCTTTGCCACTTTTTAAATAAACTAAAAGTTATTTATACTTTAATTTTTGTCTTAGTTTATTTCCCCATTTTTAAAAGCTATTTCTTTTTTGCCTATATTTCTTCATGAAATACAGGAAGGATGGATGTGTATATATTTAGAAATAAAAGTTTATCCTTTAAAAAGATTTCCTATAGGGAAAGGCAGTTACCTTAAATGTAAAACCTAAACCATTGTATTAGGACCAAAATATATGAACAGAATAAATGAATATATGTGCATTATTCATCAAGTATTTATTTGAATGCCTATTATTAATATATGTCAGACACTAGGAATATAGTGACAAATGAAGCAACCATATTTCCTGCCTTTGAATAACTTACCATCTAGTACTTCCCTGCTGCTGCTTCAGTCGTGTCCGACTCTGTGTGACCCCATAAATGGCAGCCCACCAGGCTCTTCCGTCCCTGGGATTCTCCAGGCAAAAATACTGGAGTGGGTTGCCATTTCCTTCTCCAATGCAATGTCCTTTAAATCTAATAAACATTTAACAATTTTTAACTCGCTCTTTTAAGTTTACTATAATTGTAATTCAGCATTTGTTTTCCTGTTTTTGCTTCATTGTACAAAAATTTAAAATAAAATTTTATTTAATCTGATAAGTGGTCAGGTTCTTCAGTTGAAGGATTTTATTTATTAATCTTGAAGGCATAAGCCACCTCATCTATCAGGAATGCCATGTAAATCAAACGTATACTTGCTTCAAGAAACCCATGTTCTAATCTGAGCCATTGTCCAGGCCAGAATGGTTATAGTCATTTTTGAGTACCAGCTTGGGGCTCAGCCAGATTATCAGGTTTACTTTGATGCATGATTAGGTGTAGGTTAGAAAGGGGGCATAAGAAAAGTTACTGACCTGCTTGTGCAAGGTCTTGCCTCCAAAATGAAAATCAAATTGTTAGAGGGCCACGTCAGTCTCTGTGGCAAAAGTCATTACTAGACACCACCCCATCTAATGTATTGTATCGGTGTGTAGTTGTTTAAGCCTTCTAGGGCAAAAAAGAGAGCTCTCCTGCTATATTGGATACTATACTGTGTCTGTGTTAGAAACTGATTCTCAGAGTTTCCAAGTATATTATGTGGGGGGGGGGGGACAGCATGATAAATGCATGAAATTTTGATAACAATTGTAACCTGTAGTCATAGAAAACATATTAGTTCTAAACTGTTATGGTGTAGCAGTATAGATGTTTTGGGGTACAACATGTTGATTAAAATACATTCAAAGCAGTGATTCTAAAGTATAGTCTGGGCACTTCTGGGGGGTTACCAAAAATCTTTCCAGAAAGTCCTCAGGTGAGAACTATTTTCATAATAATATTTAGATGTTATTTGCCTTTTTCACTTTCATTTTCTCGCCATTGTACAGCGGGGTGTTCTAAAAGCTACTTGACATGACATCATAACAGATTGAATGCAAAAGCAGATGAGTCCAGCTGTCTTCTCTTAACCAGAGATTTGCAAAAACTACGCAATGTCATTCTTTTCACTGACTTTTTATTACTCTGATTAGAAAAATATTATGTTAGTTGACATAACTAGGCCAAATTCCTAACAAATGGATTGCTGAATCAGTGTTTACATGTAGTCTTTAACTTAAAAGATCATGTTAAGTTGTCCTTACACAGAGTTTGCATCAATTTGCAGTTCTCCCCTCAGTGATGAGAATACCTGTCTTTCCTCCCTCATGGTAACTTTATATAATATCAAACTTTTAATTTTTATCTATTTACTAGGTGAAAAATTGACAATATCTCATTTGGGGAGCTATTTTTTATTTTTAATCATCAGATCTTTCTTTTAAATACATACACAATTTTCCTATCTATCTTCTCAATCTCTTGAACCCCTTTAGCTGTAGTCAGAAGATTACTAGATAATCATTAACTCAATTCTAGGTTCTTCATCATTAATTAAAATGGCAGGTTGGTATTCAAAGCTAGTTCTTGTGTCAAGGAGAAGGTATATTAACAGAACTTCAGAAATGTTCTGCAACTTAGTTTTTAAAACATCTTTATACACAATGTGATTGAATTTAGCTGTTTTAAATAAAATTGTGACAAAAGCTAGGGTTATCACCTCCATATTTCACAAAGAATCATGTATGTTTTCAGTGAATTTGAGTGAATTCCTGACATTTCTTAGTTCTTGTTGTAATAAGTATTTTTCTTGCATTTTCACAAGGATTAATGAAGCAAGGTAGTACTTTGATTAAGATCTAATAAGCTTTAGTTAAGATGATTTGGGAAGTTAAAATCACTTGCTTAGTCAAAACTGTAAAAGTTTTGCTACTGTGTTTTTCTTTGCTTTTTTCAGTCTGCTTTACAAGAACTTGAAGAATTGAAACAAATTGTTCCCAAAGAATCCCTCGTTTACTTCTTAATAGGAAAGGTAAAGATTGGGGCCCTGGTTCTAAACTCTATCATAACAGATACTAACTTTTAAAAAATAAATATATTTTATTGTGCACCATCTATTGAGCAAATTCAGCTAGACCTCTGATACTATATACTCTGGAAATAAATCATGGATTTAGTTTTTATTAACATTTAAGAAGGTGATAGATATCCTAATGAAGAAGCAAGAGCACATACCCTGTAATCTTTCTGTAGTTTTGGAAGTATATCAGCACTTGCAGCCCAGTGACTGATAATGTCTGAGTCTCAGTCTCATGACTGAGACTGCCTCAAGGAAAGCCCTTAGCTTCCAGTTATCAATAAAATACTCAAACATCTCCCAAAAGAAGAAAAATAATACCATGGTGTTGTCTTAGTTCAGAAAAATGGCTTGCAGAATTTCTGAGGCAAGACTAGTCAGGACTTTACACACTGGGTCCCCAGAAGCCAATTGGTTAAAGTAACTGAGGATGGTGGACAGTGGTGAGAGTTGCTTTGTATAATGTATGGTTACCACAAACTCAGTTGTGTCTGACTCTTTGTGACCTTTGGACTGTAGCTAGCCAGGCTTCTCTGTCCATGGGATTTTTCAGACAAGAATGCTGGAGTGGGTTGCCATTCCCTCCTCCAGGGGAATCTTCCCGACCTAGGGATCGAACCCATGTCTCCTGTGACTTCTACTAGCAGGTGGATTCTTTACCACTGAGCCATAGGGGGACAGTTGCTATAACTCCATTTAAAATCAGTGTAAATGAGTACTAATTAAGCAATTTATAGTCCACTGTCATTGTTCCAAACAGAGTGAGATGTGTTGGAAGCTTACTACCTGAGAGATACAGGCAAGGAATTCTGAAAATAATACCTGAATATATTAAAAGGAACTCAAAAGTTGATATGAATTCTTCTATAGGATGAAAATGTCTTACTCTTCAGAATGAACTTATAACACATCAATCAGGAACCTAATTTAAATTTAAAATGTTGAGGATTTTATAGATGAAGCTTACAACTTAATGAAAAATGTAGTGCTGCTGTTTATTTTTAGGTTTACAAGAAGTTAGGTCAAACGCACCTCGCCCTGATGAATTTCTCTTGGGCTATGGATTTAGATCCTAAAGGAGCCAATAACCAGATTAAAGAGGCAATTGATAAACGCTACCTTCCAGATGATGAGGAGCCAATAACCCAAGAAGAACAGATCAGTGAGTATCATCCATATGTGATTATTCAAACCAGAAAGCTAGTGAAACACCGTATCAGAGGAAACAGATACTTCTTTATGGCACAGAATACAGTGGAAAATTTTTTGATTATTCAGAAAGCTGCCTTTTGCATAAGAATTTTATTTCTAAACACAATAGATTTTTTTATACCAAATGAAATTTTAGGGAAATTGAACAGGGTAATAAAACAACAGTGTGCATATGGAGCCAGGTAACTAGTTTCAGTTCTGGATCTAGTTTGCTGTGTGATTTTGACAAATCCATTGCTAATTTTTACCTGAGCTTCAACCTGTGTAACTAATGCCTGGCTTATCTGCTTCCTAGGAATGTGGTAGGGAGAGAAAAGATGATCGGTGTGACTATGTTGAAAACTAGTGCTAAGTGAATGAATAATAAATTTGTGAACATTTTAAAGTACTGACAGATCTGTAGTAGTGGCTGTTCAAATTCTGTGTAACTCTCAACATATCTAAAATCTAAATATTGTACATCTGAAACTAATATAATATTGCAAGTCAGCTATATATCAATGAATAAAAAGGCAGATAAATATGAATTGAGAGACCTCTGATAAGATAAACTAAGATGGCTTTGTTCCAGAAATATATTTTATATTTTTGTGAACTAATAGGGACTAACCCCAAACAGTTGGGTGGAATGTCAGTCTTTTTTAATGTCTTAGAGAATAGTTCTAATTCTTAGGTTGAGTGCATGCTAAGTTGCTTCAGTCATGTCCAACTCTTTGCGACACTATGGACTGTAGCCCGCCAGGCTCCCCTGTCTGTGGGATCCTCCAGGTAAGAATACTGGAGTGGATTGCCGTGCCCTCTTCCAGGGGATCTTCCTGACCCAGAGATCAAAACCATATCTCTTAAGTCTCCTGCATTGGCAGGCTGCTTCTTTACCACTAGCGCCACCTGGGAAGCCCAATTCTTAGGTTAGGGAATAAGAATTCATTAGGGAGAGACAGTTTTAGTAGTTATTGGGGCTGGTGCATGGAGAGGACTCAGAGAGATGTTATGGGGTGGGAGGTGGGAGGGGATTCACGTTTGGGAACGCATGTACACTCGTGGTGAATTCATGTCAATGTTTGGCAAAACCAATACAGTATTGTAAAGTAAACTAAAGTTAAAATAAAAATTAAAAAAAAAAACTCTTAATGGTTAAATGCAATAAAATAATCTTAGACATGCTGTAAAATAAGGAACTTGAATTGCATTTTATTGAAGGATATCAGGGTTTTTAAGGGCTTTTGTTTAAGGTCTTATCTCTCTGAATATAATAGTTTTCTTTACTTATTTTCATGAACTAAAAAAAAAATTTTTCAGATACCTTACTGTAGACCTTTTTTATTTTTGAAGTGGGAACAGACGAATCCCAGGAGAGCAGCATGACGGATGCTGATGACACACAACTTCATGCAGCTGAAAGTGATGAATTTTAACTTCTGGAAATCAGACCTTTGCAACTGGATGTGTGACTCATGCTGACATGTTTCTTCTTGTCCTTCCATATACTGAGTCTTCACTCTTGAGCCAGCATTGTCATCATCCATCACTTATATCCTGAGTGTGCCACTTTCATTGGACCCTGACTGTACACAGAATGAAAGGCAGTGCAATATTTAGCTGCTAACAAGACTGGCTCTTTCACCAGTATGAATGACAGTTTAGAGGGGATAGGGTGGGAAACTTTCTTTTTCTTTCTTTTTTTTTCTTTAATCTCCCTTTGTTGGAAAGCTATCATGGAAGGAAGAGTTATGTTTTATCCTGAAGGAACCGTTAGATATGGAAAATAGTGATGAACCAGAATCTCTTGGTCGTTTTTCCAAAAATTTGTTTTTACTTGGTTCTGTTCCTGATAAACAAAGTGACTGACCTTCATTTCTAGGTTCTTCAAGAATGGTGTTAGCAAGTGCCAGATGGAACAATAAAAGACATTGCCTATAACAGAGTAACCTGATTGCCAAGGAATGTAAATTACCTTAAACTTCAGTGTCTCCCATAAACAAATGTAATGAGCATATAGGGACTCATGTAGGAATCAATATCCCTCCCTAACAGTGTACACTTATTCTTGGCAAGAATACTTTAATGTCTAACCAAGAATTTTAGTTTATTCATCTTGCCTCAAAGTGTTGATCATTGTTATCTTGGTATTACAAACTTTAAAATTGGTCCTTGACATTTTTCCTCTTCTCTTTGAGCTCTGTGGGATCACCTTTAACATTCAGAAATGATAGAGGGGTTGCCCACTGAAAAGCCAAAACAAGGCTCTTAATAACCATTTAAGTTCACCAGAAGAATCAAAATGAGAACACTAAATGGAAAGACTTTAAGAGATCATGATAGTGAAAGCCTTAATACAATCAGAATCTTACCATAACCTTGAATTTATATTTGTTCAAGACAGTATCCCTTTGACTTTCCTTAAGTGTTTAAGCAAGGTGCAAGAAAGTGTGGTTACCTTTGGTGAGGTCATTTCCATTCTTTTCTGCTCTCTGCTTCAGATTATTTCCAGTAGTGTGAGTCACCAAAACATGTACTGAGAGTGATTGGGTTTAGAATATTAGAAATGCTTAGCTGCAAAAATAAAAACCACCCACTCTTATGAAGGAGACAAGTTCTCTCTTGAGTTTATCGTAATATAGATCGATGTCTTTGGGGAATGACCACAATTTTAAAGATCTAATTATGCATAATAAAATGGGAATTATTGGAATTTCACAGTAACCGATTTAAAGTTTTAAATTGTGTATCTCCTTTATTGTAATGTTTGAAATTTTTAGAGAAACTTTAGTTGTTAACATTTTATTAAGTGCCAATGTCAGAATATAACAAATTTATAGTTTCTTACAAATGACAGGCCTACAGTTATTGTTATGGATTATTTGATGAAGGACAAACTTATCTACTGGTTACATGTATTTTGTTAGTCAAGCTGTGAAAATAAGGTGGATTACAGAAGATGTGAAAAAATTTTAGCCCGTAGTCTCAGTAATTTTCTGTCATTTACTATTAATCTGCTTATTTGAATATGGATTAAAGTGCATTATAAACTAATTCAAGTCAGAGTGTTAGGTTGGGTATTGGGATGCCAGAGAGGTATTTAACAAAAATTTCCTACCTAATCTGTTTATGTGCTGCCTAAAAAAATAATTTATAAGAAAAGGAAAGATTGGGAGTAAATGAATATCATTAAAGATTCCCCAAGGCTAGCACTTGAATTCTAACAAATATTCCATTTTATTATCCATTAGTTCTGTAATATTTAATTTTATATTCTTTTATTTTTTTTAATTGGTAAATCATAAGCCAGCTGTATAACAGTATCAAATAGAGAGTTTTCAGAGAAAGCTTTGATCTGAACTCTTTGTTACAAAGCTTGGAGAAAGCTATGCTCAGAAAACAATTTGCTGATGTATAATTAGTTATGTTTTATAATAGGAATTTATGTCCTGTGCCAGAAGTAAGTCTTTCTGGTATTAATTTTGAGACCAAGAATAAAAGGATAGTTGTGGAAGGCACAGCATGGCGATGGTTGGTTGATCGATAATCAGCCCAGGATTGATCTGACTGCATTTTCCTCACACCTCTACTTTCAAAGTCATTTAGCTATTGGAAGCATTTCCTACCTATTTACTGTTTCTGGCTTTTTCTTCTTTCTTTTTTGCGTAGTATGGCGATCAAATAACCAGAAGAAGATACGCATTTTAATCAAGCGAAATGTTTGCTTCAAGTTTCAGAAGTATTTTGAAGGAAATCAGAAATACTAAGTACTTCAACATCATTTTTTCTCTTTAAGCCTTTCACACGTGTGTATACACACACACACACACTCTTGCTCAGAAGTTATGTTGTGGCAATGGATATTTTTCCCCCTTGGAAATGGTTCTTAACTCTGGGATTTTAGAAGGTTGGAAATATTTTTTCAAGAGAACAATGGTACTCAAAATAATGAAAGGTGGTCCTACTTTTTCTGTATTTCATTACTTTAAAATTTTTATTTTTTTCCAAGAACTGCAAGTAATATTTGAACCATGCTGCTGTTGTACCTTAAACAAAAACTCAGTGATAACCAGTATTTAGTCTATTAAAAATGCTCTTTTTGAAGAAAAAAGTTTGCAAGTCTCTGTTTAGCCAGAGTATAGTATGGGTCTTCAAGAGAAATATGGTGACCTGTTTTCTTGTGAAAACCTGGGAAAATGCAAGTGTGGGTGTGATGTGTGTGTTATATATGCATTGAAACAATGTAATTTTGTGTCTTTTTTTTTTTTGCTTTTCCTGACTTATTTCAGAAATTGTACAGTCTTGGGGGGGAAAGTCTTTTCTGTTAATATATTTGCAATTCATTAAAGGATATGGAAAATCCAAATAAATTACTTTTGAAAACAATTCATAATCAAGTCCTTAAAGCTATATCAGAGCTGTGCCATCTGTATTTTAATAGTGAGGCACAGCAAAATAGTGAAAGATTAGTTTTATGTTCCATAGAAGTCTAGGGCAGTGCTTCTCTATTTTTTTACTTACACTCTCATCTAATATATATATTTATTTCTTTTAAAATTCACACCCCTTTTTTAGTATAATTTGGAGTTTCAAAATAAATATTGTGACAAAAATTGGTAACTTTAGAATGTATTTTTCCCAAACTACAAAAGCCCCTTGCCAGCACCTGCTACTTTGCAAGTCAACTGCTTATTTCTCAATCGTGTGATTTCTGAAATTCCTTTAAAAGGGACATAAAGCTCTTTTCTAATTAGAATCCATTTTAAATATCAAGATCTGAAAGAAGTAGAATATAGAGAGCAAGTTTTACTCTAGCTTGATATCTTGTAGAAGGCTGAAGGTTTTGCTCAGACTTGAAGAAAGGGTAGCGGTAGGGAAAAAGACATAAAGTGAGGTGTGCTGGGCAGATTAGGGGATGACTCAGACCATAACTTTCCTAGGACTGGCCATTTGCTGTCAGTAGGACAGGGATAACTAGAAGTCTTAAATACGAAGTATTCTTTGGTTTTTTTAGCCTGTAATTAATGGTTTTGTGAAGGTTCAGAAATACAGACTTTGCTAAACAGCCGTGTTTAGTGAGTCCTTGTCGTGTCCTGTGTTACTTGCCTTGTGTACAATATTTTCAGTTCTCAACCCTATATGGTAAGTGCTACTCAATTTTACAAAAGAAAAAGACTCAGCTATTAAATGGCAGACCTGGACACTTGACATTAGTGTATCTAATGAACATTTAGTTTTGGACTTCTCTGGCAGTATGAGATCATGTCTAATATTAACTGTCTAGTGTCCTCCCTAGCATTTTGAAATTGGTATCATAAAAGTTCTGGTTTTACAGAGGTAACTTTATTACTAACCATAGATTAAAATCTGTTAAATGTTTAATCCTTTGATATATATATATGTATATATCCTGTTTCTGTACTTCTCACATTGAAATTGAAAGCTCTATCCCTTTCTTGAGTAACTAGAATTTGCTTTAAAGTAGAAAATTTTAAATCCTCGATTTTCTTTCCATTCTTACGCTTTTTTGATTACCAATTTCCCCTAACTTAAGCATTCTTTTTATTTTAACACCCTGAAGATGGAATTTTCAGTTTAGTGCTAAAAGCTGTATTTGAGAAGAAAATCCAAATGCGTAATGCTTCACTGGAATTGGAATAAGAAATGAGTAAGTAACAGAGCAAACAACAATGAAGTAGAATTAAGGTTTCTAATCATGTCTTTTTAAAAAGCACTAAGCTGGTGTCTAGGAAGTGTAGACTTTGCCCCTTAGTTGCTGTGTGACCCTGAACAATTTAACCTTTTTTTCTGAACAATGTAATTGTGATTGGGTGCTAAAATTTATGTCTGATTAAGAAAAGTATATTGAGACTCCTAGGGCTGGAAAACAATGATACTTACCTGATGACAAATCTGTCCATCTCCCAAAATAACCATAAAATCAAGTAAAACAAAACTGTACAGGGTTCATGCCTTCATTATTAAGCAAATACTGTAACTTCAAATTACCTGTAAGAAGAGAAAGATTTCCTGTAGGGATCCTGCTATCAGCATAAGCCTGTGATTGTAGAGCAAGAGGGTGGTGGGTGGGGTGCTAAGTCACTTCAGTTGTATCCAACTCTTTGCGACCCTATGGATGGTAGCCTGGCAGGCTCCTCTGTCCATGGGATTCTCCAGGCAAGAATACTGGAGTGGGTTGCTATGCCCTCCTCCAGGGGATCTTCCTGGCCCAGGGATTAAATCTATATCATGTCTCCTGCACTGGCAGGTGGGTTCTTTACCACCAGTGCCACCTGGTAACCATTAATAACAATTTCAATTTGCATAAAAGCATGGAGACAATCCTCGGAAGAAGACTTATGATAAACCTAGACATCATAATAAAAAGAGACATCACTTTGCTAACAAAGATCCATATAGTCAAAGCTATGGTTTTTCCAGTTGTCATGTACAGATGTGAGAGTTGGTCATAAAGAAGGCTGAATGCCAGCAACTAAGCCCAAGTGTCACAACTACTGAACCCACATTCTACAGCCCATGCTCTTCAACAAGAGAAGCCACCGCAATGAGAAGCCTGTGCACCACAACTAGAGAGTAGTCCCCACTCACTGCAGCTAGAGAAAGCCCACATAAATCAACAAAGACGCAGTGTAGCCAAAAATGAATAATATAAAATAAAAAGATCATTAATGTCATAAAAGATGTCAGTGGAAATATTTCAAATTAAAGGAGGCTGAGTACATGACAGTTGAATGGAATACCTGACCCTAGGCTAGATCTTGTCTTGAAGAGAGAAAAAAGCTGTAAAGAACATCACTAAGTTAACTGACTTATATGCAGAGTACATCGTGAGAAACGCTGGGCTGGAGGAAGTGCAAGCTGGAATCAAGATTGCCGGGAGAAATATCAATAACCTCAGACATGCAGATGACACCACCCTTAAGGCAGAAAGTGAAGAACTACTAAAGAGTGAAACTGAAAGTGAAAGAGGAGAGTGAAAAAGTTGGCTCAAAACTCAACATTCAGAAAACTAAGCTCATGGCATCCAGTCCCATCACTTCATGGAAAATATATGTGGAAACAGTGGCTATTTTTCTGGGCTCCAGAATCACTGCAGATGCTGATTGCAGCCATGAAATTAAAAGACGCTTACTCCTTGGAAGGAAAGTTATGACCAACCTAGACGGCATATTAGAAAGCAGAGACATTACTTTGTCAACAAAGGTCCATCTGGTCAAGGCTATGGTTTTTCCAGTAGTCATGTATGGATGTGAGAGTTGGAGTATAAAGAAAGCGAGTGCCAAAGAATTGATGCTTTTGAACTGTGGTGTTGGAGAAGACTCTGAGAGTCCCTTGGACTGCAAGGAGATCCAACCAGTCCATCCTAAAGGAGATTAGTCCTGGATGTTCATTGGAAGGACTGATGTTACAGCTGAAACTCCAATACTTTGGCCACCTGATGTGAAGAACCAACTCATTTGAAAAGACCCTGATGCTGGGAAAGATTGAGGGCAGGAGGAGAAGGGGATGACAGACGATGAGATGGTTGGATGGCATCACCAACTCAATGGACGTGGGTTTGGGTAGACTCCGGCAATTGGTGATGGATAGGGAGGCCTGGCGTGTTGTGGTTCATGGAGTTGCAAAGAGTCAGACACGACTGAGTGACTAAACTGAAGTTAACTGACAAATTTGGAATATGGTTGTTAGATTAAAGAATTATGAACTGTAAATTTATGTGCTGTTTTTAGGTGAGAAAATATTCCTATTTATCGGAAATGACCACTGAAGTGTTTAGGTGGTAAATGGCCATGATAATAATTTACCAGTGAAAGTTTCAGAAAAAGAAACACATACACATATAACTCTATACATAGATATATATTTAATATAAAGATACATGAATATATATTATAATTTTCTACTTTGTGAAAGTTTGGAGTTATTTGAGTATTAAGGTTAAACTTAAGACCCTCTGGTTCATGATGTCAAGAGGTAGGCAAAACAAGTTACTGAAAGCACCACACTTGTTTAATGCAAATTGATAATCATTTTTTCCTGCAAATAGAGCAAGCAAATAGAGAAGGGTATGAATGAAAGGGACACACAATTTTTTAAAATAATTTTGTTTATTTAACTTTTGGCTATTCTGGGTCTTCATTGCTGTGGGTGGGCTTTTCTCTAGTTGCAAGAAGTGGGGGCTACTCTGGTGTCACAGTGAGCAGCCTTTTCATTACAGTGGTTTGTTTCTCTTGTTTGGAGCACAGGCTCTTGGGTGTGTAGGTTTCATTAGCTGTGGCTCCCGAGCTCTAGTGCACAGCAGTGGTTGTGGGCCACGGGCTTAGTTTCTTGGCAGCGTGTGGGATCTTCCTGGATTAGGGATTGAACCTGTGTCTCCTGCATTGGCAGGCGAATTCTTCACCACTGAGCGAACAGGGGAGCCCAGGGACACATAATCTTATCTGAAGACAATCTGTCTCTATCTCAGCCACTGCAGACTCCTCACCAGTATGTCTATGGCCTCTTGCTAATGAAATTTTCTTCCTCCAATCTGTATGAGAAGCTTGGGACCACCTAAAAAGTGAAGAGAAACTAAAAAGCTTCTTGATGAAAGTGAAAGAGGAGAGTGAAAGAGTTGGCTTAAAGCTCAACATTCAGAAAACGAAGAGCATGGCATCTGGTCCCATCACTTCATGGCAAATAGATGGAGAAACAGTGGAAACAGTGTCAAACTTTATTTTTCTGGGCTCCAAAATCACTGCAGATGGTGACTGCAGCCGTGAAATTAAAAGACGCTTACTCCTTGGAAGAAAAGTTATGACCAACCTAGATAGCATATTCAAAAACAGAGATATTACTTTGCCGACTAAGGTCCATCTAGTCAAGGCTATGGTTTTCCCAGTAGTCATGTATGGATGTGAGAGTTGGACTGTGAAGAAGGCTGAGCGCCGAAGAATTGATGTGTTTGAACTGTGATGTTGGAGAAGACTCTTGAGAGTCCCTTGGACTGCAAGGATATCCAACCAGTCCATTCTGAAGGAGATCAGCCCTGGGATTTCTTTGGAAGGAATGATGCTAAAGCTGAAACTCCAGTACTTTGGCCACCTCATGCGAATAGTTGACTCATTGGAAAAGACTCTGATGCTGGGAGAGATTGGGGGCAGGAGGAGAAGGGGACGACAGAGGATGAGATGGCTGGATGGTATTACTGACTGGATGGATGTGAGTCTGAGTGAACTCCGGGAGATGGTGATGGACAGGGAGGCCTGGCGTGCTGCAATTCGTGGGGTCGCAAAGAGTCGGACCCAACTGAGCGACTAAACTGAACTGAACAATCTGGTCAATGCTGGAAACCTCTCTGGAGATCTGGCATTTGTACCAAAACATTAACTAGAGGAGCTCTGGAGTTAGATAATCAGCATAGATCCTGTAAATAATTCCATAGGCTTTCTTAAGAGCACAAACACCTTGTTTACTCAATTTCCAGGGGAAAACGTATCTTCCACCTTTTAGAAACTTTTCTCAAAAATGTAAAAAACATCCTGGTTTATAGTCTGGGAGCTTGAGTAGAATTTGTATCCTGCTGTTGTGTGAAAATTGTATAAATCTTAATTACATGGAATTGGTTCGTAGTGCTGCTCAGGTCTCCTATATCCTTTTACTTTTCTTTCTATTCATTCTATTAATTTTTGAGTTTGATATTGAAACTCCAGCTAAAATTCTTATTTCATCTACTTAAAAATAATTGTAATATATAGTGTAAGTATCTGTAACTTTGTTCTTTTTTTCCAAGTCTCCTGTAAACGTGCTGTCACAGTTTCATAATTTTTTAAAAAATATTAAAATACATATATTCAGAAACAAGTTTTACATAATTATGCTTATGACATTTTTTAAAGAACATGTTTATAGTTTGACAAAATGAAGAGGAAAAACTCAAAACAAGCTCACTTTTAGGGTAAGAAATAAATGTTAAAAGTATTTATAAGCATTGTATTGGGTAGACCTTTATAGTGGTCCTGAGTTGGGGCATGGAGACAGGACTTCATACCCTCATGTTGGATTGGATACATACTGGGCCAGAAAGGGAAAGTGTTCTTGGATGAAGCAAGTCTTTTTCATCCTTGTAAGGGGGTTTTGTACGTTTTGTTTAGCCACAAAATCCAAAATATGTGAACATATAATCAGCATAAACATGAATGAAATATTTTATATTTTTTCATGTTAAGTCTTTAAAATGTGGTATATATTTTACACTTATGACACAATGCAATTTGGACCAACCACACTTGAAATACTCAGCAGTTACATGTGGCTAGTGGCTACAATATTTGACAGTACAGCCCTAGACAAGTGTGTTTTTATATGTACCAGGATCTGTGTACAAAATGTAAATTATAGATTTTAAACTTACTTATTTTTGAATGCACTGGGTCTTTGTTGCTATGCACAGGCTTTCTCCAGTTGTGGCAGGCAGATTCCTAACCACTGGACTACCAGGGAAGACCCATTATAGATTCTCTAAATTACCTAAAAGTATAAACATCATGATGGTGTGATCACTCACCTAGAGCCCAGACATCCTGGAATGCGAAGTCAAGTGGGCCTTAGGAAGCATCACTACAAACAAAGCTAGTGGAGGTGATGAAATTTCAGTTGAGCTATTTTAAATCTCAAAGATGATCCTGTGAAAATGCTGCGCTCAATGTCAACAAATTTGGAAAACTCAGCAGTGGCCACAGGACTGGAAAAGGTCAGTTTTCATTCCAATCCCAAAGAAAGGCAGTACCAAAGACTGCTCAAGCTACCACACAATTGCACTCATCTCACACGCTGCTAAAGTAATGCTCAAAATTCTCTAAGCCAGGCTTCAACAATACCATGAACTTCAAGTTGTTCAAGCTGGATTTAGAAAAGGCAGAGGAAACAGAGATCAAATTGCCAACATCTGCTGGATCATCAAAACAGCAAGAGAGTTCCAGAAAAACATCTATTTCTGCTTTATTGACTATGCCAAGCCTTTGATTGTGGATCACAACAAATTGTTGAAAATTCAGAAAGAGATGAGAATACCAAACGACCTGACCTGCCTCTTGAGAAATCTGTGTGCAGGTCAGGAAGCAACAGTTTGAACTGAACATGGAACAACAGACTGGTTCCAAATAGGAAAAGGAATATGTCAAGGCTGTATATTGTCACTGTGCTTATTTAACGTATATGCAAAATACATCATGAGAAATTCTGAACTGGATGAAGCACAAGCTGGAATCAAAATTGCTGGGAGAAATATCAATAACCTTAGATATGCAGATGACACCACCCTTATGGCAGAAAGTGAAGAACTACTAAAGAGCCTCTTGATGAAAGTGAAAGAGGAGAGTGAAAAAGTTGGCTTAAAGCTCAGCGTTCAGAAAACAAAGATCATGGCATCCAGTCCCATCACTTCATGGGAAATAGATGGGGAAACAGTGGAAACAGTGTCAGACTCTATTTTGGGGGGCTCCAAAATCACTGCAGATGGTGACTGCAGCCATGAAATTAAAAGATGCTTACTCCTTGGAAGGAAAGTTATGACCAACCTAGA
>SJYQ01008101.1:141505-153764 GCA_006410935.1 Redunca redunca
TGAATATGTTTATAATATGACTAATCTAAATGTTATTAGTTGATTATATTTCATTTTTAAAATATTTTGGTGAATTGATAATTAGGTTAGTTAGCTTATAGTTCATCTAGAGAGTTAACCTAGAGCCAGATGTGAGAGAGAATAAAAGTCATGGTTACCTAGGAGACCAAAGTAAAAGACAACTGCAATGTCAGAGGTATCCATTATCTTTACAAGGTGGGCACAGCATCACTGACTCAATGGACATGAATTTGAGCAAATTCAGGGAGATGGTGAAGGACAGGGTAACCTGGCATGCTGCCATCCATGGTGTTGCAGAGTTGGACATGACTGAGCAACTGAACAATAGCAAAAAGCAAACCTGGGTCAAGCTCAGCTGAGATAAACCCCCCTTGTTACATTGCTTTGTTCGGCTTCTAGAAAACTACATCTTCTTGCAAATCCATCAAGTCTCTTAGATTAGCCCTGCTCTGTCACTCAGTCGTCTCTGACCCTGCGACCATGGACTGCAGCACACCAGGCTTCACTGTGCATTACCAACTCCCAGAGCCTGCTCAAACTCATGTCCATCAAGTCGGTGATGCCATCAACCAATTGTCTGTCGTTCCTTCTGCTCCTGCCTTCAATGTTTCCCACAATCAGGGTCTTTTCCAGTGATTTGGCTCTTCACATCAGGTGGCCAAAGTATTGGAGCTTCAGCATTAATCCTTCCAATGGTTATTCAGGACTGATTTTCTTTAGAATTGACTGCTTTGATCTCCTTGCAGTCCAAGGGATTCTCAAGAGTGTTCTCCAGCATGATAGTTAGAAAGCATCAATTCTTTGGTTCTCAGCTTTCTTTATGGTCCAGCTCTCACATCTGTGAACAACTACTGGGAAAACCATAGTCATGTTTGACTATATGGACCTTTGTTAACACGAAAAAGAACACGGTAGTTCCTTGAGGGTCTGGTGATTAAGGCTCTGAGTTTCCAATGCAGGGAGCTCAGGTTTGATTCCTGGTCGGGAAACTAAGATTCCACATGCCGTGTGGCAATAGCCAAAAAAGTTTTCTTTTTAATTTTTAATAAAAAAAAGTTAATAAGACAGAAGTTGTCCTTGCTTTAGAGGACACTTTATTAGATTATGAGGTTTGTGTAGTTGAAGACACTACTGGGGGAAGCTAAAATTCTCACAGCTTCCCCTGCTGTTCTACTCCATCTTCATGTATTTTTTAAAAGATTTTTTTAATAAAAAAAAATTAAGAACAAGACAGATGTTGTCCTTGCCTTAGGGGACACTATAAGATTATGAGGTTTGTGTGGATGGAGACAATACTGAAGGGAGCTGGAATTCTCACAGCTTCCCCTGCTGTTCTACTCCATCTTCATGTATAATCTCTTCCTTTTAGAGTTCATGCCATCCAGCCAGAAGACTCTGTTCTCCACCTCAACTCACCATTCAGCAACCTTCCAGCCATTCCTCCATGTTAACTTACGGTTTGGATACATAGACTTGTATCTTTCTTTCCATCAGCCCAGCTAGCTTAAGCACAATATGCCTCTTCTTCCCTCCCTTTTTTCAACTTGAATCACCTTCGAATCTATAGCAGCCTCCACCTACGACAGAGAAAGGGAGCTTCCCCAGCTGTGGACCTGCTTCATCTCTCAAAGTCCCACTCTAGGATTCAGTTCTCTGATTTGGAAACTTGACCCCTTCCAGCTTTCTTCCATTTCCTCAGTTCTTCATGTCTGGAGGCAAAATCCTATTAATTTTTTTTTTAAACCCATCTTGAGTTTGCTTCCTTCCTAACTAATCTTGGATGTTGGCTTTAAGATCATTTAATCTGGGTAGAGTTGTGAAGTGGTATCACAAACTAGAAAGCCTCAAAAAAAATCAAGTGGTAACGACCCAGTGTCTTAATCTGCTCAGGCTGCCATGTCAAATATCATAGGCTGGGTGGCTTAAACAACAGAAGCTTATTTACTCTCAGTTCTGGAGGCTGGAAAATCCAAGATCAAGATTCTGATATGTTTTGTTTCTGGTGAGGACTCTCTCCCTGGCTTGTAGATGGCACCTTCCTGCTGTGTCCTCACAAGGCATGGGAAGGGAAATGAAGAGAAAGAAAGAGGGAGAGACAGAGAGTGTGCCCTCCGGTGTTTCTTCTTATAAAGACTCTAAACCTATGGGATCAGAAAGTGAAGTCGCTCTTTGCAACCCCATGGACACCAGGCTCCTCCGTCCATGGGATTTTCTAGGCAAGAGTACTGGAGTGGGTTGCCATTTCCATCTCCAGGGAACTTCCCGACCCAGGGATCGAACCCAGGTCTCCCACATTGTAGACAGATGCTTTCTGTCTGAGCCACCAGGGACCTGCCTTTATGACTTCATTTAACCTTGATTATTTCCAAAAGAGACTCTGTTTCCAAATGCAGTCACCATGGGTGTTGGGGCTTCACCATGAATCTTGGAGAGATGCAATTCAATCCATAGCACCTAGGTATTAAAGATGTTACAGGGTAATTTCCTGGGCTCCAATGGTTAAGAATCTGCCTGCTAATGCAGCAGACACAGATTCAGTCCCTGATCCAGAAAGATCCCACGTGCCTCGAGATCCCACATGCCTCGGGGCAACTACTGAGCCTGCATCTAGAGCCCTCAGAGCCGCAACTACGAAAGCCCACGCTTCGAGAGCTGGTGCTCTGCAGCAAGAGAAGTCACCACGATGAGACGCCTGTACCCCACAACTAGAGAAAGACAGCATGCAACACTCAGCACAGCCAAAAATAAAATTTTAAAAATAATTTTTAAAAAATGTTCCAGGGGGTGGTAGGGACTCTGACAAACTAGAGAAGTATAAGCCTGGTCTATAGTTGTCACTCAAACCTGGAAGATGTTGTCAAATAGCAGAGGCAATAATAACTGTGCCATGGAATGCTTTGACAATCTCACTAGGTCTATGAACCTCTTCTTAAACTAACATTTTAGATGCATGAAATATTTTAGAATAAATACATGAAACAAAATCTGAATAGAAGAAAATTGTCAACTCAATAAGGAGCATCTAATGAAAACTCAGTTAACAGCTTACCTCATGGTGAAAGACTAAACATTTTTCTTCTAAATCCAGGTACAAAACAAAGCTGCCCACTCTTACCACTTCTATTCTATATTGTACTGGAATTCCCAGTCAGGGCAATTGATGTGAAAGAGAATGAAAAGGCATCCAAGTTGGAAAGGAGGAGGTAAAATTATCTTTATTTGCAGATGACATGGAGGAAATCCTAGAACTGCTAGAACTAATAAACAAGTTTAGCCAGGTGGTAGGGTATCAGATCCATATACAAAAATCAATTCTGTTTCTATGCACTTGCAATGAAAACCTGGAAATGAAATTAAGAAAACAATTTCATTTACAGTAGCAGCAAACAACAGCAACGAACCTTAGGAAATAAATTTAACCAAAGAAGTGTTAGATTTATTCACTGAAAACTACACAATATCAGCAAAGATGGCAGTAGCAGACTCTAACAATTTGATCCTCCACAAAAGCAGTGAACACTGGCAGAAACTTTCAGATTCAACATCATTGGAACTCTGAAAACTAAAAGTTTACACCAACCAAGGGAGTGAGTAATCAAGAAAAAAACAGAGGGATTTTGGTAAGAGAGTTTTGTGGTGTTTCAACTTACTCTAGTCCCGTCTTTCTCTCTCCAGCTCAGCACTGGTCTGGAAAACAACGGCTTGCATTCCCAGTATAGGTTCCTAGTACCGAAGGGAGAAAAATGAAACTTCTCAAAGAACTGTGGTGTGGGACTGCCCTGTGGTTAAGATTGGGCTATATGTTAAGACTGGGACCACTGGTGTGGTCCAGTGGTTAAGACTCTATACTCCCAGTGCAGGAGGCCCGGGTTTGATCCCTGATCAGGGAAGTAGATCCCATAGGCCACAGTAAGGACCTGGAACAACCAAACGATTATATAATTTTTTTAAAAGTCCAATTAAAAAAAAAGATTCCTATATAATTTTTTTAAAAGTCCAATTAAAAAAAAAAAAGATTCCATACTTCCATTACAGGGGGTGTGGGTTCTATCCTTGGTCAGGGAACTAACATCCCATGTGCTATGTTGTAAGGTCAAAAAAATAGATAAATAGGGCTTCCCTGGTGGCTCAGAGGTTAAAGCATCTGCCTGCAACGTGGGAGACCTGGGTTCGATCCCTGGGTCGGGAAGATCCCCTGCCTTGCATGGAGGGTTCTTAACCACTGGACCACCAGGGAAGACCCAGGGGCTGTTTATTGTTACTGTGGAATTACTCATGAGAAAGAAGGCTTGCATCTCAATGAGATAATTAAGATTATGTCAGAGCACATTAAACAAAATGAAAAAAGTATAACAAACATTTCTCTACTTACACATTTTTAGATAATCTGCATATATATGGTTATTGGTCTGGTTTTGAAACACTGTTTGTAATAGAAAGATGAGGGGAATAAAACTTAAATGCATGTCATTATAGCAGTGGTTAAATAAATTATGATTGGCATCTGCTTCGTCACCAGGGCTATCTTCATGGGCATATGACCTGTGCAATCACACAGGGCCGCACACTCAAAAGGGCCCCATGCTTTGCTGTTGCCTCTTGAAGTTCTGAACAATTTCACTTCTGAACTTGAGTTTTGTAGGTGAAGTCTGATGCAGCAATGAAGCCAATGTATGAGCAGAGGAGCTCAGAGCAGTTGGGTGTTACAATTCTTTGTCACCTCACTCACAAATAGCATCTGTGATGTTCCATGAGCATAGAATTCTGGAGAGCTCACGATACGTGGGACATTTGGCCAATGAGTACAAGGTATACAAGTTAAGTGTGTTACATGTATGACTGAATAAGCCCTGAGAGGTGACTGAATAAGCCTTGAGAGGCCATGCTTTCCATTTGACCTAGAACTTGCTCTGAAGCCAGAAAGCAGATAGTGGTTTTCTTTTATAAGCTTTATTTTTTTGGCCACACATGTGGAATCATAGTTCCCCAACTAGGGATCAAACCTGCACCCTCTGCATTGAAACTGGACCACCAGGGAAGCCCCAACAGTGGATTTCTAAGAAACATGGAAGATCAAAGAACCACATCATATCATTTCTTCCTTGTGTTAACTTCTCCTTATTAGCCAATCACTTATGCTAAAAGTGATGACATAGAAGGAAGTGACAGACAAGGCAACCCAGAGTTCCTTTTCCTTTTGCTCCTTCCTTGCTTATCAGGAAGCTGAAAGTTAAGTGTTGGTAGAGAAGGCAATGGCACCCCACTCCAGGACTCTTGCCTGGAGAATCCCATGGACGGAGGAGCCTGGTGGGCTGCAGTCCATGGGGTCACGAAGAGTTGGACACGACTGAGCGACTTCACTTTCACTTTGCCTTCAAAGTTTACATGGCAGTAGGGAAGACAGACAAAAAACAGACAAAAGCCTTATGATGGAATAAAGGCTGAGACAGAGGAAAGCATCTGGGGGAGGTGGGGGAAGGGGACAAGCACAGGGGGAGCAAAGCCCACAAGATGAGAGACAGCAAGCACTTTCCAGAAATTGACAGTTCAGTATGGCTGAAGCATGGGGTCTAAGAAAGAAAGTCCAAAGACATTAATTAATCTGGAATGGTGGTCTCAAACTTCCATGTTTGTTGAATCCACTCTTGTTATAACAGCCTCCTGGGCTCCATCCCCAGAGATTTTGATTTAGTGGATAGGAGTGACCAGTGTGGTCAGTCTAAAGGCCACATTCTGAGAACCACTGATCTGGAGAAGACATGATCAACCTGCAGATAGCCAGATAGCCTTGAACATTATACTGAGAGGTGTAGACTTCACCCTTGGGTGCATGGAGAGCTTTTTTACAAATTTGCTTTACTGAAATATAGTTGATTTACAATGTTGTGTTGATTTGTGCTGTTGTACAGCAAAATGATTCAGTTGCACATATGTGTTTGTGTGTGTGTGCTCAGTCGTGTCCAACTCTTTGCAACCCCATGGACTGCAGTGCACCAGGCTCCTCTGTCCATGGGATTTTCCAGGCAAGAATATTGGAGTGGGTTGTAATTTCCCCCTCCAGGGGAACTTCCTGACCCACGGATCGAAACTGCATCTCCTGTGTCTACTGCATTAGCAGAAGGATTCTTTACCACTGAGCCACCTGGGAAACCCCATATATATTTACATATATATTTATTACTTATATATAATACATATATTAAAATGAAGATATATATAAAAATATATACATATATTTACATTCTTTTTCAAAAATAAGGAACCTTTTGCAAATTTGCATGTAATCCTTATGCAGGAGCCCACATGGAGAGCTTTTGAGGAGTTTAAGCTTGTAAAATATACAGTCACATTTACATTTTTACAAAAATCACTCTGGATGCCATATGAAAAATTGTTCAGAGACACAGGGCTGGAATCCCAGGAGAACAGTTCAGAGGCTGCTGCAGAAACCCCCTGAGAAATCACAAGGACCTGAAATAAAATAATGTCTTATTTGTCCTGGGTTGTCATTTGACCTGGGTGGCAGAAACTAATCCATCTGTCTTTAAATGTTTTTGGCTAACATCTGGATAGCTGCTTCCACTTTGGGAGAGTTCTGAGTTAGAGAAAGCCATTTGAGCTAGTCCTTCAGCGAATTACTGGGCAATCAAAACAGACAACCAAACAGAGCTACAGATGTAGGAAATAATCTTATGGTCACTGGGGCTGGGGGTGGGGTGAAGGAGGGAGGGATAAACTGGGAGATTGGGATTAACATATACACACCACTATACATAAAATAGGTAACTAATAAAGACCTATTACATAGCACAGGGAACTCTGTTCAATACCCTATAATGACCTATATGGGAAAAATCTAAAAAAAAAAAGT
Source organism: Redunca redunca (assembly GCA_006410935.1). Lineage (NCBI taxonomy): Eukaryota > Metazoa > Chordata > Mammalia > Artiodactyla > Bovidae > Redunca > Redunca redunca. The sequence goes on from SJYQ01008101.1 coordinate 148,398, forward strand.
GGCTATATGTATATGTATAACTGAATCACTTTGCTGTACAATAGAAAGTAACACAACATTGTAGATCAACTATACTACAATAAAAACTAAAAAACAAACAACCACAGTTTATATATATACACGTATATATTTAAATATAATTTTTAAACAATTATCTAGTGAAGTCACTCAGTCGTGTCCGACTCTTTGCGACCCCATGGACTGCAGCCCACCAGGCTCCTCCGTCCATGGGATTCTCCAGGCAAGAATCCTGGAGTGGGTTGCCATTGCCTTCTCTACCAACACTTAACTTTCAGCTTCCTGATAAGCAAGGAAGGAGCAAAAGGAAAAGGAACTCTGGGTTGCCTTGTCTGTCACTTCCTTCTATGTCATCACTTTTAGCATAAGTGATTGGCTAATAAGGAGAAGTTAACACAAGGAAGAAATGATATGATGTGGTTCTTTGATCTTCCATGTTTCTTAGAAATCCACTGTTGGGGCTTCCCTGGTGGTCCAGTTTCAATGCAGAGGGTGCAGGTTTGATCCCTAGTTGGGGAACTATGATTCCACATGTGTGGCCAAAAAAATAAAGCTTATAAAAGAAAACCACTATCTGCTTTCTGGCTTCAGAGCAAGTTCTAGGTCAAATGGAAAGCATGGCCTCTCAAGGCTTATTCAGTCACCTCTCAGGGCTTATTCAGTCATACATGTAACACACTTAACTTGTATACCTTGTACTCATTGGCCAAATGTCCCACGTATCGTGAGCTCTCCAGAATTCTATGCTCATGGAACATCACAGATGCTATTTGTGAGTGAGGTGACAAAGAATTGTAACACCCAACTGCTCTGAGCTCCTCTGCTCATACATTGGCTTCATTGCTGCATCAGACTTCACCTACAAAACTCAAGTTCAGAAGTGAAATTGTTCAGAACTTCAAGAGGCAACAGCAAAGCATGGGGCCCTTTTGAGTGTGCGGCCCTGTGTGATTGCACAGGTCATATGCCCATGAAGATAGCCCTGGTGACGAAGCAGATGCCAATCATAATTTATTTAACCACTGCTATAATGACATGCATTTAAGTTTTATTCCCCTCATCTTTCTATTACAAACAGTGTTTCAAAACCAGACCAATAACCATATATATGCAGATTATCTAAAAATGTGTAAGTAGAGAAATGTTTGTTATACTTTTTTCATTTTGTTTAATGTGCTCTGACATAATCTTAATTATCTCATTGAGATGCAAGCCTTCTTTCTCATGAGTAATTCCACAGTAACAATAAACAGCCCCTGGGTCTTCCCTGGTGGTCCAGTGGTTAAGAACCCTCCATGCAAGGCAGGGGATGTGGGTTTGATCACTGGACAGGCCACTAAGATCCCATGTGCCACAGAGCAACTAGAGAGCCCACATGCTGCAACTACAGAGCCTGCACCCCACAATTAGAGAGTCTGTACGTGGCAATGAAAGATCCCACGTGATGCAAATAAGATCCAATGCAGTCAAAAAATAAGTAAATAAATATTAAAAAATAATAAACAGCCCTATGTTCCCAGACTTTTCATCGAGTGGAGAAGATAAATTCTAGAGCATGAAGCAGTGCCTGCCACATACATAGTAGGTGCTCAATAAATATTTGAGGAATGAATGAATTCCTAGGGATGGAATTGCTAAATTAAAGATTATTTGCATTTATAAATTTGATGGCTATTACCTAACTGCCCTCCATATATATTGGAACAATTTATATTTTCTCCAGTAATACAAAAAATGTATTTCTCCTCTCCATTGCTAACACAATGTGTTAGCGTTATCCTCATGACCTGTTTGTATCTCAGATTTTTTGTTTTGTGTTTTCAGCCATGCCATGTGGCTTGTGGGATCTTAATTCCCCAACCAGGGACTGAACCTGGGCCCCTGCAGTGAAAGCTTGGAGTCCTAACCATTGGACTGCCAGGGATTACCTCAGTGGAATTTTTATGTCTTTTCATAAAGTTGAGCATCTTTTCATTTATTTAAGAGCCATTTTTATTTTCCTTTTTGTGAAATTTCTGTCATATTATTTATCCAGTTTTTTTTCTACAGAGATTAAAAAAAAATTTTTTTTAACTGAAGGATAATTGCTTTACAGAATTGTGTTGGTTTCTGCCAAACATCAACATGAATCAGCCATAAGTATACATTTGTCTGGCCCTTCCCTCTTGACATTTCCTTTGTGAAATATAACATGCAGTCAGAAAAAAAAAACCCCCCCAAAAAAATATATATATATAAGTTTGGGAGTACGGTTAAATAAATAGTTACAGAGCAAATACTTGTGTACCCATCACCTGATCAAAAAGCACACTTCCAGCCCCGAAAAACAACCCCCTACTCCCAAACAAAATTCCTTCGGCCCCTTACTTGCTCCCTTGGCTTTTGTGTTCATTTCCTTCTTTTTCTTTATTTTACCTCCTATCTATGTATCCCTAAAGAATATAGTTTAGTTTTGCCTGCTTTTAAACTCTATATAAATGGAGTAATACTACATATATATATATATATATATATATATATATATATATAGCATCTTGCTTTTTTGTGTGTTCAATGTTACCTTTGTAAAAAATTATTTGTGTTGTTGAATATAACCATAATTCATTAGTTTTCATCGTACAAATATATTGCAATTTAGTCATTTTATGCTTGGTAGACATTTGGGATGTTTCCTTTCTCTGTGTCAGTGAGGAACAATGCTGTTATGAATATTCTTGTACAGTCACCCTGACCCTTAAAATCTGTATTTCCTAAATATGCATGTAGTAGTCGAACTGTTCCCATAGAGTATTCATATCTTAACTTTTATTAGATTATATCAAAGTCTTTTCCAAAGTTGCTGTACCAGTTTATACTCCCACCAGCAGTGTATAACGATTGTTAGGCTTTATTTATTCATTTGTAGGAAGTCTTTATAAACAGCATTATGGAAATTAGCCCTTTGTAATATGAGTTGCCAGACCTTTTTTTCCCAAGTTTACAATCCCTTTAAAGAGGCACTGAGGCTATGTCCCCCTAGAGGGATGAAAAATGTAACTGGAAAAAGTGGAGTATTCTAACTTTGCAGCATTTAAATGAAAAGCAAGAGTCTGGGCTAACCTCCTTATCACTCTTAATTTGCTACTGTGGTGTTGGAGAAGACTCTTGAGAGTCCCTTGGACTGCAAGGAGATCCAACCAATCCATTCTGAAGGAGATCAGCCCTGGGATTTCTTTGGAAGGAATGATGCTAAAGCTGAAACTCCAGTACTTTGGCCACCTCGTGTGAAGAGTTGAGTCACTGGAAAAGACTCTGATGCTGGGAGGGATTGGGGGCAGGAGAAGGGGACGACAGAGGATGAGATGGCTGGATGGTATCACTGACTGGATGGATGTGAGTCTGAGTGAACTCCGGGAGTTGGTGATGGACAGGGAGGGCTGGCGTGCTGTGATTCATGGGGTTGCAAAGAGTCGGACCCGACTGAGCGACTGAACTGAACTGAACTGAAGTCATTAATACAAACATCTTACCAGAAAATTTCATGGAATGTTCTTGAAAATAAGACATCAAATATAATAATAGAGATAGTTTAAATTTGAGTGCTTAGCCTGTGTCAGGCACTATTTTCAATTCATTATATGTATTAACTAAGTTAATCCTCACGAAACCCCTAGGAGGTAGGTATTGTTTTTTGCCTCATTTTACAGCATTATCGAATAGATATTGAATTGCAGATGTTTTCTAGGGTTGACTTGAACAATGTTAGTAAATTCAAAGATTCTTTCTTAATTGATAAAAAGATGTTTTCTTTTTATAATTTGTTTTTCCTCTTGGTAATAAATGATGCTGTTTTCCCCATCTTTTTCGACCCGCAATATACCTCAGAACTTTCTCTCTTTTTTTTTTGAAGACAGGCAAAGTGTATACGTATATCTTTCCTGCAACCCTCGCTCACCACCCCTATTCTTAGATGTCAGACATCTTCAGGCAGGACTGGGAACTAGAGGGTGCTTGGAGCAAGTGGGGAAGGGTAAGAGAGACACAGAGGTGGGGAAGAGGGGAGCAGGGTCACATCCCTGTGTGGGTGTGTGGAGGGGATGATTTCTTTCAAATTGGGTTTCTTAACCTGAAATCCATAAATTAGGAAATCCATGAACTTGGATAAGGAAAAGTAATGTACCTTTATTTTTGCTAAAGTCTAACAGAAAATTAGTATTTCCCTCAACTATAAATGGAGATAACAAACCAAGTAGTGTTATCAGTACCTGTGATCTTGTCACCAGTAGAAATCACAGGTGTTTTCTTACGATGGTTTTTGTGGATATCTTGAAATATTATTTTTACTCATTTACTACCTCAGAATTATGGTGGTCTTTAGGCTCGCCACTAGATCTTAGTATTTAATGGATTTAATATAAAGCACATATACCACTACATTATTCTTTAAAAATATTCTGAAAATTGTATTTTAATATAACTTGTTCCTTTGAGTTTCTGGGTATATTTGTTATATATTTAAAAACATTCTAAGAAGGGTACATGGTATGAAAAAGTTAAGAACTCTGCTTTTTTAGTATTCTCTTGGCTTTCGCTCTTGGTTTTTTAATTAAAAAAAATTTTTTTAATTGAAGTATAGTTGATTTATAATGTTGTTAGTTTCAGGTGTATAGCAAGCTCTCATTCTTATTGCATGAGGCTAAAGAGGGTCCCTGAAATGAGTCGTACCATCTGTGAGGTTCTCATAGTTTTATTATTTTATTTTTCCAGAGACCCTTCCTCCCTTAACTTTCATACCTCTTCACTATTTGTTTTTCTTATCTCACCAACCGTCTTTCTGTTTCTGTTCACACTCCTTACTTTACTGTGGATGTCTTTTTCTGTTTCTATGGGGAGTTCATCCTTTAGCATGTCACTGATTGCCATATTATGTGAAGAACTCTATCATCTCCCCAGATTATCCACCCTCTCCTGAATTCCATAACTGCAGTTTTCCCTGAACACTTCTACTTGGTTTTACCCCTGTTGTCTGGAAATGAACATACTAAAAACTAAAATTCCTCACCAGATCTACATGCTTTGTGGTCTTTGTCTGGACCACCATTTTAACTGTCCCCCTGGTTTTGCCACCTTATAGTTATTTTAAAATTTAAGCCACGTAATTAAAAAAAAAATAGGAAAATATCGAAATCTTTAAATTCAAAAGATACAAAAGGATATATAGTGAAATGTAAGTCTTCTCACACCTGATCCCCTCAGCTCCCCTCCCAGAAGGAAACCACGTTACCAGCTCTTAGAGTGATTTTTTTATTCTTTATTTTGGCTATATCTCAGATGTGTGTCCTTTCCTCTCCAGGCCCTTGTGACCTTATA
>SJYQ01008102.1:0-85147 GCA_006410935.1 Redunca redunca
TGATACGTGTAAGCAGAGAAGCTATTGCAATGACATGTGAAAAGTTCTAGATAAGGATAATACTCAGTATTACTCAAATACAGAGGAAATACACAACACATTTTGGATGTGGAAGAAAAACTTTTTTTTTCCTTTAAAAGTAGTTTATGAGTTGAGACATAGAGGCTAAATCATGACACTTAACAGAGTCACATAAAAGTGAAAGGTACTAATGGTTTTGTATAATTAGTAAAGATAAAAAGAAAGTTAGCATATGCTGTTTTCCAGGGGATCAAGGTTAGAATTTCTTAATGAAAACCAAAGTTTTTGACTGACTAGGTATTTGGCCATTGTATTATATATTATAGTAGAATAATAGTGTATACTGATGGATTTCACTTTAAGGAAACCAAGTGTTTGCTTTCCAAAATGAGTACTTAGTTTTTAAATGGATTAGGACTTAAAATAGTTTATTGTCAACCATAGAATTTCTGTGAAGTCATCAAGATCATATGTCTTACATATGCGATGTGGTATTTTAAAATATTTCTTAAAACAAATGTAAGACGATGAAATATTGCTTGCTTATTCCTCTTCAGTAAAAAAGCTAAAGTTGTATTCTCTTCTCCCTGTCATCTCTAAAACTGACAATTGTCAGATCATAATGAGTTTTTCAAATGGGTGTATCTTTCCTTTTCTTCTTTGCTTTTAGCTTCCCCTCTTTTCACAGGTATTTGTAAGGCTTCCTCAGACAGCCATTTTGCTTTTTTGCATTTCTTTTCCATGGGGATGGTCTTGATCCCTGTCTCCTGTACAATGTCATGAACCTCCATCCATAGTACATCAGGCACTCTGTCTATCACATCTAGTCCCTTAAATCTATTTCTTACTTCTACTGTATAATCATAAGAGATTTGATTTAGGTCATACCTGAATGGTCTAGTGCTTTTCCCCACTTTCTTCAATTTAAGTCTGATTTTGGCAATAAGGAATTCATGATCTGAGCCACAGTCAGCTCCCGGTCTTGTTTTTGCTGACTGTATAGAGCTTCTCCATCTCTGGCTGCAAAGAATATAATCAATCTGATTTCGGTGTTGACCATCTGGTGATGTCCATGTGTAGAGTCTCCTCTTGTGTTGTTGGAAGAGGGTGTTTGCTATGACCAGTGCGTTCTCTTGGCAAAACTCTGTTAGCCTTTGCCCTGCTTCATTCTGTACTCCAAGGTGCTGGAGAAGACTCTTGAGAGTCCCTTGGACTGCAAGGAGATCCAACCAGTCCATCCTAAAGGAGACCAGTCCTGGGTGTTCATTGGAAGGACTGATGCTGAAGCTGAAACTCCAATACTTTGGCCACCTCATGCGAAGAGTTGACTCATTGGAAAAGATCCTGATGCTGGGAGGGATTGGGGGCAGGAGGAGAAGGGGACGACAGAGGATGAGATGGCTGGATGGCATCACCGACTCAATGCACATGAGTTTGGGTGAACTGTGGGAGTTGGTGATGGACAGGGAGGCCTGCTGTGTTGTGATTCATGGGGTCGCAAAGAGTCAGACATGACTGAGCGACTGAACTGAATGAGTTTTTATTTAACAAACAATTGATAAACAGTGCCATAAATTCATTTGAGGTTTGAACTAGCAGCAATGACTGTTTTTATTCAGATGTGTGGCAGGCAGAAATGGAGGCAAAAGAAGAGGGGGTACTCAGTGTCTTCTCACCCCAAGGTACTAGATTTTTTAAGTTCTAATTTATAGCGACAGCAAGTAGTAATGGAAGATGAAAACACCCAGGTGCCATGTAGTTCCGTTTCCCTACTCTGTCCCTGAGCGACATTTCCTTGACAATTGTCAGATACTGGATCAACTTCATGATCCAGTGGCATAGTTTGCTGGCATGCTTGCATTTTCTTGCATTGCGTCTACCTTGATTAAACACTAGCTCCCAATATTTAGAAATCAGAGCTTAACACCCTTTAATAACATCATGGAATAGTGAAGAGGATAGATAGTCAAATTGTTGCTTAAAATATTTGGGACAGACAAAGTTTGGTTGAAGTATGGAGAGATGGTGCTGGTAAATACTAGAGTTTACCAGAGATGAGGCTTGGGGGAGAATGTGTTACAAGAGGTACTTGACACTCATAATATCTTCTTATATAACATCTCATAGCATCCTAAAAGGACAGCTGTTATGAGTCACATTTTATACTTGGGGTCAATTTAAGCTTAGGAAATCTATGTCATTTGTTCAAAAACATGCTAATAGAAGCAGAATTGGAATTTGCACTCATATTTGACCCCAAACCCCATACTCCTATCACATCAGTCAATTTAATTCACTGGATAAATGTTTATCCATTTTTTACCTACATTGGCAAATACAGTTATGGGGACTTGGGACAAAAAGATAAGGCATATTTCCTCACTTTGAGTGATTTCTAGTCACTTAAAGAGAACCATCAGTGACACTGATAGTGTAAGAAAGTTTAAAGTTCTATAATAGAAACCTCACCTGCCCAGTGAGTACACAAAGGATGAAGTGAACAGTTCTCCCTGCGAAAAGGTTGCTCAGAACAAATTGAATGGTCAATGTGATGCCCAGGCTGAGCCCTGGAACATGAATCTATGTTCAGTAGTCCAAAAACCAGATGACAAGGATGGGAAAGTTTATTCCAAGGAAATTGTGCAACATGAACAAAAGCACAGAGATGAGATTTTTTCCCAACAACTACCTTAGCAAGATTAATTCATTAGAATAGCCTTTGTGCCCTGAGGGAACTGGATACTCAAACTTGCTTTTGATGCCTTGGAGAGCACAGCTTGTTGAAAACAGAACTAGGTGATGGGTGCAGTGTGGCGTTGCATTGTACATCTCTGACATTGTATATACACGAGGAAACTTTCACTGAAAAGAACAGTTTGTGACAGAGATGCAAATTGGAGAGTAGATCTTCTTTTGAGTTTTACAAAAGCCTGAATGTTTTAGTTTGATCAAGGAAAATGATAAGGTTCACTCGAAATTAGTGGACACAGTAAGGACTTTGAAAGCCAAATATTAAGACATTAATATATCACAGTAAGAAAAGTAATGCATAAAAGTGACTTGATATTTCTAAATTAGGCAGTTTTACATAGTTAAGAAATTATTCAGAAGAGCAAAACTTCATCATTGAACTTCAGCAGCTATGGTGCAATTGAGAAATAAAACTGAAATAAGACTAGGCATTTGCTTAGGATAGTGGTTTGAACATTGGAATCACCTGAGGAGCTTTTTAAAAATTGAAATGTCCAAGTTACACCCATATGAATTAAATCAGAATATATGGGGTGCTAGACAAGCATTAGTAATTTTAACGATCCTCAGGTCATTAATATTTGCAGCAACACTTGGACACCAGTGACTGATACCAAAATTTAATTCATTTTATTTCCTAAGGTTCATTTTGTGTAGGAAAACTTTATAGTCAAAAAATAAATAGAGCATGTTTTAAAAAATGTTCTCATGAATACTATTGTCCAAATCAGGCACTGGAATGCCTAATAGAATTTTTAGAAGCATTCTGAAAATCAAGTAATTTTTTTTCCCTAAACAGTCAAAACACCTGTGCTATCTTGTCTATCATATACTTTAGGATTAGACATGACTGATAACTCATTATCATGTGTGAAAATCAGAGATAACAGTGATGCATACTAAGTTCTATTTATATGGCACAAATCCTGGTAACCCTAGGCCACAAGAAAATGTTATTGTGAATTTCTACTTTGTCCTGTTGATTGCTCAGGACAATGACCTAAGTAAAAGGAAAGTGAGGTGCAAGGAACTAGAGCTAGAATCTGGATTTATTGATTTTCATGCTCAGATTGTATCTCTTATCCCTGCCCTACATGATATAGACCAAGCCAAAGCTGGATGGTCACATGATGGAAGCTGGATGCCAGAAACGCTATTTTTAGGATAAAAAGTGGCAAGTTGAAAATTTTGCTCTGAGATTAATCTATTTACCCCAAAGGCATAATATTTCCTATGAAAGAGCTGGAGATTAAAGTCAGGTCGGTGAGAAGGTAATGCTTAAAGTATGAGATAAGGGAGAAAGATTGTTATTCCTGAGGATAATTCCAAGTATGTTGTCATAGTTTGGGCTGTTGTAACAAAGTACCATAGATTGGGCGGCATAGACTAAGAGAAATTTATTTCTTGCAGTTATAGCAGCTAGAAGTCTGTGATCAGGATGCGAGCACGGTCAGGTTCTAGTGAGGGCTGTTTCTGGGTTGCCGACTGATGACTCTTCATTGGATCCTCACGTGGTAGAAGAACCAAACTAGCCCTGTGGCCTCTTCTTACAAGCATGCTAATTTCACTCATGAGGGCTCCATCCTCAAGACCTGGTTACCTCCCAAAGTCCCCACCTTTGAATACCATCACATGGGGGATTGGATTTAATATAATGAATTTTGTGGCAACACTAACATTCAGTCAATAACATATATAAACCCATAGTTAAGTGAAGATGTATTTATTGTGCATCTACAATGTCCTTAATGCTCACTAGGCATCATGATGCAAAGAAAGAGAAGGTAATTTCTTGTATAAGATTGCAATGTATTGGTGAGCTAAGACAGCACTTGCTTTAAAATGATCATGTATAATGATATAGGACACAATTGTTTGATGAAGCTAATGCAAGAAATGTGTTCTTGCCCCATAACAGTATGAGAGGAGATACTTTCTCTTTTAAAAATATCTCTCCTAATATTACAGAAAAAATATGTTATACTGATAGTTTGGAAGATATGCATCAAAAGAATATGAGAAAGGGGGATCATAATAAGAAAGTTTAAGAAGATTTTGCTTTGCCTAAATGGAAAGGAAGGCTATGGAAGAGAGAAGACCTCCTTAAATGAACAATTAAGTATGAGATACAGAACATATTCAGTTTCTTCTAAGTTACTCCTTAGTTTATAACATTTAATAAAGAGGAGAAAAAAATCTTTTAATATAATAATGTCTCTTCAACTCCTCCATCAGCTGATCCTCCACCAAACTGTGAGTACCTTGTTATAGAAGGTTTCAGAATCTTTGATTTCTCTGCACACAGTACCATGCATGTAAAAACAATTTGATAATTGTAGAACTTCCATGCCGCTGCTGCTGCTAAGTCGCTTCAGTAGAACTTCCATAAACTAAGGTAAAAGATACGCAGCTAACATCAAACTTAATGATAGAAAACAGAAAGCTTTTCTTCTAAAATCAGGAACAAGATACAGAGACCTATTCTTACCATTTCTGTTCAACAGAGTACTGGGGTTGTAGTCACAGCAATTAGGCAAGAAAACAAAGTAAAAGGCATCTACATCAGAAAGAAATAAAATCTCTTTTTGCAAATGACATGATCTTATATGCTTCCCTGGCAGCTCAGCTGGTACAGACTCTGCCGACAATGCAGGAGACCTGGGTTAGATCCCTGGGTTTAGAAGATCCCCCCGGAGAAGGTAACAGTTACCCACTCCAATATTCTGGCTTGGAGAATTCCAGGTATGGTCCATGGGGTTGCAAAGAGTTGGACACGACTGAGAAACTTTCACTAGGACACTTGATCTTATATATATGGAAGACTCCAAACACCACCAAGAAACTGTTGAGCTAGTGAACAGATTCAACGAACTTGGTCAAGTTACAGAATACGAGAATCAACACACATAAAACAAGTGGTATTACTATACATAAACAATGAACTAAGGAAATGGAAAGGAAATTTAGAAAATCTCATTTAGAATAGCACCAAAGAATAAAATATTAGGGAATAAAGTTACTGAAGAAGCTGAAAGACCTATACACTGAAAAGTACAAAATATTGATAAAAATTAAAGCAGTGGCAAGACATCCCATATTTATGAATTGGAAGACTTAATAATTGTTAATTGTTCGGTAGTTTGAGCATTCTTTGGTATTGCCTTTCTTTGGGATTGGAATGAAAACTGAGCTTTTCCAGTCCTGTGGCCACTGCTGAGTTTTCCAAATTTGCTGGCATGTTGAGTGCAGCACTTTCACAGCAGCATCTTTCAGGATTTGAAATAGCTCCACTGGAATTCCATCACCTCCGCTAGCTTTGTTTGTAGTGATGCTTTCTAAGGCCCACTTGACTCACATTCCAGGATGTCTGGCTCTAGATGAGTGATCACACCATTGTGATTTTCCAGGTCATGAAGATCTTTTTTGTACAGTTCTTCTGTGTATTCTTGCCACCTCTTCTTAATATCTTCTGCTTCTGTTAGGTCCATACCATTTCCGTCCTTTATTGAGCCCATCTTTGCATGAAATGTTCCCTTGGTGTCTCTAATTTTCTTGAAGAGATCTCTAGTCTCTCCCATTCTGTTGTTTTCCTCTATTTCTTTGCATTGATCACTGAAGAAGGCTTTCTTATCTCTTCTTGCTATTCTTTGGACCTCTGCATTCAGATGCTTATATCTTTCCTTTTCTCCTTTGCTTTTTGCTTCTCTTCTCTTCACAGCTATTTGTAAGGCCTCCCCAGACAGCCATTTTGCTTTTTTGCATTTCTTTTCCATGGAGATGGTCTTGATCCCTGTCTCCTGTACATTGTCACGAACCTCCATCCATAGTTCATCAGGCACTCTGTCTATCAGATCTAGGCCCTTCAATCTATTTCTCACTTCCACTGTATAATCATAAGGGATTTGACTTAGGTCATACCTGAATGGTCTGGTGGTTTCCCCTACTTTCTTCAATTTGATTCTGAATTTGGCAATAAGGAGTTGATGATCTGAGCCACAGTCAGCTCCTGGTCTTGTTTTTTTTGACTGTATAGAGCTTCTCCATCTTTGGCTGCAAAGAATATAATCAATCTGATTTCGGTGTTTACCATCTGGTGATGTCCATGTGTTGAGTCTTCTCTTGTGTTATTGGAAGAGGGTGTTTGCTATGACCACTGCATTTTCTGGCAAAACTCTATTAGTCTTTGACCTGCTTCATTCTGCATTCCAAGGCCAAATTTGCCTGTTACTCCAGGGGTTTCTTGACTTCCTACTTTTGTATTCCAGTCCCCTATAATGAAAAGGACACCTTTTTTGGGTGTTACTTTTACAAGGTCTTGTAGGTCTTCATAGCATCGTTCAACTTCAGCTTCTTCAGCATTACTGCTGGGGCATAGACTTAGATTACGGTGATATTGAATGGTTTGCCTTGGAAACGAATAGAGATCATTCTGTCGTTTTTGAGATTGTATCCAAGTACTGCATTTTGGACTCTCTTGCTGACCATGATGGCTACTCAATTTCTTCTAAGGGATTCCTGCCCACAGTAGTAGATATAATGGTCATCTGAGTTAAATTCACCCATTCCAGTCCATTTTAGTTCGCTGATTCTTAGAATGTCGACATTCACTCTTGCCATCTCTTGTTTGACCACTTCTAATTTGCCTTGATTCATGGACCTGACATTCCAGGTTCCTATGCAGTATTGCTCTTTCCAGCATCAGACTTTGTTTCTATCACCAGTCACATCCACAGCTGGTTGTTTTTGCTTTGGCTCCATCCCTTCTTTCTTTCTGGAGTTACCTCTCCACTGATCTCCAGTAGCATATTGGACACCTACTGACCTGGGGAGTTCCTCATTCAGTATCCTATTATTTTGCCTTTTCATACTGTTCATGGGGTTCTCAAGGCAAGAATACTGAAGTGGTTTGCCATTCCCTTCTCCAGTAGACTACATTCTGTCAGGTTTCAACAATATGTGAACTTCCTGATGTTCAAGCTGGTTTTAGAAAAGGCAGAGGAACCAGAGATCAAATTGCCAACATTTGTTGGATCATCGAAAAAGCAAGAGAGTTCCAGAAAAACATCTATTTCTGCTTTATCGACTATGCCAAAGCATTTGACTGTGTAGATCACAATAAACTGTGGAAAGTTCTGAGAGAGATGGGAATACCAGACCACCTGACCTGCCTCTTGAGAAATCTGTATGCAGGTCAGGAAGCAACAGTTAGAACTGGGCATGGAATAACAGACTGGTTCCAAATAGGAAAAGGAGTACATCAAGGCTGTATACTGTCACCCTGCTAATTTAACTTCTATGCAGAGTACATCATGAGAAACAATGGACTGGAAGAAACACAAGCTGGAATCAAGATTGCTGGGAGAAATATCAATAACCTCAGATATGCAGAAGATGCCACCCTTATGGCAGAAAGTGAAGAGGAACTAAAAAGCCTCTTGATGAAAGTGAAAGAGGAGAGTGAAAAAGTTGGCTTAAAGCTCAACATTCAGGAAAAGAAGATCATGGCATCCAGTCCCATCACTTCATGGGAAATAGATGGGGAACCAGTGGAAACAGTGTCAGACTTTATTTTTGGGGCTCCAGAATCACTGCAGATGGTGATTGCAGCCATGAAATTAAAAGACGCTTACTCCTTGGAAGAAAAGTTATGACTAACCTAGATAGCATATTCAAAAGCAGAGACATTACTTTGACGACTAAGGTCCGTCTAGTCAAGGCTCTGGTTTTTCCTGTGGTCATGTATGGATGTGAGAGTTGGACTGTGAAGAAGGCTGAGCACTGAAGAATTGATGCTTTTGAAGTGTGGTGTTGGAGCAGACTCTTGAGAGTCCCTTGGACTGCAAGGATATCCAACCAGTCCATTTTGAAGGAGATCAGCCCTAGGATTTCTTTGGAAGGAATGATGCTGAAGCTGACACTCCCATACTTCGGCCACTTCATGTGAAGAGTTGACTCATTGGAAAAGACTCTGATGCTGGGAGGGACTGGGGGCAGGAGGAGAAGGGGATGACAGAGGATGAGATGGCTGGATGGCATCACTGACTCTGAGTGAACTCTGGGAGTTGGTGATGGACAGGGAGGCCTGGTGTGCTGCAATTCATGGGGTTACAAAGATTCAGACACGACTGAGTGACTGAACTGAACTGAATAATTATTAAAATGTCTATACTAACTAAAATGATCTGCAGATACATTGCTATCCTCATCAAACCCAAATGGCATTTTTATGCCAAAATGGAAAAAAAAAGAAAAGCCCTGACATTCATATGGAAATACAAAAGACCTAGAATAATCAACATGATCTTGAGGAAGAGCAAAGCTGGAGGCATCAAATTTTTTATTTCAAAATTATTACAAGGCCACAGTAATTAGTATGGTATTGGCAAAAAGACATATACACCAACGGAACAAAATCGAGAACAGAAATAAATCCATGCATATGTGTTCTGTGATCTTCATCAAGGTGCCGTGAATACACAGTGGTGACAGAATTGTCTCTTCAGTAAATGGTGTTGGAAAAAGTGGATATCCACATGGAGAAGAATAAAATTGGACCGTTATCTCACATCATTATAAATATTAACTCAAAATGAAGACCCCAAACTGTAAAACTACTAAAGGAAAACAAAGGGAATTAGCTTCTTGACTTTGGTCTTGGCAATCATCTTTTTAGATATGATATCTAAGACACAGGTAATGAAAGCAAAATACAAAAGAATAAAGTAAAACTCTTCAGTATGGCAAAGGAAACATTAATACAGTAAAAAAAAGCAACATATAAAGTAGGCAAAATATTTGCAATAAGTTATCTAGTAAAGGATTAATCTATAAAATATTTAATAAAAATCTGGGTTGTGCCGAGATTGGGTTGCAAAGAGTTGGACACGACTGAGCAACTTTCACAATAGGAAAGAACCAAACAATCCAATTAAAAATGGGCAAAGGACTTGAACAGGCATTTCTCTAAAGAAGATATACAAATAGGCACCAGGTACATGAAAAGGTGCTCAACATCACTAATCACTGTGGAAATGCAAATCAAAACCACAGTGAGTTTTAAATTCACAACTGTTGCAATGGCTATCATCAAAAAGATAAGAGATGAGTGAGGATGAGGATATGGAGAATTCAAACACTTCTCCAGTGTTTATGGAGAGGTGAAATGGTATAGCCACTGGAGAGCACAGTATGGAAGTTCCTCAAAAAATTGAAAATACAATTATGATCCAGAAATCTTACCTCTGGCTAAAGATCAAAAGAGATGAAATGAGGATGTTGAAAAGATACACTCCCATATTCATTGCTCCATTATTTACATTTATTTCCACATCAGCAAATAAATAAATGTCCATCAGCAAATGAATGCATAAAGAAAATGTGGTATATACATGCAATGGTATATTATTCAGTATTCTAAAAGAGGAAAATCTTAATATTTGCAACAGTATGGACAAACCTGGAGGATATTAAGGTGAGGAAAATAAGGCATTCACCAGTGAACAAATAGTACATGATTCCACTTATATGAGATATTTAAAACAGGCAAACTCACAGAAACAGAATAGAATGGTGGCTGCCAGAACCTAGAGGGAGGGAAAATAGGAAGTTACTATGCAATGGATATAAAGTTTCAGTTATGCAAGGTGAATAAACCTAGAGATCTGCTGTATAACCCAGTGCCTCTAGGTAACATTACAGGGCTATACACTTAAACATTTGTTAAGAGGGTAGATCTCATGTTAAGTGTTCTTATGACAAAAACAAAACATTAATCCAAAAAACAAACAAGAAAGGAAAACCAAAACCTCTAGTAAAGGAAGACAAGACACTTTTTGAGGTGATGGATCTTCTGAATTCCTTGGTTATGGTGATGGTATTACAGATGTATGCATATGTCTAAACTCAGCAAACTGTATACATTAAACATGTGCATGTTTTATATATAAGTTACATCTCAAAAAGCTGTTAAAAATAGAGAAAAAAGATAGTGAATAATTAGTTGTTTTTGGTCTACCCATTTTACTCCTTGTTGTAAATTTCTCTTTAAATAGTATTTCATGAGACCATTTACTTTGAGCTATGTAGAACAAACTGAAGGTTAAATTCTTCATTCTAATAGAGGTTTAAATTGTTTTACTGGTCATTTAGATACTTTGACATTGTATAGGTATATCTTACATGAAGATGTTTTAGAAAATAAGGCACTGAAAATTCACTGTAACATAAGGTGGTCTTAATGATGTGAATGAATTTTGCAACACAAAGGTGCATGCATTTTCTAAAACCAGCCTTGAGCAAACTAGTAGAATAGCGCCACAACTGAAATGAGGGACCATTGTTTTTCTATTATAGATTCAGTCATTTGTTATTTACTTTTGTCTACTTGAGCATACCTTTAAATGTATACTTTTAGCCCTGCTTTCTTTCCTATGTCCTAGAATGTATAAAATCTGTATCTTACATGAAACACTGTGGTCTTCTAGTTTTGCTGACCTTCCCTAATGGATCACTGGCTTTCCTTCTGCAGTGGCAGTGGAAAGATGGAATACAGTGACACACATCACTGAATTTTTAAATGAAACTGGAAAAATTAAACCTTCAGTGAAATTACTTTACTTTGAGAGTTAAGGAAAGTCCAATATGCTCAAAGAGAACTTAAAGGTATTATAACTTCCTTTTGCATGATGCCTGGTAGACAATTCCTAAACAGGAATCGAAAATAGAGGAGTATATACCAAGCATAAAATAAATCTGTGTACTTTACTGTTACTGAAAATGCAACTGGTATCATCTGAATATTCACTTCGTGTCAGCACCTATATTATTTTGTTAACCATAATAAATCAGAGTGGGCTAAATTGATTAATTTATAGAACACAAGTTAATTTGACCAGATTATTAGGTATTGATTTTTGTTATTTTTATAGTACCTGTTTTAAGTGTACATTCCTGTAACCCCCACCATAATCAAGATATTGAAGGTTTTTATTAGCCCCTCAAATTTTTTTCATGTCCATACATAGAAAACTACCCTCCAAACCTAGGCTACCATTGATTGCTTTTTGAACTTTCTGGAAGACCTAAAGCCACAGGAAATTTTTTCTCTATTTTGCCTTTTCTTGACTTAAATATAAATAAAGTTGTACAGTATCCATTCTTTTATTTCTAGCTTATCTGTCAGCATAATGTTGGAACTTTCTTTCATGTGTGGTATTCGTTTGTTCATTTTTACTGCTGAATAATATTCCATTAAGTGAATATACTGAAATTTCTTTCTCCATTCTGCTGTCAATGGCCATAAGGTTCTTTCCCAGTTTTGGTTATAATGAGTAAAGCTACTGTGAACATTTATGCACAAATATTTGTTTGAACATATGTTTTGAATTTCTATTGATTGAATACCTAGGAGTGGGATAGCTGTGTGGTAGGAATAGTATATGCTTAACTCTGGGAGAATTGCCACATGGGTTTGGAAAGTAGTTGTACTATTTCACATTTCCAGCAGCAAGGCCTGAAAGCTGCAGGTAGGTGCTCTATATCCTCACCAAAACTTGGGGTCTTTTCACTTCTAATCATAAATGGATCTTATTAAATTTAAACTCAGTACTCATTTCATTGATAAAATATTTTTGAGCATCTTTTCATGTACTTAACTGGTCACTTATATATCTATTCTTGTGAAATGTTCATTCACATTTTGCTAGATTACCTTGTGCTATTTTTTTATTAACGAATTATAGGAAATTTTAAAATATATTCTGGGTACTAGTTCTAAGTTGAACATATGTACTGAGAATACTAAGAATTATTCTTCAGACACTGATTGTTTTTGTTTGTTTTTCATTTTAATGGTGGCCTTCAAAGATTGAAAGTTGTAAATGTTGAAGTATGATTTTTCAATATTTTGATGGTTGTATGTTTTTCTTTTCTAAGAAGTTACCGACTAACTCGTCTTTTTTCTGTTTTTTTTGTTTTTTTTTTTAAGGGGGCTGTGATCCATTTCATAATAATTTTTGCATGTAGTGTGCAGTAGGTTTAATGTTCCCCCTTTCCACATGTGGATATTTAATTTTTCTAGTATAGTTTGTTAAGAGTATCCATTCTCAATTGATTTATTTGGAATTTTTTTGAAAATCAATTTATTATATATGTTCAGTGTTTGGACTTTCTACCTGCCTAACTATCATTGTACCAATAATGGGCTCTCTTGATTATCATACCTGGGTTAATTCCAGTGGTTATTTATTATGGAAATGTTTATCATTTTACCTTATATTCCATTATACTCCATTCCTAGATATCTTATACTATATTTCCATAAATATTAAAATATTCTTTCCAAATCCTTAAAACAACTAGTTTGGTTAATATTTCATTGAATCCATGTGTCCATTAAGGGAGAGTTGATATATTAATATTATCAAATTTTCTAATACATTTTAAGTTTTTAGATACTTTTATAATGACTCATTGGAAAAGACTCTGATGCTGGGAGGGACTGGGGGCAGGAGGAGAAGGGGACGACAGAGGATGAGATGGCTGGATGGCATCACTGACTTGATGGACGTGAGTTTGAGTGAACTCCGGGAGTTGGTGATGGACAGGGAGGCCTGGTGTGCTGTGATTCATGGGGTCGCAAAGAGTCGGACACGACTGAGTGACTGAACTGAACTGATAATATTTTCTTTTAGTTTTATTTTCCAACTTTTCACTGTTAGTATATTGAAATATATTTAATCTTTGGGTGCTGTTCTTCTAGCCTGTAATCTTGTATAAATCACTTACTGATTGTAGTAGCTTTTTAAAAATACTTTACAAAAGGAATTTATAGAAAACTCCATAGGACTTTCTAATGCATGATGGTATGAACTACGAGTAAAGGGATTTTACATCATTAAGTCTTCCTGTCTTCTCCTTCTTATTGTGTTACACACTACCTAGACTTCCATTGCAATGTGTAATGCTAAGTGGTAAAAATCAATATTCTTTACTTTTTCCTTATCTTTTTTTTCATACATATCTCATATTAGGTTGAAGTTCTTTATATTTCTAGTATCTACTTTTTATTTTTTTCTGGGGAATACAAAGTTGTCTTTCTTTTCCAATTCCTGAACACTTGTCTATGGTTTGCTTTCTTTTTCTTTTTTTAAAAAATTATTTATTATTAATTGGAGAATAATTGCTTTACTAATATTGTACTGGTTTCTTTCATATGCCAACATGAATCAGCTGTAGGTATACATATATCTTGTGCCTCCTATCTCCCACCCAATCCCACCTCTCTAGGTTGTCCCAGAGCATCAGATTTGAGTTTCCTGCATCACAACAACAAATTCTCATTGGCTATCTAGCTTACATAAGACACTATGTGTTTCCATGCTACTCTCTCAGTTCTTCCCACCCTCCCTGACTCTCCCCCACCCTCCACCACTCTCCCCGACCCTCCCTGTCCACAAGTCTGTTCTCTACGACTGAGTCTCCATGGCAGCCCTGTAAATAGGTTCATCTTTCTAGATCCATGCTGCTGCTGCTGCTACTAAGTCATGTCAGTCGTGTCCGACTCTATGCGACCCCGTACATGGCAGCCCACCAGGCTCCTCTGTCCCTGGGATTCTCCAGGCAAGAATACTGGAGTGGGTTGCCATTTCCTTCTCCAGTGTGTGAAAGTGAAAAGTGAAAGTGAAGTTGCTCAGTTGTGTCTGACTCTTTGCGACCCCATGGACTGTAGTCTCCCAGGCTCCTCTGTCCATGGGATTTTCCAGGCAAGAGTACTCGAGTGGGGTGCCATTGCCTTCTCCATTCTAGATCCATATATTTGTATTAATATATGATATCTGTTTTTCTCTTTATGATTTACTTCACTCTATATAATGGGCTCTGGGTTCATCTGCCTCATTAGAACTGACTCCAATGTGTTCCTTTTTATGGCTGAGTAATATTCATTTATATATATGTACCACAACTTCTTTATCCATTCATCTGTCAGTAGACATCTAGGTTGCTTCCACATCTTAGCTGTTGTAAATAGTGCTGCGGCCAACATTGGGATACATGTGTCCTTTCGATTATGGTTTCCTCAGGGTATATGCCCAGTAGTGGGATTGTTGGGTCATATGGTAGTTTTATTCCTAGTGTTTTAAGTAATCTCCATAGTGTTCTTGATAGTGGTTGTATCAATTTACATTCCCACCAACAGTGCAAGGGAATTCCCTTTTCTCTGCATTCTCTCCAGCATTTACTGTTTGTAGATTTTTGCTGATGGCCAGTCTGACCAGTGTGAGGTGACATTTCATGGTAGTTTTGATTTGCATTTCTCTAATAATGAGTGATGTTGAGCATCTTTTCATGTGTTTATTAGACATCTGTATGTCTTCTTTAGAGAAATGTGTATTTAGGTCTTCTGCTCAGTTTTTGATTGAGTTGTTTACATCTATTCTAGTATCTGTTCCTAGAAAAACACTTGTCTATGGTTGGCTTTCTTTTAATACTCTAATATTTTCTGAGACCTATATTATTTCCCCCTCAGGTATTTGATAGGATTCACCATGGAAGCCTGAGGATACTGTTATTAATTGTAGCCTGCAAATGTTGACATGTTGTTGATGTGTTTTTGTAACCATTCACTTCAATACATCTTATTTTATTCTGTGACTTCTTAGACTTAATGGCATTGTTTAATGATGTGAGGCTCAATTTCTAAATATTTGAGGACTTTTCTATATTTTTTAGTAATTTCTACTTTAATTGAGTTGTTAGGATTTTTAATTAATTTAAAATTTATTATGACATTTGAAGGCCAAATGGTCTGTCTCATTCCTATTTCATTTAAACTTGAAAAGAATGAGTTTTCTGTGGTTTGATGGAATTTTATCACTGTCAATTAGGTCAAGCTGATGGACAGTTTTGTCCAGGACAGTTTTGTCTTGTATATCGCTACTGATGTTATGTCTACTTGTATTATCAATTATTGAGAGTGGAACATGGATATCTCCAACTTAAAATTTAGATTTGTCTACTTCTCTTTTGCTTTTTTCAGTTATTGCTTCATATATTTGGAAGCCCTTATTAGTGGCATATAAATTTGTAATTGGTATATCTTCTTGGTGAATTGATACTCTATTATTATAGGATACCTGTTTTTATCACTGGTGATATTTTTGTTTTGAAGCGTACTTTTTCTGATCTTCAAACTGTCACTCCAACTTTCTTATGTTTGGGTTTGCATGGTATATCTCTTGCCATTCTTTCATTTTTAACCTGTGTCTCCATTTTTAAAGTGGATTTCTTACAGATTAGATGTAGTGGGTACTGCCTTTTTATCTGAAAATTTCCACTTTTTTAATGTAATTGGGCTGTAGACCACTTAAATTTAATATGATTATTGATATGATTATGTTTAAGTTTATAATCTTGCTGGTTGTTTTCCATTTGTCCTACTTGTTCTTCATTTTACTTTTTTCTCTTTCCTTGATTTGTTTTAGATTTCTTTCAGTATTTCACTTTATCTGCATAATTTGTTGTAGCTCTCTTTAAAAATATTTCAGTTATTATATATTANTACTTGTTCTTCATTTTACTTTTTTATCTTTCCTTGATTTGTTTTAGATTTCTTTCAGTATTTCACTTTATCTGCATAATTTGTTGTAGCTCTCTTTAAAAATATTTCAGTTATTATATATTAAGGTATACAGTATGAATCTTTTACTTGACACACTTTACTTTTGAATAGTATTATATGGCACCCCACTCCAGTACCCTTGCCTGGAGAATCCCATGGATGGAGGAGCCTGGTAGGCTGTGGTCCATGGTGTCGCTAAGAGTTGGATACGACTGGGCGACTTCACTTTCCCTTTTCACTTTCGTGCATTGGAGAAGGAAATGGCAACCCACTCCAGTGTTCTTGCCTGGAGAATCCCAGGGATGGCGGAGCCTGATGGGCTGCCGTCTATGGGGTCGCACAGAGTTGGACACGACTGAAGCGACTTAGCAGCATACAGCTTCATATAATGTAAGAAACTTAAAACAGTATACCCTAATTTTTTCCATCTTGTCTTTGATTCTATGCTCAGATAGTTTTATTTCCACATAAGAAAAGCTATAAACTCCACAATACATTATAAGGTGTTTTTTTTTTTTTTGGCTATTAGCAGTTATCTCCTACAGAATTTTTCAAATTAAAATTTAAAAAAGATTTTAGAAGTAAGCAGTGTCTTCATTTTATCAACCTTGACTTTTCTGAGCATGGAGAGCACAAACAAGGAGAACAACTCCAAAGAGAAATCTGAAGAACACATGAGCTGCAAATTTACATCAGTAGAAGCTGAAGAGGGACAGGGAACTTCTGGTGAAGCAGAGAAAGCAAAAAAACTCAGCACAACAGCTTGCGGTCCAGGAGACACATCACAACGCTGTGCCGGTGTGAAACCTCCAAAGACACCTTGTGGATCCCCATCCCCCTCTACCTGCTGTCCCGCCGCCTGTCAGCCTGGTCCACAGGGACGTCATTCCGTGCTTGGTGCCAGCAGTTAAAACTGAGCACCAAAGGCCCGGAACTAGATGGATATACACGACTCTGTGAATATGGTTACCCTCATTAAAAAAACATTCCTGCCACAACACAGGAGGCCAGGATCCTGTCACTATCGAAAAGGATAAAGATAGAAAAGGGGGAACTACTTCTGGAATGCTCTGTCGAGAGAACGTCTTCTGATGGGGCTGCTCCTCTTGCACGGGGGCCACCTGCCCTTGAGGGAGCTCCTCCACCTCTCGAGGCAATTGTATCAACTTCTGCCCCCGACTCAGAAGCCGCGTTTGCCTCCTGGAGCAGAATGACAGCCAGGGCCGTGGAGACGGAGTCGGTACGATCACAAGAGACCTGTGAGTTCCGGTGGTGCGGGGTCCACGGGAGAAGTCTCCCAGCTAACACAGAAGGCTGGGTTCGTTTACAGTTTCATGCTGGGCAGGCATGGGTGCCTGGAAAACGAAGGAGGGTGTGCGCATTCTTCCTGATACCTTCTGGTGATTTTCCACCCCCACACCTGGAGGACAATATGCTGTGCCCTGAGTGTGTACACAGGACTAAAGTATTAAGAAAAAGCCTGCAGTGAGATCATAATACCAGTAAAAGGGTACAGCTATGATTATAATTAATGATAGAGAAGTGACTACAATCAACTCCACGGTGACTTTAGACAGCTGAACTCTGGGCTGCTCCACTCTCTCCATGCTTACTGCTTCCAGGGTGCACAGCGGGCTTACAAGGCTACATGAAAAAAGAAAGTCTGTGAACTGATGGGAAACAGAAGCAGAAGCGACTGTCCAAAGATGCCCAGCCCTAAGGGAGCAGAGGATAAATGAGATGGGGACATTTAAAAAATACTAAGTCACGGAATGGAATTAATTTGCTTGAAAATGCCTCAAGTATATCTCTGCGTTGGACAAGATGGATCTTATAGGCAACAGTTGAAATTTGGTCATGTACACCTTAACCAGATATTCAACCTTATCATCACCAGGCATGGTACAAGCAGAAATGTGTTTCCTGACATGATACAATGTATCACTGACAATATTCTTGCCCCAGAGAATCTATTCACAGGGAAGCAATCAGTCCTGATTATGCCTCTTGTCTCAGCGTAATTAGGTGAGCTTACCTTCATTTGGGTGTAAGTTATTTAGATGCACCCATCCATATGTAAATATTCACAACCTATGCACTTAAGATGTCTATATTTTATGTGTATGTGAGTTATATATAATTTTTTAAGTGTCCCGGATTAAATGATACATTATAGTGCCTCTAGTAAAAAGGTAGCTAGAAAATTTTAAACTTAAAACTTTTGTTTTAAAATAAAATTCTCTAGGCCAGAGCAGGAGTGAGGCTGGACCAGGGCTGAGGCAGCCAAGGCCCCTCCTTGCATATCAGCGGATCCTGCCCAGAGTATGGCTGGCTGCAGTTGCAGGCGAGGCGGGCGGAGTATGAGTGGGCCGTGCTGGCGCTGAGACAAAGCTGTTTCCGGTACAAACCAGGGATGCAGGAAACACACCCGCCACAGAAGCACTATGGCATTACTTCTCCCTTCCGCTTAGCAGCCCCCAAGGAGACTAACTGCCTACTTAAACAGAAACTAGTGGAGAGTCTGAAGCCCTTTGGGGTTTTTGAAGAGAAAGAGGAACTTCATTGCAGGATTTTAATTTTGGGAAAATTAACCTGGTAAAAGACTGGATACGAGAAATCAGTGAAAGCAAGAATCTTCCACCATCTGTAATTGAACATGCAGATGGGAAAATGTTTACACCTGGATCTTACAGATTAGGAGTATACACAAAAAAACTGCCAATATTGATGCATTGTGTGTTGCAACAAGACGTGTTGATTGAAGTGACTTTTTCACCTCATTCTATGATAAGCTGAAATTACAGGGAGAAGTAAAAGATTTAAGAGCTGTTGAAGAGGCATTTATTTGTACCAGTTATTAAACTGTTTTATGGGATAGAGATTGATATTTTGTTTGCAAGTCTAGCACTGCAGACTATTCCAGGAAACTTGGACTTAAAATATGACAGTCTGCTTAAAAATTTAGATATGTATAAGAAGTCTTAATGATTGCACGGTTTTGATTTTGTTGCAAATCAATGAAGTGGTTTTGTGAGATGTTCTACATCTAGTATCAAACATTGAAAACTTCAGCTTAACCCTGAGGGCTATCAAACTGTGGGCCAAATGCCACAACATCTACTCCAGTATATTAGGTTTCCTCAGTGGTATCTCCTGGGATATGCTCGTAGCAGGAACTTGCCAGCTTTTTACAAATGCAATAGCATCAACTCTTGTACATAAATTTTTCTTGGTATTTTCTAAATGATATGTGTTTAGATTATATTAAAATAAAGTTGATTATAGACACTGAAAAATAAAATTAAAAAAATGTAAAAAATATTTAAAAAATATTTCATACCGTTTTTCATCATTGTGTTCCTCTACATTCCTTTGTATAGAACCAGGTATGCATACCAATCTGGCATCAAGTTTTCTCTTCACGGAGAACTTTCTTTAATATCTGGTTCCTTCCTCATTCTCTATCCCTGCCCCAGTTTTCATTGGGTATGAAGACATTTGACTTGCTATTTGGTAGATGAGATTATATGAAATGTACCAACAAGTACCTGGAATCATTTAATAGCAGCTCCGTAGGATTCTAAATGCCAAGTCTTTTTATATATGATTTTAGATTTATAATTAGGGAACAAACTGAAAAATGAGTTATGCTTTCCTGTGGTTGTGAGTTAGGTATACATTTACTTTATGGTCTAAAATGTGAAATGATCTTTCTGGGGAAAACAAACCTATATTGAATTTTAAGCTTGTGGAAAAGATTTAAAGAATAGGCTTTAAAAACAAATCTCAAGAAAACATACTAGAAGAGATGTTTCTTCCATTTAGACATCTAGTATTGCTCCAGCCATTTTTCATGATGTAGATTTGAGTTTATCTGGTAAGGTTTAATGAACTAACCTCAATACTAAGTTTTTCTTTTCCTTGTTGTTAACGTTGGTTTTCACTTAGGAAAAATCATAACAAAGTCTTAGTTCTCAGTAGGGACATATTGTTGTGAAATTGCTTCATAGTGCACTATTCTTAGGAAAAATAACCATTTTAGATAAATTTGGGGTAAATTTTCATGGAAAAGAAAAAATAAGGACTGTAAACCCAATATAGTACATAGAGATTTAATGACAGCTGAAAGAATACGTTTGAGAATTTCTGAGCTGGTTTATTGATGTGGAAAATCTAGTTACACACTTTTTCTTTTGGTTCTGTAGACAATCTCAGTTTATTTGTTTAGTGATAGTAACAGTAAAGAAAATAGAAGAAAAATTATGCTAGGTATTTTATGTTATCTTAGTAAATACTCCGAACAGGATCTTAATAAATAGATGATATGCACTCTTAGAGACAAGGAAACTGAAGATCGGAGAGTTCAATTTTTTGCCTAGTAAATGGAAGAACTAGTATAGATATTCAGCTCTTTCATTTCCACTTATGCACTTAGAACCCACTAATAAAAATAATTTTTTCATCTAATTTTCTTTTTTCTCCCTTTCTCATTGTCTCTCTGTCTTTCCCTGCACTTATAAAAATGGCTGATAAGTAGAATCAGTCTGAAATGCCATAGAGTCTGAAATGCAGTACTTGAGTGCCATCTCAAAAATGACAGAATGATCTCTGTTCATTTGTAAGGCAAACCTTTCAGTATCACAGTAATCCAAGTCTATGCCCCAACCAGTAATGTTGAAGAAGCTGAAGTTGAATGGTTCTATGAAGACCTACAACACCTTCTAGAACTAACACCCCGAAAAGATGTCCTTTTCATCATAGGGGACTGGAATGAAAAAGTAGGAAGTCAAGAAATATCTGGAGTAACAAGAAATTTGGCCTTGGAGTACAGAATGAAGCAGAGCAAAGGCTAACAGAGTTTTGCCAAGAGAACGCACTGGTCATAGCAAACACCCTCTTCCAACAACACAGGAGAAGACTCTACACATGGACATTACCAGATGGTCAATAACAAAATCAGATTGATTATATTCTTTGCAGCCAATATAGAGAAGCTCTATACAGTCAGCAAAAACAAACAGAAAGCTGACTGTGGCTTAGATCATGAACTCCTTATTGCTGAATTCAGACTTAAATTGCAGAGAGTAGGGAAAACTACTAGACTGTTTCAGGTATGACCTAAATCACATCCCTTCTGATTATACAGTGGAAGGGATTAGATCTGATAGACAGAGTGCCTGAAGAACTATGGATGGATGTTCGTGACATTGTATAGGAGGCAGTGATCAAGACCATCCCTGAGAAAAAGGAATGCAAAAAGGCAAAATGGTTGTCTTAGGAGGCCTTAAAAATAGCTGAGAACAGAAGAGAAGTGAAAAGCAAAGGAGAAAAGGAAAGATATACCCATTTGAATTCAGAGTTCCAGAGAATAGCAAGGATAGACGAGAAAGCCTTCCTCAGTGATCAGTGCAAAGAAATAGAGGAAAACAACAGAATGGGAAAGACTAGAGATCTCTTCAAGAAAATTAGAGACACCAAGGGAACATTTCATGCAAAGATGGGCACATAAAGGACAGAAATGTTATGGACCTAACAGAAGTAGAAGATATTAAGAGGTGGCAAGAATACACAGAAGAACTATCCAAAAAGATCTTCATGACCCAGATAACCACGATGGTGTGATCACTCACCTAGAGCTAGACATCCTGGAATGTGAAGTCAAGTGGGCCTTAGGAAGCATCACTATGAACAAAACTAGTAGAGGTGATGGAATTTCAGGTGAGCTATTGCAAATCCTAAAAGATAATGCTGTGAATGTGCTGCACTCAATATGCCAGCAAATTTTTGAAAATTCAGCAGTGGCCACAGGACTGGAAAAGGTTAGTTTTCATTCCAATCCCAAAGGATGCTCAAACTACCACACAGTTGCACTCATTTCACATGCTAGCAAAGTAATGCTCAAAATTCTCCAAGCCACGCTTTAACAGTACATGAACTGTGAAATTCCAGATGTTTGAGCTGGATTTAGAAAAGGCAGAGGAACCAGAGATTAAATTGCCAACATCTGTTGGATCATCAAAAAAGCAAGAGAGTTCCAGAAAAACAGCTACGTCTGCTTTATTGACTATGCCAAAGCCTTTGACTGTATGGATCACAACAAACTGTGGAAAATTATTCAAGAAATGGGAATACCAGACCAACCTGACCTGCTTCCTGTGAAATCTGTATGCAGGTCAAGAATCAACATTTAGAACTGGACATGGAACAACAGACTGGTTCCAGACCAGAAAAGGAGTACGTTAAGGCTGTATATTGTCACCCTGCTTATTTAACTTATATGCAGAGTACATCATGCGAAGTGTTGGGCTGGAGGAAGCACAAGCTAGAATCAAGATTTCTGGGAGAAATATCAATAACCTCAGACACACAGATGACACCACTATTAAGGCAGAAGAAAAACTAAAGAGCCTCTTGAAAAAAGGTGAAACAGAAAGAAAGTGAAGAAGAGTGAAAAAGTTGGCTTAAAATTCAACATTCAGAAAACTAAGATCATGGCATCCTGTCCCATCATTTCATGGCATATAGATGGGGAAACAGTGGAAACAGAGACTTTATATTTTGGGGCTCCAAAATCACTGCAGTTGGTGACTGCAGCCATGAACTTAAAGACTCTTACTTCTTGGAAGAAAAGCTATGACCAACCTAGAAAGCATATTAAAAAGCAGAGACGTTGCTTTGCCAACAAAGGTCTGTCTATTCAAAGCTACAGTTTTTCCAGTGGTCATGTATGGATATGAGAGTTGGACCACAAAGAAAGCTGAGCACTGAAGAATGACGCTTTTGAACTGTGGTGCTGGAGAAGACTCTTGAGAGTCCCTTGGACTGCAAGGAGATTAAACCAATCAGTCCTAAAAGAAATCAGTCTTGAAAGTCATGGAAGGACTGATGCTTAAACTGCAGCGTCTGTACTTTGGCCATCTGACGTGAATAACTAATTCATTGGAAAAGACCCTTATGCTGGGAAAGGTTGATGGCAGAAGGAGAAGGGGATGGCAGAGGATGAGATGGCTGGATGGCATCACCAACTCAATGGACATGAGTTTGAGCAAGCGTTGGGAGTTTTGATGAACAGGGAAGCCTGGCATGCTTTATCTATGGGGTCACAAAGAGTCAGACATGGCTGAGCAACTGAACTGAACTGAGTAGAATCACTTAGTTAACATCTAAAACTTTGGAACCTTCCTTTCCTTGACTCCGGCTTACTCACCATGCAGCCATTTGGTTAGGAAATAATGTTGGCTTTTACTTCAGTTTATCATCATCTTATGACATTTTTTTTTTAATCACCTCAGAGTTTCTCTGGTGGCTCAGATAGTAAGGCATCTGCCTGCAATGCAAGAGACATGGGTTCTATCCCTGGGGTCTGAAAAATCCCCTGGAGAAGGAAATGACAATGTAGGCCAGTATTCTTGCCTGGAGAATCCCATGGACAGGGGAGGCCTGGTGGGCTATAGTCCATGGGATCACAAAGAGTAGGGCATGGCTGAGCAAATAGCACTTTCACACACTTCACTGCTAAACTAGTGTAACTCTCAATGTGAGCCACCGTTAGTTTTGCCTTGGATTACTGCAATAACTCCTTGTTAGTAGTCCCTGTTTCTTTATCCTACTTGCAGGATAGTATTAAATAGTTCAACTATGAAAGATGGATTGTGTCAATATTATTGGTTTCCATTGTTTCAGAATGAAAGCCACATTCCTTGCATTGGTCTCTAAGACGCTGAATGGTCTGCCTCATCTTTCTACCTTAATGTACTGTTCTTCCTGTTGATCTTGTTTACTCTCTCCAGGCTTCAGAATTTTATGTCCCTAGAGAATCTTTAGTTTATTCTTGCCTGAGGATTTTCAATTGGCAGCGAATAGAGGATTTTCTATTGGTAAGTAAATTTACTTACCTCTGCTTAGTAAGTTATTCCTCCAGATATTAGGGTTATTCAATCACCCTATTTAAGATTTATTTAAATGTCTTTTTTTTAACCAAGCCTAAGCTGACCACTATATTTAAAATTGCAATTCATATTCCCGGTTTCCCCCATCCTTTATTTCCATAGTACATATTACTTTTTAATATACTATGTGTTTTTATTTTTCATTCCTTTTCCTTAAAGAACCCAACCTGCCAATGCAGGAGACCTAAGAGACATGGGTTTGATCCCTGGATTGGGAAGATCCCCTGGAGGAGGACATGGGAGTCCACTCCAGTATAATTGCCTGGAGAATCCCTTGGACAGGGGAGCCTGGTGGACTATAGTCCATAGGGTCACGAAGAGTCAGACCAGACTGAGGTGACTTAGCATGTCAGCGCAAGAATCAGCTACGCCTTCTTGTAGATTGGTATTTCAGCTATTGATCTCTCCAGTAGCCAGGAAGGGCGTGGGACAGAGTATATGCGCAAGTAACAGATGAATAAATACATGCGTAGTAGACGGAGTTGTCAGAGTTAGGAGTCGGGGCGGGGGAGTGCTGGTAGTGGGAAGATCTAGGTTTAAATACTAAATCAAGTAACATAGTTTTCCATAAGATGTCTGTGTAATTTTGATAGAAAGGAATGTGACTATGACTGCTAGAATGAACAGACCTTCAAAGGGCTATGTAATAGCAGTGATTTAGAGAGAGGTCTTCTTTTTTAGATGATCAGTTAAGTATTAGTGCTTAAAGCGGTATTGAATGGTCAAAAAGTTCATTTGGGTTTTTCTGTAAGCTGTTGCAGAAAAACCCAAACGAACTTTTTGGCTAACTCAATTCTAAGCCGAGTGAAATACTGAAAAATCTGCTTTATTTAGCTGAGATTATTGTTGACAGAGCATCTTATTTCCTAGATACTTTTGTTAAAAATAGGAGTGGGAGGAGAGATTTCTTTATGGCATCAAGAAATATTTTGTTATTTTAGTACTTTTGGGTGATCAGCTTGTGGGAACATAGGCATTCCTTTGACAACCCAAAAAATCTTATGAGGGAAAAACCCATACAGATAAAAACAATTTATTCCTCATTCTCATAAAACAGATCAAAAGATGGAGGTTTTGAGATTCCTCTGGAGCCAAGAGGTCAAGAAAGTGTTCTTGGAGGCAGATGGAGATTAGTGTACGTTCCTGGGCCAGAGCTATTCAACTAAAAGCCTATCATTTAGAGACTCAACCAGAGGAAGAAAAATCAAGTGTGTTTTATTTTCTAATACAACATATGCCCTTTTCAAAAGGAAATGCTAGTGAAAATATATTGAATTGACTCAAAAATGGCCATTAAAACATAGACCTCAGTCTAATTAGAAATATCATTTTTAACCCATTTTAAAACCCATCTCAGAGGTGTTGCTAAACCCATCTTAAACAATGAATAAGTTACTCATTATAATTAAAATACTCTGAAAACTCTAGTACAGTATTATTCAAATTGCATATTAGTTCCATTTATTATATGTCATTTACAAAACTGAGAAAACACTGATCTCATTTACTATATGCATCATCAATAGTTGGATATACTTATTACTCTAACATTTTATACCTGAATTTGCATATATTAGTAAGAATCAATTTTTGAACTTACAAGTAGAAATTTTTTTCCTTTATGTTAACCTCTGAGTTTCCAAAGCCTAAGATTGCTTGCCTAAGATTTCACCTGGATAACTGGAAGGTAAAATATTCCCATCATTTCATCTTAATTTAAACAGAATTTCTAAGATAAAATCTTACAAAATTCTGTATCTCTCAATATGTTTTGGTTGATTATATGCACAGATTTTTCATCTTCCAGATCTTGAACTTCCATATGTATTTGTTCCTAAAATTGATCTTAAAATTGTCTGAAAAGCAAATGTCTGCAAAATAATTTTTCTTCCATTTTATGGAAAATAAGCATATTCCTCAACTACCCCAATCCTGCTAAGGGATGTTGCCCAGGGTTTTAAAATCTAAATAGAACAGCTAAGAAAATGCTTTTTAAACCTTTCTTTCACTGTCATATATATCTCTGCTAAGTGTGAAGCTTGGCTTTAAAAACAGGATATTGAGACATGTAGGATATGTCTGAATTCACATATGTGGTAGAAATATGTGGTGTGATAGAAGTCATGAAAAATTCCAGTTAGTAACTATACCTCTTCCATCCCTTGATGGAAATGTCAAAAATGCCTAGCTTTGGAGCAAAGCAAAAACACTGATAAAAAATGGTAAATTCTAAAAATGCTGTTTAAATATAATTGATACTTGTCAGTTCTGAATATTCCTAAAAATTTAATGAATTGGTGAGATGCTGCTTTTTCCAAATAAGTTGAATGCTTTTGGAAATACCAAAGTTTTTTTTTTTACAGAATTTTGGGTAAAACACAGACAAAGTTTTGTGCAGTTTGTTTCAAAACTCACATATGTAAGCTCTAAGGTAGCTAGAAATATTTTATTAATCATGTGAAAAAATATTAATACTGATTTAGTCAAGCCTCACTTTAAGTTACCATATAAAATATTTAACATTTTTCTAATTCCTGTGAAACAAACTTAACATTTAAGGTACCTGTCAGATTGCTTAATTTTTAGTTACATTTGCTTTTTTCTTCATTAAATAAAAGAGCAGTATTTGTTCTCCATATATTAAAAAAAAGGAATTAAATTTTTTTTTTTATTTTTCGATCTTATTTAAATAATCACCAAAGAGTTCTGTACACACATGCAGTGACATTTCATTATGGTATTAATTTGCATTTTCANCTGTAACTCAAGGGCTGTGCATATGAATCTTTTGCTGAACTTTCTATTCCACCCCATTCCTGGGAAAACACTGAATGATTTTTGTAAAGTAGGTATTTCAAATGCACAATGCTTAGTTGAACTTAGAGCATTTTGTTTATATCCCAAACAGAATGTTATGATTTTATTTTTCTAGATTTAATAAAAAGGAAACATCAATAATATTTTTAAGGACTTGTTTTTTGGTTTATCTCATTTTCAATTTTGAGTTTTAGTTAAAATGAGTGAATGTAACTTGTTTAATATGTATAAACTTTATCAAGAGATATATTTCCTGAATAAGCTTTAATGCTGTGAGTGTTATTATACATACTTTTTATTTTTTCAATTACTCTCATGTCCTGGAAAAAACTAGTAAGAAAATACATAAAACATGTATATGGGCTCACAATTTTCCTTTTTATCTCAGGCTCCAATATGGCTTGGCACAGCATTTTTTGAATCCTTTATTTTAAATTCATGTATTATGTTCGTCATGGATATTTTTGCATTAATTATGACTTTTAGAATATTGCTTTAAAATATTGTTTATCTTAATATAGAGTTTTTTGGCACCCCCCCCACCTTAAATTTTGCATCTGAGGCAAAGTCTATCTGGGCCTTAATTTAACACTATAGTTTTCATCCCTAGAAGTTTAATTTGAGTTCTTTTAAAAATATCTTTCGTGTCACTAACACATTTAAAATAAACTTTTTTTAAAAATAGTTCTAGAGTTCTAAAAAACTTGTGAAGATGGTACAGAGAGTTCCCAATATTCCACTCCCAGTTTCCCTATTATTAACATCACTCAGTGGTTATAGTATGTTTATTGTAACTAATAAACCACATTATTATTAAAAATGTCCATAACTTATTAAGATGTCATTGCTCTTTACCTAGTGTCTTTTCTCTGTTGCAGGATCCCATCTGGCCTTATCTCCTTAGGCTCCTCTTGACTGTAACAGTTTCTCAGACACTGTTTATCTTTGGTGACTTTTGACATTTCTTGCAAATATTGGTCAGATATGTATAGACTGTCCTTCAATTGGTATTTGTCTGACTTTTTTTTCTCATAGTTAAACTGGGGTTTTTGGAAGGCAGAATATACAGGAAATTGCACGTCATATCAAGCGGACCTACAGCTCACCTGTCCCATCGCTGATGGTGTTCATCTCAATCACCTGGCTCAGGTCACATTGATCAAATTTCTCCCCAGCAAAGTTCCTCTATTTTCCTTGTTTGTACACTGTACTCTTTGGAAAGAAGTCACTGTATGCAGCCCACACTTAAAAAGAAGGGAATTACATTTCTTCCCCTTGAAGGTGGGATGTCTACATAAATTATTTAGAATTCTCCTTTGGAGACTTGTCTTCTTTCTCCTCTTTATTTATTGAATCATTTATTTACATTATTGTGAACTCCTGGTTGTTTATTTTGGACTTTGGCTTATAATCCAGTATTACTTTATTTAATTGTTCAAACTGTTTTAGCTTTGACTGTTGAGAACTCTTTGTTAGCTCCTGTGTCCCTTTGATACATCCCCACCTTTGTGGACTTTTCATTCATCGTTTTCTTACTTTCTGGCACTCTACACTGCTCCAGACCACAGGGATCATCTTGTGTGTTCCTTCCCTGAGCTCTGGAGTCATGCATTTATCCAGGGAGCCCTGGTTCCTCTTAAAGGAGAGTATTATTAGACACTAAGATCTAGACATTAGATGTGTTTGTTGCTATAGAGTGATAAAGTTTGCAGAACCCTCTAAGCTGACAGGGCAAAAATATTTATGTGTT
This sequence comes from Redunca redunca, assembly GCA_006410935.1. Taxonomy (NCBI): domain Eukaryota; kingdom Metazoa; phylum Chordata; class Mammalia; order Artiodactyla; family Bovidae; genus Redunca; species Redunca redunca. Next base: position 28,907 of record SJYQ01008102.1, read on the forward strand.
TACCAACTCGTGTATATATACATCTATACGTGTTTCTCTATGTATTCATCTATATCTGTATTATGCTAATCCTGAATTAATATCATCTACCACATGGATCATTCTAGCCTCCTCCCTTGGCATATCTATAAATTCACAGTCCAGCAGTGAGGGATCTCTCTCCCTTCATCCTTTCTTCATGTATCTCACTGTATAGCTCAGAATCCATGTATAATAATTTAAGACTCGTCAACCTGTTCTCCCACCATAAACAGTTTTATGAGTCAAAATAGAGTGCTTATATTGTTTCTGTCATCTTTACTCTTGCAGTCCTAACTCATTTTCAGAGTTACTTCCAACAAAATCTTTTTCCTCTGCCCTTTCAGTTACATTATTTCATACCATTGTAAAAGCATTAGATTGTTTTGTTACTGCCTGTATCATATTTAGGGACCCCTTAACATCCTGAGTATATTTAAAGATTTTCATACTTTAAAGTTCTTTTGCTGTAAAATTTTATGGCTTTGGACAAATGAATGGTGTCAGGTATCCAGGTTTAGTATTAGGCAAAATAGTTTCACCATGCTCAAATGCTCCTGTGCTTCCCTCCTTCATCCTTTCCTCCCTCTTCCCGAGTACCTGCAGTCACTGATGGCTTTTCACTGTTTCTATAGCTAAACCTTTTCCAAAGTATCTTACAGTTGGAATCATGTAGTGTGCAATATCTGTGTCATTTCTGAGTCTGGTTCTGCTGATTGCTTTGTCTCTTGAGAGTATTTTTCCCCTTGCGTTTGACATGCTCTATCATTTCTGTTGAAAGCCAGAACTCAATAAATAGGGCTTTAAGGATTGCTGTTAATCTGGCTGGGAGTAGAGCAGCACTGTGATTAATAACTGGTAGCTGTAGGTGCCAGAGACGTCACTTTCTTAATGTCCTTGACTTCCTCCTCTTTTTGTCCTCAGGTTGTTCAGCTATCACTTATTGTTATATTGCAGGCTGTTGGTGTGGTTGTAAATGTATGCAAATGGGAGCAATGTATAATATTCCAACTAAGTCTCAGTCTTTTGATAGACTTCTGTCTCAGGACTGTGATCTTCACAGTTGTTTTCTTCAGGTGTAGCTTACCCCCCTCCTCCCTCCCCACTACCATCTACTCCTTGCCTTCGCTGCAGTGTTCTGGTCTGTGCTGATTTTATTTCTCACCAACACTCTTAGATGAAATAAACAGACTATAGAAGGCTGGCATGGAGAAAATTCTCTTCCCCTTCCCCCACCTAGCTTAAGATTTTAAAATTTTGCTCTGGCCAGATTCTTAGTCTTGGAGAGAAGCCTCTGATATGAAAACGGACCTACATGTATTTCCCAGTGGTTATTCTTCCTCAGTCCCTCCCAGGGCCACAAGGAGATCTTTTTCTACTCCTCATAATGAGACTCAGTCAGGTCCCTGGAGAGAAAGCCCTTAAAAAAGTAGAGGATCATCTCTCAGGGAATTTCTGGGTCTCTTAAGAGTCCTCATTCAGCTTCTGGCATGTCATCAAACTTACTATTGAACAGTTTCTTCAAGCTTCTGTCTCTGGCAGCTTTTTCTCCAGGTAGGTAGAGGTAGATTTCAGATGTGGTATTTCCTCATGTAGCTGTCTCTCCAGATTTCAGGTTTGTTCTGTGACCTCCATTCCTTAATGTGCAGGACAAGTCATTGATTTTCTATCAACAATCAATTTTTCTCGATTTGGAGACAGGAGTGACAGTTTCCAAGTTTGTTGAATCTGAAACTGGAAGTCCCTCTCAACTTGTATTTTTTAATTTACAGTATAATTATAACTACTTTCATGTTTTCATCAGCTAGTTTTTATATCTGGGTCTGTTCTGGGTTGGTGGCAGCTGATTAATTTTTCTTCTCATGATGGAGCATTTTTTCTTGCTTATTTGCAAACCTCGTCATTTTTGATTGGAGGTGGGATGTTGTGAATTTTACCAGTTTGTTTGCTGCATATTTTCATAGTCTTATAAATAATCCTGTCTTTTGTTCTGGGATGCACCTGTTACTTGGAAATAGTTTGATCCTCTATCGCAGACCTAATTATCACCCCAACTGACACAAGACATCTCTGTGTATTCTTCCTGACACCCATTAAACCTTGACATTTTCCAACATGGCTGGTGGGAATGCACACTCTTCCTCAATTTGTGTGAGTGTGTGTTTCCACTAATCCTTTCATGTGATTATTTGTCTGACTTACCTAGTTTACTTACACACATGTGCTCTTCTGCCAAAGATCCCTGTGGTTCTCTCTCTATGCAGCATTCTCCTCTCTGGTTCTCTTTCTTGAGGCCTGTAGCTGCCTTGATCTCCTCGGGCTCCAAGCCCCCTCCTCAATTAGGGAGTCTGCTGAACTCCTCTTGGGTTCTGTCTTCTTGGACAAGGTCTTAGAAACTCTCAGGACAGTAAGTTGGGGCAGTCATAGGGCTAATTCACTCATTTCCCATCTCCAAGGTATTCCTGTCCTTTGTTCCCTAAGGCAAGTGTCTAGAAAAGTACTATTTCACATATTTTGTCTAGTTTTTTGCTTGACAGGTGGGTAATTCTGGTTCTTGTTATCCCACCTCGGTCAAAAGTGGAGGTTCACGTGTAGCTAGTGAGCTCTTGAAATGTGGAGAAGGCAAATCAAAATGTGCTGTTTGTGTAAAATAGTAAAGTCTTAGTACCAAGGAAGGATATGAGGTATGTAATTAATATTCTTATAGTAATTGCATTTTCAAAAACAGTTTGGGATTGGTTGACTAACATACATGCAGGTAAAATGGATTTAACTTTTTCTTTTTAAAATGTGGTTGGTGAAAAGCTTTATTTATATATTTATATTTCCACCGAACAGCCCTAATTAAACATTCCACAGAGCATTATGTTCATTCACTGTAAATTAATAACAACATACTAAGAATACTAGGGGGGCAGGAACTGGAAAGTGCTCTGGATTTTGTGTTAAAACACATATGCTCCAGAGAGTGAGACATTCCGTGTTAAGATTTCAGGACTGGGTGCAATGATGATTTTTTGGGGGACCAATATTCTGCTCGTGTTCACACCTTGTGATGGGTTTTTATGACCAGAGGATAGACATGGAAAATATCTGGGCTTGGTTTGTGGATGGGTTAGCTTGATAAGTTGATGTGAGCCAAAAATGGAGAGCAGCTACATTATAGCATATGTGGCCTTAAGAGCAGTGTTGCAGAGAAATCTTTCCATTGGGAATATCCTTAAGCAGTATGTTTGGTCTTTTACTTGGCATGGAGAAAGAATTGATCTGAGGTAAAAATACATGTGGCTATAGTTGGGTGTGATAAATAGCCTGGCTACTTAGTTAGGAGCCTGTGCGGAAAAAGATTGAGAGAGTTGAGATGAAGAGTTCTGTGGAAAGGTAGGCATATGGGAGTGGCTCAAAGCTGGCAGATTTTTGTATCCACAGCAGTGCCAATGGTATACCATTCAATACAATGGGGAGCTAAATGTACCTCTGGGTGTGATGATTTGTCTAGCCTCTGTTCATAAGTACACCTGTGACTGTATCACAGGAGTGATTTTGACTGCAGAATGGAGACTTTGCTTTTAAGCCTAGAGTCCGAGTTCCCTGTTACAGGTTCATTCCTATCACAGCTCCTGTTTTAGCTGAACACTGGCCTGTCAGCAGCAGAGATTAGTACTGAGCCACTGAGAACAGCCAGCCCTACTGGGACAAGTAGCTTTCTTCACATTCCTTCTACCTCAGAGGAAGGAGGTGTTTGTCTTTCTGTGGCTGACATGTGTTCTGGGTATGAGCTTGTTTTCCTTGCCTCCAGTGCCTCAGTTGGCACCACAATCTGAGTGCTCAGACATTCTGGATGTTTACTTTATGAGTGTGGGTCCCTGTATGATGTTGCTTAAGATCATCTGATCCATTTTGCAATGCAGTTCTGGCAATGGGCACAGAACTGTGTCCATGTTAACCAGAAGCTATGGACCTAACCATTTACAGGCCTTTGATCTCATCCAGTAAATCAATGTCTGGTAAAAAGAGGTAAAATAGGGAAAATTCCTCACTGCTGATGGAAAAATACTGCAATGACTCACTCATGGGTCAGCAGTATCATCCTCAGAATCAGGGCAGTACATTAACATATAGACCTATCTCAGGGCAGGAAAACAGATGCCCCACTTTCTTAAGATTTCTCTTAGTCTCTAATCAAGGGAAGAATGATACTCGTTTCCCATCCAAATAATTGACTGCATAACCTTGAATTTTTTTTGCAGTTTATGATCAGGCTTCAAGTTACAAAATGACAAGCCTCCTTACAGATTGTTAAATGCTGATTGTGCAAGTGAAATGATCCGAAATACATACCATAGTCCAATAGCGAAATTTTATTTGCAGGATAAATGAAATCATCACTTTTATAGTTAGGAGTTGGACAATTACCTTTGTCTGCTACAGATTTCTTTTTCAAGCAGCTTATAGATATAACCTGTTATTTCACATGGCCCTAAATCAAAAAGTGTGCAATGCATTGTAATTACTTTCTGAACAAATGTGTATTCCAGAGACAGTGTTGGAAACTATGACCATGTTGTGGAGTGGTAAGTGTGAGGTTGATCTACCATAGTGGCTGATGCTGTCCTCACAGAGGGCCATGGATGTGGGTGGATGAAAGCGTGGGTTCAAGAACTGGCGATGCATCAATTCCAGTATTAATTGAAAAAGACTCAACCTGACTTTCTTATGTTATAGAGTGCTAATTTGAATCTTAATTTTTGTAAACATATCTCTGGAATTTAGGCATTTCCAATGATGTCTATAGCAATGGTGGGTGGGGCTCACTGAGGAGTTATTTCAGTACAACCTAAAGATCTTTCAAAGACTGCATTCTTGGGGAGTAGTCATGAAGCCCCAGTTTTGATGTGAGCAGTATCCTTCAGAATTAGAGGAGAGCGATGCTGAGATGTATTGCACAATGTGTATCATTCAGAGAATTGGTTTTTGTTTTTAATTGAGGTATAGTTGTTTTATGTTGTGTTAGTTTCTACTGTATAAGGAATCAGCCATGTGTGTGTGCATGCTAAGTTGCTTCATTTCTGATCTGACTCTTTGTGACCCTATGGACTGTAGCTCTCCAGGCTCCTCTGTCCATGGGATTCTCCAGGCAAGAATATTGGAGTGGGTTGTCATACCCTTCTCCAGGTGATCTTCCTGACCTAGGGATCGAACCCATATCTCATGTTCTCACCTGCCTCGTCTGCCAGGTTCTTTACCACTAGTGCCACTTGGCAAGCCCATCTATATACATATGTATATCTCCTCCCTCTTGGACCTCCCTCCCATCTCTGAACCCTCAGGAGAATGTGCAGTAAACATGTGAAGGGAGTATATACTTGCTGGAAGAGAGGAATGCAAAGTTAATACTGCTTTATAACTCTTACTTAAGAGTGAAGCCTGTTGTTGGTGGTGAAAACTTGAAAGTTATTTCCCCCATTTAGGGTCACAGTTAAAAAATAGAACAAATATTGATTGACTAAGCATAATGTTGAACCAAGATAGTCAGACACAATGAATAGTACTAGCAGCAGCAGCAGTTGCAGCAGCTAACCCTTCTATTACACTTTCCATAACCACATACAACTCGAAGCTTTTTGGTAAAGCAGATTTTCATCAGAGAAAGATAGTTGGCAGCCTTAGAGAGCAACTGCTGCCTGAAAGTCAACCCTGGAAGGCTTTGAACCTTTGGCAGAAAATATGGATTAAATAGAAAAATGTTGGGATCATAAGATAGAGATGACTGTGTGCATGAGCACATGTGACATATACCCCAAGGACTCTACAAATAGTTATTGGTAGGCAATCCTAAAGAGAGGGGTCAGAAGTTCTGTCGGAGTCAGTGAGCATTATTTACCTTTAGGTTGGCAAGATGCTGAGATAAGTGTAATGTGAAGGAAATGCTAGAAAAGTCTTCTGAGCCAGGAATTAACACCCTGTTCCACTTGTCTGAGATTTTCACTTCATGTTTGATTCAGAGCTGGAAATGTGAAAGTGGGGACTGAGGATGCCATCTGGGTTGCACCAGCCTTGGAGTTGCCTAGCTCTCTGCTTTATGTCTCTTCATAGAAAAAATAGTACTAATGGTTGTGATAAAGACGAAAAATAGTTCCTACATATTCTTACTGACATGAAATAAGCATTAAAATAGCTATACCTCTAATTATCTTTTTGGCACCTCACCCTGATCAACTACTGTGGAAGATGTCTGCTGTTTCTGAGGTACTTCTACATTCTCCCCAAGTATAATTTCAGTTATATCATAGAATTAATGGATAAGACAAACATCAGAAACTTAAACTCTAATTTGGTATAATCCAATTCACTGTTTTCTGGTAGTAATGTAATGAATGGACTTCCAGATGGTGCTAGTGATAAAGAACCCACCTGCCAATTCAGGAGATGTAAGAGACTCACGTTCAATCCCTGGGTATATAGAATAGATAAACAGGAACTTAATTTATGTATGTATTATATTTAATACATTGTATAATCAGATGACTAAGGACACAGAAAAACTGAATTCAACATGACAGAGTCAGTGTTCATAAGTTTCCTTGTTCTTTGGAAACTTGCATTTAAGTTGCATAAGAGGAAAGACAATAGATGCAGGTATTTTAGAATTATCATTCTGAGACTTAGAGAAACTTTGTATTATAATAAACAATTCCAGTGTGAAACTTGGCCTGCCAGGGTCCTCTATCCATGAAATTTTCCAGGCATGGGTTGCCATTTCCTTCTCCAATTTGTGAGAGTGTTTAAAACTTTCTACTTCACTGACTTACCAAAATCCAACGTTATTCATTCTTTCTGTTAAAAAAAAAAAGTACTGACTGAAGACCCTGAAAATGCCACAATATTGGATTATCCTTTAATGTATTTGATTACTCTGTCATTATTAGTCAAACTTATCCTAATTAGTTTTGCTTTCTCTCAAACTTGTTTGTGACAAGTATATTATAGTTTTGTTGGTGTATGACAGATCACTATAAACTTAATGACTTAACACACATTTGCTATTTTATAGCTTCAGTAAGTCAGAGGTCTGGGCATAGCTTAGCCTAGGCTTTCTTTCAGTGGCTCCCATGAGACTACAATCAAAACTGTTACCCAGGGTTGCCATTTCTTATAAAGTCTCAACTGGGGAAGGATGTACTCATTGACTCCTGTGGTTTTGGGGTTTTGGAAGGAATTTGCTTCCCTGAGATTGCTGAAATGAGAACTTCACTTCCTAGTTAGTTCTTGGTTGGAGATCACCCTTAGTTTATTGATGGCAATTTGTTTCATCAAAGCATGTGAGCCAAGAAGGCAGAAGAGTCTGATAGCAAAAGAGAAGTTATAATTGTATGTAAATTCATCATGAAAGTGACATCCTATCTCCTTTGCCATGTTATATTGATTAGAAGCATGTCACTAGGCAGCCCACACTCAAGGGGAAGGAATTATACAACAAGGTGCATATTAGAAGTTTGGGATCATTGAGGACACCATATACCCTGCCTGCCATGACAACTGTACACATGTTATTTGGATCTTTTATTTTAATGAACAGTGAAAACTATGATAGATGAGTAGGAGAAGAGAGTTGTTGACATAAAAATTATGTGAAAACATGAAAAAGTCATTTGCTAAATAAAATGTTTTTGGATTATTTATGGATTGGAAAATTGTTAAAAACATTAACAATCCACAGGTTTGTTCACAGGTGGCTAATTTCTTGTCTTATTTTAGATATGCAAATCCAAATTATAAATTATAATGATCCATTATGGATGTTTCTAATGCAACAGAGACAGTGTTGAAAATTCATTAACCATACTCAAACAGGTCTTACCATTGCATCAGAAAATCTGGGTAGCCCAAATATTTTTAATAAATGGACTGGAGTGTAGATGTTGGGGAAGAAAACACATGGAATCCACATATTGAACACCAGCTAGGAGAAATTACCTGCTGATATGCATGCTGCTCAGAGAATGGCAGAGAAGTTAAAGTCATTTATCAATACAGAAAACTCGATTAGAGAGTAACTCTACCAAATTGGAGAAACAGATCTAAATGAGAATATGTCACATTTACTTACAGAAATAATGGCATAAAAACCAGAGTGTGCAGCATCTAGAGTTAGACTTCCAAAGAAGAAATCATAGCAGCAAACCCAAATTGATATTTTTTTAAATCAGCAAATTCTACAGCTTTTACAACATAAATCTTTTAACTTTTCCAGTTTAATGTATCTCACAAAAATCAGCCTCAGCATAGACGGATGGTGAATTATTCAAAGAAACGTGAAAAATATAAAGTTACAAAAAAACATTTTTTAAAGTAACATATGTTCACCACTCAAATGGAAAAACTTTCAAGGTCTGTAAAGACTTTCCATTTTTTTTCTTGAATACAAAATTGTTAATTCATCTTAAAACATTAAAAAATTCTAGAGTATTTTAAATAAATGCAGGCAAAATTTTTCCTGTTATGGAAAAGATACAAGATAAGAATATATGTCTTATGGACTTATAAGTGTCTATTAAGCAGAAAGTTTTGTGTTTTAGTTTTAGTTTAAATTTCTACTCTAGCCTTTGAATAAACACAGATGAAAAAATGTATGTCTCAGGTGATATTTTTGTGTATATATACACATGCACTTATATAATAGAGTGTTATCATAAAGCCCAAATTACAAAAAATAATTAAGTCTGTATAGAGTTAGCTGATTTGGGGCTGGTTAGAGTGCAACAGTTAGAACTGGACATGAAATAACAGACTGGTTCAAAATAGGAAAAGCAGTACATCAAGGCTGTATATTGTCACCCTGCTTATTTAACTTCTATGCAGAGTACATCATGAGAAACACTGGACTGGAAGAAACACAAGCTGGAATCAAGATTGCCGNGACTCGATGGACGTGAGTCTGAGTGAACTCCGGGAGTTAGTGATGGACAGGGAGGCCTGGCGTGCTGCGATTCATGGGGTTGCAAAGAGTTGGACACAACTGAGCAACTGAACTGAACTGAGAGTGCAAATATTTTCTGGAAGATAATACATAACAAGGTTTGTGATAAATGTTCTCGCAGGTTAAATTATCAAAAATGCAGAATTCCTGCATGTATGGACAGAAAAAAAGTTAAATATGAAGTTATGAAATAGAATTCAGAACCAAAAGCTATGCATGAAGTAATCAAAAAATGTACTCAAAAAAGTCACAGATATAATTAGACATTATATTGACTTCAGTTCAGTCACTCAGTCGTGTCTGACCCTTTGCGACCCCATGAATCGCAGCACGCCAGGCCTCCCTGTCCATCACGAACTCTGGGAGTTCACTCAGATTCACGTCCATTGAGTCAGTGATGCCATCCAGCCATCTCATCCTCTGTTGTCCCCTTCTCCTCCTGCCCCCAATCCCTCCCAGCATCAGAGTCTTTTCCAATGAGTCAACTCTTCGCATGAGGTGGCCAAAGTACTGGAGTTTCAGCTTCAGCATCATTCCTTCCAAAGAAGTCCCAGGGCTGATCTCCTTCAGAATGGACTGGTTGGATATCCTTGCAGTCCAAGGAACTCAAGAGTCTTCTCCAACACCACAGTTCAAACACATCAATTCTTTGGTGCTCAGCCCTCTTCACAGTCCAACTCTCACATCCATACATGACCACTGGTAAAACCACAGCCTTGACTAGACAGACCTTTGTTGGCAAAGTAATATCTCTGCTTTTCAATACGCTATCTAGGTTGGTCATAACTTTTCTTCCAAGGAGTAAGCGTCTTTTAATTTCATGGCTGCAGTCACCATCTGCAGTGATTTTGGAGCCCCAAGAAATAACATCTGACACTGTTTCCACTGATTCCCCATCTATTTCCCATGAAGTGATGGGACCAGATGCCATGATCTTCGTTTTCTGAATGTTGAGCTTTAAGCCAACTTTTTCACTCTCCACTTTCACTTTCATCAAGAGGCTTTTGAGTTCCTCTTCACTTTCTGCCATAAGGGTGGTGTCATCTGCATATCTGAGGTTATTGATATTTCTCCCAGCAATCTTGATTCCAGCTTGTGTTTCTTCCAGTCCAGTGTTTCTCATGATGTCCTCTGCATATAAATTACTACTGAGTGAACCATCAATATCCTGATAAAATGTTGAAGGGAAACTTCTGGAAAAGAACACTCCTTCTCCTAATAACTTAAAATAATATCATTAAATAATAAGGAGTTGCTCTGGACTGAGGGTGTCAATGTAAATAAAAGTAAAACAATGTATCTTAGATTCTTTATTTAATGTACCCTTTTAACCAATAGCTTCTATTATGTGAACAAGTGGTCCTGGAGATGAGAAATTCTATTAAAGTAGACTGTTGTCAAACTGGAGAGCTGTCTCAGCTGGAGCCTTAAAGACATTTTTGAAAATAATACCTTTGTGATAATTTTACTGATAGTTTAACTGCAAGAAATACAAGGAAACAATTTTCTTGATAAGAATAGGAATCTCAAAACTAACTCCATAATAGTGGCTAACTGAAAAATAGCAATGTTGAAGTGATCCTTTCTATTGATCATGGGAGGAGAAAGAAAACTTATTTTGGGGGTACTGCTATTTAGTATGCAGTGATTGTTTAAAATCTGAAATCACATCAATCTTAAAATACTTGTTTGGCATAGAATACCAAGCATAATAGTGTGAACTCTGTTAAAACTGTGGAAATGGCATCATTCACATAAAAAAATAACCAGATGAATTGGTTGCCTCCTTATTTATTCTGCCTTTAGGCTATGGTAATAGCCACATAACCACACAGCAAAATCATATCCACCTTGTACAGTCGCCTATCAGGGATGGGCTTGTAACATACACTGGTTCTAATAGCGTGAAGCTCAGAGCTTTTGATCTGTGGTTGGGGATGAGAAGCTTTCTGTCTTCTAGAGCACGTACCATGTGGTTAGTGGAACCTGATAATGTTGCTGCATGATAGACACCAGGCTAAAAATAAAATGTTCATAGATGAGACTGGGGCAGAGAGAATCAAAGAGAAGTGGAGGTTAAGGAGTGATAAAGCATGCTTACCTGTGAGCGTTTTGGTAACAAGAAACAAAGCATATGTAAGGTAAGATAAGTTGTGTTTTCTGTTACTTGCAACAGAAAACTTCCTTATACAGTAGTCAAGTCTTCAACACGTTGAAAGAACCTCATAGGGCTGAAGACCCACTCCTAGAATAGAATCTCCCCATGACTTTAAGGATGAGATGGTGGTTGTGTGTTGTGAGCAGTAGAGACTTCTGCACTAGGCAGCATCATCACCAATGAGTGTCTGGTGCTGCTGCTGCTGACGTAAGCCACTGTCTTTTTATATGTAATGGTTCATTCTGCTGAGTGCATGGAGAGTTCTTTACTTCAAAAACCTGCATTTCTACTCACCAGAGATATTTGCTTCCCTAGCCTGATCATTTTTGGCTAAAGACATTAAATATTTACTGAAGTTACCCATAACTGGAAATTATTAGTGATTGACCACAGTTACAACCCATGAAATATTAATTATAAAACTAAATTATTTATTTATATGACAGATGTACAGATACCATAATAGAATAAAAGTTGAGAACATTTTTCCACTGAGAACAATAGAAATTCCTCACATCCTTTTTTTCTTCTTATTGGAAGCTGAGAATATTAATAAACTATATATTTTTAATTTCTTTTGATAATGACTTGCCAGATATCAGAACTCCTCTATGAAAGACTGATGGATAGAAAAAATAATGCTAATAACAACAAACAATAAAAATAATAGTGGGCATTTCTGTAGCACTTACCAGGAACCAGACATTATTTTAGTAGTTTCCATGTGTCAGCTCGTATACTCCTTATGACAAGACCAGGAAGTACTTACTATTATCATGTCCCCCTTACAGATGAGAAAGTTAATGAGAAAGTTGAAGCACAGAGTCAAGTTGTTTGACCAAGAACTCAGAGCTCAGAGGTGGCAGAGCTGGGATTTGAAACCAGATGCTAGAGCTCAAGAGCCCATGCCCTTAACCATGAAAGCAAAATGCCCACCACACTCATAATTTTAGATTTTAGTAGATACTATAGAGCAGATACCTGGAAAAGGCTGGTTTTTATTAGAGCTTATCTCTAACTAGAAAATTAACCTCATGATTTTCTAGCTAGAGACGTTAAGAAGAGCATAGAAACTTTCTGTATTCTTGATGGTGGCCCATAGGAAGATTGTGGTGTGGCAATAAATGGAAATTTGAAAAAAAGTGAGCAAGTCTTTTTCAAAATTAAAGAGGGCATAGAAGGTCCATTTTGGAATATTCAAATGCAGGCAGAGCTTCCCTGAAGGCAGGTGTGCTCCAGAATGGAAGCCCTGAGGAATGGGAGTCTGATACTCAGTTGCCAATAATGCCAATAAGAAGGCAGATGGGGCGGCATTGGAAGCACCGATCTGACTTCACAGGAAGCCACCCCTCTTCAGATTTTACAAGATCATGTGGCTTCAATGCCAGTTTACATATTTTTAGGAACCATGAGTGAAATTCTCGCCAGGATTTCCCTCCCTAACCCTGGCCCATATATCCGGCTGCCTATTGGATACCTCCATATGGTGTGGGTTTACTCTCTTGGTTAATGGTAGCTCATCTTTCAATTTCCACTTAAATTCTTCCGGGCTTTATCTGGCTGTATAAATTAAAATGTGTGTGTGTTTTCCCTTAAGTGCACTTATGAGCATTTTATAATTTTGTATAGCTATCTATTTAAGTATTTTGCTTTTAGTGAAATGCTTTCTCACTGTTTAGTATATTAATTACCAGTGGATGGATAAAATTATTCTTTATTGACTAGTAAAACTTGCTACTGATGCCATTTGCCTCAGGATTGCAAAATTATATAAAATTTACTAGCCATGCCTGAGAATAAAGGTGAGATGAAGCATGACATAATCTTTGACGTCTCCACCTCCCTCACCAACCACATCATATTTGACTCTTTTTCTGGATATATCTCCATTCTGAGTTTTCTCTGCAAGTTTACCACCTTAGATTAATGCATCATCATTTTTCCCCCTAGATGATTGTGACAAGTTCCCANGCTCATCTTTCAATTTCCACTTAAATTCTTCCGGGCTTTATCTGGCTGTATAAATTAAAATGTGTGTGTGTTTTCCCTTAAGTGCACTTATGAGCATTTTATAATTTTGTATAGCTATCTATTTAAGTATTTTGCTTTTAGTGAAATGCTTTCTCACTGTTTAGTATATTAATTACCAGTGGATGGATAAAATTATTCTTTATTGACTAGTAAAACTTGCTACTGATGCCATTTGCCTCAGGATTGCAAAATTATATAAAATTTACTAGCCATGCCTGAGAATAAAGGTGAGATGAAACATGAAATAATCTTTGACGTCTCCACCTCCCTCACCAACCACATCATATTTGACTCTTTTTCTGGATATATCTCCATTCTGAGTTTTCTCTGCAAGTTTACCACCTTAGATTAATGCACCATCATTTTTCCCCCTAGATGATTGTGACAAGTTCCCAGTATAGCCTCCTGTCTCTTCTTTAGTTTTCATTTAAACCGTATTTTCCTTGTCATGAAAGTGATGCTTATACACACTAGTCTTTGTTTTCTTTCTACAGGTCCCGAATAGAGTCAGCACTCTTGGGGGTAACTTGTAGAACACTTTGATTTGGCTCTTGTCAGGTGACCAGACTGAGCTGTCACCATTTTGCATCACCCTCTTTCCTCCCTGAAAGCCATCCTGCAGCTGACTGCTAAATAATTATTCCTTCAAACTGTCTCCCTCTCCTTTTTACACAGTAAATGTGTGCATGTGTCTGTGCACACGTGTGCATTCACACACCTGCATACTTAATAGCTCATTGGGAGTATTACTGTGATAATTGTTATGTCCTAGTGAAGTTTGTGACTTGGAATATTATTCATGGGGATCTAGGATACATTTCCTGTGAAAGCTCCCCTTCTGGTAAGATCATATCTGAAGCAGTTTGTAGTCTTTGGTGCCAAATTTTATGGAATAAATCAACAAATCAGAGCAGGAAAAAAAATGAGAATTTAAAAAAAAAAAGATTAGTCTGGCTGTGCCCAAGATAGCACCTATCCAAGGGTTGAAGCCCTGTTTGTAGATGAGAGTTTTGGCTAAATGTGTATCCTCTTTTTGTATGACCTGGGAGAGGTCATTTGGGATAATAGAATATAGACATTTGGACTTAATAAGCTGATCTGTGAGGAAGTGTTTAAGTGGAGACACTTAAAGGGAGGTGGCACTAAAGTGACCCCCATACATCCTTTCCATCTGAATATTGTTTGTATCTAATTCATTTTTTACCTTAAAATGGTATGATTTGACTGCCTTAGTGCATTGACCAGAGCGTCCATTCTGGATCTATTGACAATCAATTAAAAATACATATCTTCACCTACTTTTTGAAAAGAAATACCTGTGAACCTTAAGTTTCTTATCTTCTGTGTTTTCAGATTGCGATCTCACAAACTTGGTGCTTTATCCCCTCACATCATATAGCTCATAGTATGTATAAAAAGGTGATTAATTAAATTATCTCCATTAAATTCTAGTGTTCCCCACCGACTGTATCATTTATTTTTAAATAATACTGATTCTTAAGCTTACTATGTCTAAAAAAGTGTTTGCTGATTGTTTGGTCTTTAGCAATTAGCTTAAATTTTCCTCATTTCAAAGTATTTTAGTTATATCTTACACATCTAAAGTGGAGAAGGAAATGGTAACTCATTCCAGTATTCTTGCCTGGGCAATCCTGTGGACAGAGAAGCTTGATGGGCTGAAGTCCATGGGGTTGCAAGAGTCAGACACGACTTTGTGATTAAACAACAGCAACATATATCTAAATATATATATTTTTGATATTACTGTATTTTAAAATTTTATTCATTTTTAATTGAAGGATAATTGCTTTTCCTCGTGGCTCAGATGGTAAAGAATCTGCGTGCAATGCGGGAGACCTGGGCTCGATCCCTGGGTTGGGAAGATCCCCTGGAGGAGGGCATGGTGATCCACTCCAGTATTCTTGCCTGGAGAATCCCCATAGACAGAGGAGCCTGGTAGGGTACAGTCCATGGGGTCGCAAAGAGTCGGACACGACTGAACGACTAAGCATACACAGCATTGCTTTGGTTTCTACCAAACATCAACATGAGTCAGCCATAGGTTTGCCCGTGTGTCCTCCCATTCGAAAATTTTAATTAACAGTTCCTTTCTGAAATAAACATTTTAGAAAATAGGAAGTAATGAAGTAACTTAAAGATCACTCTTAACTCTTAGAAATAACTATTAACAAGCTTTAATTTTGGTATATTTGTTTCAAGTCTGTTCTCCTTATATATATGCTTATTTTTAAATAATTGCTATTTCATCTTATTTATTGTAGGAGACAGGAAGAATAAAAGAAAAGCAGGCTCTGGCAAGGGCCACAAAAGAAATTCATAATTATTGATAAACTGGATGCTATAACCCATGAGACTCTTGGAACAAGTCCAGAGGGAACAGTTCATAATCTTGAAAACAAGATATGATCCTGGGATCAGAAAACCGACCCCAGACTGTTTCCCAACTGACGAGTCACATGTTTTACGTATCTGGCAGAAAATCTATAGATAAGAATATTAGTCTTAGTTACTGATTTGTTATTGATTACTGTTTCTTGTGGTTAATGATCACTTTGTTCTTTGGCCCTGAAGGCCACTTGAGTTATGGCTTAACTCCATGCACATTCTTTCATCCATGGCTGAGAGATAATAAAGCTAGCTTGGATTCAGCATCGGCATCTCCAACACCTTGGAGCTGTGTTGGTCCTCTGATCCTCGCTTTTCACTGAATTCTTGTGTCTTCTCATTCTCCTGCTCTGTCGCTCTTTTGGAAATCCTGCTTGTCAAGCCAGTCCTGACAGTTTATAAGTTTGTATCCCACTGTTTTTAGTTAACGTTATATTATGTGAATTATTGCATGCAAGTAAAAAGTCTTCCTAAATAGGTTTTTATTAATGTACATTTATTAAAGACATGCATTTCTGAGCAATTAAATTTTTAATATTTACATATAAATATGTCTATCTAGGAGAATGGACGGAAAATGGCTGCTCAGGAGCTACCATTCTCACTATTGGATAAATACAATTAGAGAAAGAGAAATTTAGGAGAGAAAGCTTACATCAGCCCTGAACTATGCAGGATGTCTATGATGAATGTGCAATATCCAGCAATTTCTTCTCCTTCATTTACATTAATTTTAGCCCTGTCTATCACCTTTAAACCTCCTTTGTCATTAACCTATGGCTCTTTCTCAAAATTCAATTTACTTGACCTATTTTTCTTCTAAATGCTACTTACATTTCATACTATTAAGCAGAGTTTTTTTTTAATCATGAGGTCCTAAATTAAGGATAATTATTGGGCAACAAATCTTTTCTATTACTCTCTAAAGACAGAGAAATCACCAGAGATTTAAAAATTACTTCCTTCTAGTCTGACTTATTGGCTCTGAAAGGACTGTACACTCTATGTAATAAATGTTAGCAGCTTAGCATGTTGTAGACACTTACCCAATAGCATTTAATAAAATACCATAATTAATTTTTTTGTTTCATTGACATTCTATTAAAAATGAAAGAAGGGCATGGAAGAAAAAGAGACGAAAAACTAGAAAATGAGTAGATCAGATGAAAGTTGGATTGTGGATAGTTTGCTGCCTCTGCTTGAACATATTTGCTTTACTAGGTTCTGCAAATGTGTAAATCTAATCAGCTAAGGTGCATAAGCCAAATCAACTCAACTTAGATCATCTCTTCTAAGGTAAAAACAGGTCAAATCATTCCTCTTTTAAAATAAGAATGCAGCAATTAGAAAAGTATGAGTACGTTTCGTAGTTCACATTATTTTTTAAATAAAAATAATGTGAATTTTTAGAAAACAAATCTGATATAAAAATCTGTATAAATCATTTCAACTCATAAAGTTAGTTTGGACATAATCTGGCTTCCCAGATGTTAACTGGGGGAGAATTTGGAAAGTACAGAAAATAAGTTTACCTGCATTCATTACCTAGAAGTCAGCAGTGAAAATGTTTTCATGTCCTTTTCCTTTCCCCTATTTATTTATTGATGCACATTTTCCCCACTAAGATTATATCACACACATATTTTAACCTGAATTTTGCATTTGTTACTTTCCAAGTATGTTCTCATAGTTTTATTTGATAGCCTTTTTACATTATTCTAAAAATAATCTTGATTTGATATAGTAAAATGAAGATTTTCTAGCCTGAAAATGATCTATATCTTAATTTTGATTAAAATACATTGTGCCTTCAAGTTTTAAGGTATTTTATTTTCTCTTGAGGTAATTTATACTTTTGTTATTTTATGTTGGTTTATAATTGATTAACAATATTGTCTTGTGTAGTTTCAAGTGTACAGCAGAGTGATTCAGATATACATATAGAAAAGAAAAAGCTAAGTTGCTTTAGCGGTGTCTGAATTTTTGCGACCCTGTGAACTGTAGCGTGCCAGGCTCCTCAGTCCATGGGATTCTCCAGGCAAGAATATTGAAATGGGTTGCCATTTCCTTCTCAGGGGATCTTCCTGACCCAGGGATCGAACCTGAGTCTCCCGTGGCTCCTGCACTGCAGGCAGATTCTTTACTGCTGAGCCACCTGGGAAGCCCAGATATACGTATACATGTGTCTATTCTTTTTTAAATTCTTTTTAAAGTTACTGCAGAGTATTGAGTCAAGTTCCCTCTACTATGCAGTAAATGCTTGTTAGTTACCTATTTTAAATATTAGCAGTGTGTACATGTCAGTCCCAAACTCCCAGTCTATCCCTTCCCCCAGCCCTTTCCTGATAACCATAAGTTAGCTTTTAAATCTGTGAATCTGTGTCTGTTCTGTAAATAAGATCATTTGTATAATTTTTTTAGATTATGCATATATCAATATGCAATATTATATGATACTTGTCTTTATCAGACATACTTCACTTTGTATGATAATATCCATGTCCACCCATGTTGCTGCAAATGGCATCATTTCATTCTTTTTAATGGCTTATATTCCACTGTACATATGTAGCACATCTTCTTTATCCATTCCTCTGTCAATGGACATTAAATTTTAAAGTATTTTAGATATTACGTTAAAAAAAGACTTTTCAGATAAATTTTGTGATACCTAAGAACAAGTCTAAGGCTCTTTAGTATTCTTTTCTAATACTTGGTGGTAGGAACAATATGGACATTTAAGGTGAAATTTGAATTTCCAGTATCCAGTCATAACTAAGATTGATACAAAGAGTGAGACATTTAGAAATTTGTAGTTATTGCTGATGGTAAAAATAAGCAAATGAATAAACACATCCCAGTGTGCACACACACATACATACACCCATATGTGCACAGAAACACACAAAACCAATGACAGGCGTGAGTCACCTATACAACTTGATTGAATTAGTTAAAACTCTGCATATGATTGGAGAAGTAAATGGCACCCCACTCTGGTATTCTTGCCTGGAGAATCCCATGGACAGAGGAGGCTTGCAGGCCATAGTCTGTGGGGTCACAAGAGTTGGACATGACTGAAAGACAAAGCACAGCACCCTGCATATGATTAACCAGTCTAGTAATAATAGAGTCTTATGCACACTTAGAACTATATGTATTTTCTGTAAACTGGGTATTTCAACCTTGGCTGTACTTTAGAATTAACCAGTGAGTTTCTGAAACAGTAGTCCAGCTCTACCCCTCAAAAACTGGTTAGTGGGGGAGCTGGGTATTAGGGTACTTTAATAAGCTCACTGATGATTTATATCTTTNNCATGTTCACCTGGGCAGATATTCTCTATGCAGCATTTAAAATAAAATAGGACATTTGTCTCTAGAAACGTTTAAGTTTAGCCTGCAAGCTTTTTCAGAATAATATTATGTATATGTTAGTATCTGGTCCCTATTGATGGAAAAATCCAAAATGCAAATAATTTGTTTTTCATAATAAAAAATAAATCTATATATTTATAATGAAAATGGTTAACCTCAAAAAGTCTCATATTCATTTACTGATAGCAAACAAATTACTCTGTTTTGTGACTTTGTGACTGTATTTCATAATAATTATTTTAAAATTTACATTTTATATCTTACACATAACAGTCATCTATTTAAAATTTGCAAAAAACAGCCAGAGGTAATGTCAAATATTTAAGTCTCTTTTTTGGGTTAAAATTTGATTAAATCAACTAGCCATTTTAAATTGGATTGATTTAAATTAAATCCTTTCTTAAATCAAGATAATAAAAATGTTCCAAGCTGATTGCAAATCCATTCTGAGAAATACTGGTAAATCCCTGTATAATTAACTTACCTAAAGCAAGTTCAGAATGAAATTTGCTTTCTGGCTTCTCTACCACTGCCAACAAAAATAGCCCCAAATTTGTTGACCCAGATGTTGTTTGCCAATATTTTATATCAAGCCTCTACCAAACATGCTTTGCATACATCTTATTTCACCAACAGTTCCTAAATATCTGTATTCGGAAAGTCACTGAAGGGTGTTAGGTGATAAATTCAGGTGACTAAACCTAGAGATTCCTGGGGTTGGCAGCTAGGCTTACTCAACTTTTAAACAAA
The DNA here is from genome assembly GCA_006410935.1 of Redunca redunca. Classification (NCBI taxonomy): domain Eukaryota; kingdom Metazoa; phylum Chordata; class Mammalia; order Artiodactyla; family Bovidae; genus Redunca; species Redunca redunca. The sequence goes on from SJYQ01008102.1 coordinate 48,625, forward strand.
ACATCACTATGTATTCTGGTGTAAGTAATCCTGGCTCTCACTTGAGAAAGTGTTCATCTCAGTATGCTTACTCTCAGATGTTTTGGGTTCATGGTGCTTTGAAGTGTATTTTTCAGGTGTTTGGAGGAAAGTTGATTTGCAGTCACTTTCATGACTTCCCAGGTGGCTCGGATGGTTAAGCATCTGTCTACAATGCGGGAGACTCGGATTTGATCCCTGGATCGAGAAGATCCCCTGGAGAAGGAAATGGCAATCCACTCCAGTACTATTGCCTGGAAATCCCATGGACAGAGGAGTCTGGTAGGCTACAGTCATGGGGTCACAAAGAGTTGGACACGACTGAGCGAATTCACTTCACTTTCATCCCTTTCCCAGTTCCAGAGCTGTCCTTAACAAAGAGTAGGCCATCACCTCTGTCTGGTGGTTTTTTTTTTTTTTAGGCAATGCCAGCTTTTTCTCTTTTCCTAAGCATGTATCCTTCTTCCCTTTATCGATGTGCTTTATATTCAGAAGGTAAAGCCTTTAGTGTGTATTAGAACTAAGGCTTAAATGAGAAATACCCAAGAGAAAAAGGCATCACTTGTAAGGGTAAATGAAAGGAATGCTTTCTGGGAAAAGAAGTGCAATGGAAAAGAAATTTAGGGGTGCATGGGCACCAACTCAGGACACAGAGCTGGGGTGGGGGTCCACAAAGGGGAGAAGAATGGCTTAGCAGCAAATTCTGCTGAGAGTGAAGAAACCATGCCTCTAACAGATTTACTGTTTTTGGTGTGGCATTTTCTACCTATATATGAATTGTTAAGTATAGTTTTTCTCTTATACCTTGAATTTTTCTGAACCTCATTTGTGTTTGACACGTAAAAGGAAGACAACAGTTACCTGATATTAAATGAAGTGACCTTTGGGTCACTTTACACTTTTTTCTCTCCCTCTTACTCTCTGCCTTTAAACTGATACTGTGTGCTTCTCTCAAAGATTTTATTGTGACGTCCTGCTACCATTTCCCTACTTAGTGTTGTAGTCATTTCCTGCCTGGCTTCCCCGATTAAGCCTTTTTATCTTCTCAAATTTGTCTTCCATTCAAAGTAGAGTTACCAATAGCCTTCTCTGAACTGTGTTTCTGAGGACATGTAATTTCCAGAAAATGGAACTCCATTTGAATTTGCCTATTCAATTAAATTTGAGAAAATGATTTCTTTTCATTGTGATCTTGTTGAGTCCTTCAGGCAATGCAGTCCCCAAGGAGATGTGCTAGTCAGCACTTCCCAAACTTATTTGACCAGCAGTCCATCCTTATGGAATACTGCTTGGCCTATGAGAAGAACTATCCATTTCTTACCATGGCACACAAGCCCTTGCAAGAACCTCCCACGCCCTGTGTGTCTGTTCTTTTTCACCACTTTCTCCCCTATGTTCCACAAACAGCAAGACAGAGATTCTTCTCATTTCTGAGACAGGCTATACTCGCATGCTCATCCTTGCTTTGCAGTTTGATTGTTCTGCTTGGCCTGTTACCTGCCTTTGGTCATCACTCCAAACTTTACTTTTCTTTTATATCTTTATGTTTTTACTTCCTCTGTGAAGGTTATATTTATTATATCCTTCATATGATCCTTTTCTTTTTACTACATTATTTCTGCTACGTGTCTTCATTAATGTACACAACACAGTTTGCTTTTTATGACTGCTTGATCTTCTCTAGAGTAAGCTTCCTAAAGCCAACAACATTCATCTTGGTCTTCCAAGAAATGGTCCCCAGTAGACGCAAAAGTGATGAAATAAATGCACAAATTCATTTTTAGCTCACCTGATACTGGATTACTGATCAGAAATTCTGAAAAAAAAGTGAAGTTTGACTTTGTAAACCTTCACCTTCCACTTACATCGTAGCTTTGATTCTAAATTATTCACATCATTCAATCAAACATCCACTTGTTCCAGCCGCTGTTGTCTCCTGGGTAGTCTTCCTGGGCACTCTTTGAGTGCCCATTATATTTCTCCTGGATATAGATATTGTTGGAAGAGTATACTGGGCTTGAGAACAGTTTGGTTATTCTCTATAGGACTCTGAGATGGAACACTTAGGGTTATTAGGAAGCTCTCCTTTCTGTTTTATGTTTTGGTTTCTTAAAATATCCATTTCAGGGAGCTCTCAACCTCCTTATCCTTATTTAACAAACACATAGGGTATAAACTATGTCCTAGACTCTAAGCAACTTAGAGATATTAACTCATGTTATTTTATAAGAACTTTACCAAGCAGGCAACCTTCTTGTCCGTATTTCACAGATAAGCAAATACAGGCACGAGAGGTGGAGTAAATTGCCAGGGTGGTATAAGAATAGAATTTGATTCCAAGTGGTCTGGCTCCTAGAGCTGGTACTCCTGAGCACTTAGCCAGGCCACCTCTCACACTGCTTGATGTTTGCAGTATTTTTCAACCTGTGGTAAAGAGTCATGAGAAGTTATTAGGAGCTCATATCACTCCACTAGAATTGCTTAAACGTTCTGTATTTTTTTTTTTACATTTAACTAGTTGCTAAAAATGATATAAATCCACAAAGAAACTTAGGGGTTATTAATAGTATAGGATTTATATTCCTATATGTAATCCTGTGGACTTATGTCAAGAAAATAAACAGATGTAAATAATCAGGGTGTTTCAAGTCAGTTATAAAATATTTCTTTTAAGTTTTAAAATATGTGTATAACTGGTTTAGTTGTATTAGTAAATTTTATCTGCAACTCAGTGATCTTAAAGAGATTAAGCCAATGCCAGGAAGCCTTACATGAGGAAGATGGACAGGTATGTTGGCTGTGGACTATTTCTACGTCCAGTAAATCTTTCTAATGATAAAATAATCAAGGTGATGTACTTTAAAAAATACAGAGTGCTCTGGTGGTTAGGAAGAATGGCAGAGAGTAAAACAATAGAAGGAGGGGAGAGAATTAACAGCCAAAAGAGGGCTTCATTCCTCTGTTGTCTGTGAAATAGGCTATGGAAGAGCAAATAGTTGGAATTCAATAAGTATGTCTTGAAAGAATGCTTAAGGCAAGGGGAAATAAATGGATGTAAAACAAAGAGGAGGAAAGGAGAACTGACAAGGAGAAATGAAAATGTAGGGAGGGAGGAAAAGAATGGATAAGAAAAGCAACTACAATTACACAACATCAGGTATCAGTGAGAAACTTTACATTCTCATTTAATTACTACCAAGGCCTGGGGTAGATGCTTTGATCACGTGTTATTACTCTCGAGAGTCAGAGTTGTGACTCCCACTCAGATGTATGAATCAGTGTTTCAGAGTCAGTGCTCTTTTCTTTTTTTTTAAAGAAAAAATTACTTATTTTCTGCCCCAGGTCTTAGTTGTGGCACCGTATCTTTGGTCTTTGCTGTGGCACGTGGGATTTAGTCCCTGGCCAGAGACTGAACGCAGGCACCCTGAACTGGGAGGGCGGAGTCTTAGCCACAAGACCACCAGGGAAAGTCCCTAGAGTCAGTGCTCTTAACCCTGATGCATACTACCTCCGAGAGGAAGGAGCCTAGGAGACAGCCACAAGAGGGCAAAAATCAAATAATGGCATCTTTCTGGGGATTCATTGTTGTCCCAGTTACCAATTACTCCGAAACACAGCAGCTTGAAGCTTAAAGTTGTCCCGCAGAGTCTGTGGATTAGGAATCTAGGTGAGATTTGGCTAGGAGTCTCTGGTTCAGTGTCACCTGAGGTTGGACTCCCGCTGTGAACTGAGACGGGAGCCATCTCAGTGCTCAGTGGGAGCTGTAGCATCCTCCTCCCTGCTCGCTGATAGAACCGCTGCCGCTCTCCCCTGGAGTACATCTTCCCCAGCTCACCTGGCGGGCACTGGGACTCACTATGGTGCTCACTCCATGGGCCCCTATATAGGCTGCCCGAGTGTCTTGAGGACAGAACAGCTGGTGACTCAAAAGAGGAATAGAAAAAACACCTGCCCATAGTCTTTCTGTCACCTCTTCTTGGAAGGAACATTTCATCACTTTTGTGTGTTTTGTTAGAATGAATTGATAGATGTAGCCCATGGTTAAGGTGAGGGAATTACATGAGAGCAGGTTCAAGAGATGGGGTCATTGGGGAGTACTTGAGAGTCTGACAACCGAAATTCTATTTGTTTTATTAGATACTATTCCTTTTGCCTGAATCATGTTTCTCAGATCTTCAGGATTCTAACAGAGGATGATTAGAGTCAAAAGAATTAATATGTGTTAAATCTAAGTCAATTGCTTTCAAAACTAGAGAAGTACTCAGTGTAGTTTTTCTCTGCAGTGTCATTTTAAGTTTTGTCACAATAAAAGAATGTAAGACTTTGTCAGGTATCTCAAGATTAAAAATAGGATAAGAAGATAACAAAAACCTGGTTGTTCTATTCTGTGAGGTTCTGACAGGTTTAAAAACAAACAAAAAAAATGTGTGTCTTTTGGTTAGTACAAAGAAGTAACTTGCACAAAATCATTTACTGAGTTCATAAAGAAGATTTAGCATAAAATCAAAGCTGGAAACATAGTCACATAATCCTGGTGGCTTGTGGAGAAATTTAGTGGAATGAAATAATTATTGTTTCCTTGTGGTAAGATACAACAGTAATAACATCTAATTAATATTCATGTAGGATGAGTCATATCATTTGTAATTTGAATAAAGTATGGTGAGCATCATTCATCTCAGGAGATCATGGATCAGCAGTTATTTTTGGAGATGTGTCTGTGTGCAAGGCACTGTGGAAGTGTCAGATCCCTGAACCCTCATGGGTTGCAATTCCTTTATTCATATTTATTCATCCCAGTGCTAATAGAGAGCCTACTATGTGTGCATTGTTGCCAGGTGGGTAGGGTGGATGAAGATGTTTAAAATCCATCTGTCTGATTCCTGCCTTCCAGGATTTCATGCTCTCAGATTTCAGTCTGAGTCATCTTTGTATATTTTATAGCTTAATTACTATACTTCATTCCTAGTGGAAATTTAGTAGACCCATGCTAAATTATCTATTAAGCTTCTTTCTGTTCATCAATGTGTCATAGTCTGAGCACTTTCTACCATCCTTCTGGAAGGTGCCCACTCATTTTCAGTTTTTAGTTTAGAAATCGTTTCCTCTGGGTAGTCTTCTAGGGCTGCTTCAGGCTGGGTTTTCTGCCCTTCCTTTGTACTCTCCTAGCTATATGGACTATTCTTACATTGTTCTGTGCCCGTTGGCTTTTCACATCCACGGGTCCCATTCTTCTTGTCATGCTCATCTTGTTGTCACTGCATCCCCATTTATTCAGCAATAGTTCTTAAGTGTCTGTTGTAGGCCAAGTACAACTCTAGGCAGTGGGAATGTAGCCATGAACAAAACGTAGATTCTAGTTTCTTATATTCAGTGGAATTAGACAGACAATAAATAAATGTTTATTAACTTGAGTAGTACTAAGCGCTATGAGTAGAAATAAAGATGGGTAAAGGAATAAAGGGAGTGGATTAGAAGGAAGTCAGATCCTTTAGCTAAAAGGGTTAGAGGTCCTCCTTGAAGTGACGATGAGTTGAGAACTACAGGAAGGGGCAGAATCTTCTTGGAAGAGGGATGATGAATACAAAGACTCTGAGCTGGCAGTACACTGAGGTCAACAGGGAGGCCTTTGTGCCTGGAGACTAATGGCTGCAAGTAAGCTGGGCAGAGGGCGTTAGATGTGAGGCCAAAGATTTCCAAGGGTCAGGTCACAGAGGCTATTGCAGGCTAGGGCACCCCCAGCACCCAGCACACAGGATTGGTGTTGAATGAGCATCCACTAAATATTGTTAGATTAAGGATGGGTGTACAGGAGCTATATAGTGTCTTATTACATATTCTTAGCATCATTCTCATTAAAGTGCTTGGAGTAATGCACTGAAAGTTTTGCTGCATATTAGAATTACCTAGGGATCTTTTAAAAAAGGTGATTGATTCTAGTTCACAGGGTAAGCACATGACATCAGGATCTCTGTGGCTGGCATCTGCATTTACAGAACAGAGAAATTATTTACAGAACCAAAAGAAGGCAGACTTGTGGTTACCAGAGAGAAAGTGTGGGGGATAAATTAGGTGGATAGGATTAACATATACACCTACTATACATAAAACATAACAACAGGGTCCTACTGTATAGTACAAAGAACTGTACTCAGTATTTTGTAAAAACCTATAAGGGAAAAGAATCTGAAAATCTGTACCGTGCTGTACACCTAAAACTAACACAACATTGTAAGTTAACTAGACTTCAATTTAAAAAAAGGTTTAAAAAGTAGAGTTCCTTAGGTGATTTCAGACAGGCATGAGGACTGGTAACTTAGATCAGTGGTTCTCAGTGTGTGCCCACCAACCAGCAGCACTGGAGATAATTAGAAATACAGTCTTCAGCCCCATCTTATACCCACTAAATGAGAAATTCTGGTGGTAACACTAAGCAATCTATGTTTTAAGAAGTCCTAGGTGCTTTGGCCATATGCTAAAATTGGAGGATCACAGTCTCAGAGAAGTGGACCACACGAAGGGCAGGGGCAAAACAGATGATGTGTTTTCTGATGTTGGTTGTAAAGGGATGTGTTTCTAGATTGTGTGAGCCCTAGCAAGAATAGCTAACATTTTTACCATTTGATAATTATTTCTTTGGAGTAAACTTTCTTTCATAGCCCTTAGTTTCAGTGAACCATTGCTCTGGGCAAAATATCAAGCTATGGTTACTTAGTAGCACTTTCATGTAAAAGAGCACATTAAAATAATTTAAATGAATGAATGAGCCATTTTGAATGGAGGAATGGATGCAGCTAGAAAAGGTTTCTTGAAAAGGATGGAGATGGGATGATGGAACAAACAATTTTTCTGGTCTTGAAAGTATGATTAACAATCAGTATTTCATAGGATTCAGAAAGCGCTTAATAAGATTTTTAAAATAATGTCACATGGTGCAGTGGTAAAGAAGTACAAGAGATGCAAGAGACAAGGGTTCAGTCCCTGGGTCAGGAAGATCTCCTGGAGGAGGAAATGGCAACCCACTCTGGTATTCTTGCCTGGAGAATCCCATAGACAGACTAGCCTGATGGGCTACAGTCCATGGGGTTGCAAAGAGTTAGACATGACCGAGTGCACACACGTCAGTTCAGTTCAGTTGTTCAGTCGTGTCTGACTCTTTGCGACCCCATGAATCGCAGCACGCCAGGCCTCCCTATCCATCACCAACTCCTGGAGTTCACTCAGACTCACGTCCATTGAGTCGGTGATGCCATCCAACCATCTCGTCCTCTGTTGTCCCCTTCTCCTCCTGCCCCCAATCCCTCCCAGCATCAGAGTCTTTTCCAATGAGTCAACACTTCGCATGAGGTGGCCAAAGTACTGGAGTTTCAGCTTTAGCATCATTCCCTCCAAAGAAATCCCAGGGCTGATCTCCTTCAGAATGGACTGGTTGGATCTCCTTGTAGTCCAAGGGACTCTCAAGAGTCTTCTCCAGCACCACAGTTCAAACGCATCAATTCTTCAGCGCTCAGCCTTCTTCACAGTCCAACTCTCACATCCATACATGACTACTGGAAAAACCATAGCCTTGACTAGATGGACCTTAGTCGGCAAAGTAATGTCTCTGCTTTTGAATATACTATCTAGGTTAGTCGTAACTTTTCTTCCAAGAGTAAGTGTCTTTTAATTTCATGGCTGTAGTCACCATCTGCAGTGATTTTAGAGCCCCCCAAAATAAAGTCTGACACTGTTTCCACTGTTTCCCCATCTATTTTCCATGAAGTGATGGGACCGGATGCCATGATCTGTTATGCCCAAGTTGTGAAATCTCCCAATGACCACCAGGGAGCCAATGTCCGATGCAAAAGCAAGAGAGTTTTTATTACCAAGCTTGAGTTGGGGCTCCCACCATTACCAACACAGAGGCGATAGGGAGGAGCCCCAGGTTTTGGATTACATTGCTTATATAGGGATTATATACATGGAAGAAAAAGGATTTCTAGGTAGGGGAACGTCTGATCACTGATCTCATCACTTTCTTTGGAAGGGTTGTGTGTTGGTTCTTGATTGGTCCCTATTGTCTAGGTAGACCACAAGTTCCTGAGCGTTAAGTCAGGAGATTTTGGTCTGGGGTCCGATTGGCTCGTGGGCAGTGGGGTGAGGTCAGGGGATTTCCAAAGGCTCTTGGATTTCCAAAGGCTCTTTTCTTGGAACCTTACAAAATGAAGTTTTTCTGTTAACAAAATGGAGTAGCTTAGATTCTTCAGATCTTCGTTTTCTGAATGTTGAGCTTTAAGCCAACTTTTTCCCTCTCCTCTTTCACTTTCATCAAGAGGCTTTTTAGTTCCTCTTCACTTTCTGCCATAAGGGTGGTGTGATCTGCATATCTGAAGTTACTGATATCTCTCCCGGCAATCTTGATTCCAGCTTGTGTTTCTTCCAGTCCAGCATTTCTCATGATGTACTCTGCATAGAAGTTAAATAAGCAGGGTGACAATATACAGCCTTGACGTACTCCTTTTTCTATTTGGAATCAGTCCAGTCCAGTTCTATGTCCAGTCCAGTCCAGTTCCATGTCCAGCTCTAACTGTTGCTTCCTGACCTGCATATACACACACAAATATAATTTTTTAGTATTTACTCAAGGAAATTTGGAGAAATTTATTTATATCTCTTTTAGCTGATTATGAACCTGATTCTGTATTACCTAAGTCTAGAAATGATTTTTTTTTAACCCTGACACAAGGCATGCAGAATCTTAGTTCCCTGGCCAGGGATCAAACCTGTGTCCACTGCAACAGAAGTGTAGAGTCTTAACCACTGGACAGGTAGGGACGTCTCTAGAAATGATGAGTTAGGCATTTGCAAATCTGAAATAGCACCAATATTTATAATAATTTAAGAATGAAAGGTTTATCCAGAGGCCTTTTTTCTTCCTTAAAGAAATCAGTCTTGCCACCTAAGTTTCTCACCAGCACCACTCTTGAAAAGATTTCTATATGTAAAAATCTCATCATCATTCAGCCAGAGAAAGTTACATTTTCTTTCACAAAACTCCAGTATTAATATGTACATTAGTTTCTTTTCCCTTTCTTTTTATCTGAGAATAGTTAAGAATGAGAGGAAGTGAATTATAAAGCTTTGGGGCACTGCTGAAAGGAAAGTTTGAGCAAAATGCTAATTCTGGTTTTAGTGTCCTTATCAATTCAGCAGGTTCATTCAGATTGAAGAATGCAGCATGAAAGTCTTTTGTTGTCCTGCTACACAAGTTTCCTCTTTTATAGAAAAATCAGCTTTCTCATAAAGGCTTAACCAGAGGCGATACCCAAACTATCTGCACAGTGCAAGCAATATTTTTTTGAACCAACTGAATAATATTGGTACCTTGGCTGAGAACAGGAGAAAAATTAATCTATAAAATGAGGATAATACAATTTTAAAAGAGAACCTTTTTATGCCAGAGGATTTATTCAGCTTGGTCACAGAGGACTCCAGATATAAGGAATGTTTGAGGTGAAGAAAATGGAAATACAGAAAGTATGTTTTGATACTTCTAGTTTGTGTCCTCATATGTTTCTGTTTGTACAAATAGATTCAAGAAATTATAACTGATAGAGTGCCTGAAGAACTATGAACGGGTTCATGCAAAGATGGGCACAATAAAGGACAGAAACAGTATGTACCTAACAGAAGCAGAAGATACAAAGAAGAGGTGGCAAAAATACACAGAAGAACTGTACAAAAAAAGATCTTCAAAACCCAGATAATCACAATCGTGTGATAACTCACCTAGAGCCAGACATCCTGGAATGCAAAGTCAAGTGGGCCTTAGGAAGCATCACTCCGAACAAAGCTAGTGGAGGTGATGGAATTCTAGCTGAGCTATTTCAACCCCTGAAAGATGATGCTGTTAAAGCACTGTACTCAATATGCCAACAAATTTGGAAAACTCAGCAGGGGCCATAGAACTGGAAAAGGTCAGTTTTCATTCCAATCCCAAAGAAAGGCAATGCCAAACAATGTTCAGACTACCATACAATTGCACTCATCTCACATGCTAACAAAGTCTCCAAGCTAGGCTTCTACAGTATGTGAATCAAGAAATTCCAGTTTTTCAAGCTGGTTTTAGAAAAGGCAGAGGAACCAGAGATCAAATTGCCAACATCCGCTGGATCATGGAAAAAGCGAGAGAGTTCCAGGAAAACATCTACTTCAGCTTTATTGACTATGCCAAAGCTTTTGACTGTGTGGATCACAATAAACTGTTGAAAATTCTGAAAGAGATGGGGACACCAGACCACCTTACTGGCCTCCTGAGAAATCTGTATGCAGGTCAAAAAGCAACAGAACCAGACATGGAACAACAGACTGGTTCCAAATAGGGAAAGGTATATGTCAAGGCTATATATTGTCACCCTGCTTATTTAACTTCTATGCAGAGTACATCATGAGAAATGCTGGGCTGGATGAAACATAAGCTGGAATTAAGATTGCTGGGAGAAATATCAATAACCTCAGATATGCAGATGACACCTCCCCCCCCCCACTTATGGCAGAAATTGAAGAGGAACTAAAAAGCCTCTTGATGAAAGTGAAAGAAGAGAGTGAAAAACCTGGCTTAAAACTCAATATTCATAAAACGAAGATCATGGCATCTGGTCCCATCACTTCATGGGAAATAGATGGGGAAATAATGGAAATAGTTACAGACTTTATTTTCTTGTGCACCAAAATCGCTGCAGATGGTGACTGTAGCCATGAAATTAAAAGACGCTTGCTCCTTACAAGAAATGCTATGACCAACCTAGATAGCATATTAAAAAGCAGAGACATTACTTTGCTGACAAAGGTCCATCTAGTCAAAGCTGTGGTTTTTCCAGTAGTCATGTATGGATGTGAGAGTAGGACTATAAAGAAAGCTGAGCACTGAAGAATTGATGTTCTCCAACTGTGGTATTGGAGAAGACTCTTGAGAGTCCCTTGGACTGCAAGGAGATCAAGCCAGTCAATCCTAGAGGAAATCAGTACTGAATATTCATTGGAAGGACTGAAGCTGAAGCTCCAATACTTTGGCCACCTGGTGGGAAGAACTGACTCATTGGAAAAGGCCCTGATACTGGGAAAGATTGAAGGCAGAAGGAGAAGGGGATGACAGGATGAAATGGTTGAATGGCATCACTGACTTGATGGACATGAGTTTTAGCAAGCTCTGGAAGCTTGTGATATACTTGGAAGCCTGGTGTGGTGTAGTCCATGGGGTCACAAAGAGTTGTACATGACTTAGCAACTGAACTTACTGATGCTTCTGGTATAGTTGTCTGATCGAAACATTCCTCAGATCTGCAACTACAGATCAAAATCTATTTGCAGGATTTATAAAACTTTTTTTTTAATGAAGTATAATTGACTTACAGTTGTATAAATTTCTGCTATGCAGCATCAATTCAGTTATACATGTGTGTGTATTAGTGGCTTAGTTGTGTCAGACTGTTTGCAACCCTTGGACTGTAACCCACTAGTCTCTGCCCATGGGGATTCTCTCAGCAAGAATCCTGTAGTGGGTTGCCATTTCTTACTCCACAGGATCTTGCCGACCCATTGATTGGGATCCATACTTACATACATATGCATGTTTTTAAAATATTCTTTTCCATTATGATTTAGCATAGGATATTGAATATAGTTCTTTGGTAGGACCTTCAGTTTGACCTCATTGTTTATTCGTTCTATATATGAGAGTTTACATCTGTTAGCAGGAATTTTAAATGAATAGTTTCCCTCAATATTATTCAACCAAGCAACGTGCTTCCTTAATTTTCCTTCATATCATTATTTGTTAAGCTACATCCTCACCCTTACTGGGGAGTTGAATGTTGCCTTTGCAATGTTATATCGCTCTCTTGGGAATCCTCTGACAAACAATGTTCCCTAAAATGTCGAATTCCTCTCATTTATTATTTTTGCATCAGAAACCAATTTTAGCAAAACTGGAGTTGTTTTTTTTCCTTCCTCTGTTTCTTTTCAGCCCACCTAAAGCAATATCGTTTAAGGCAGTACTCCATAGCTTAATGTCTTAAATATGAATTCTCCAGGGCTGTGTAGCATAAAGCTGTCAAATGTCTTTTCTCCTTTGTTTAAATGCTGTGTTAGAACTTTTCTTCACTCTATGGCTTTCATTAGAAGTCATCCGTGACCTCACACTTTTTATTATTGAATCACAACAGAAAATTGGAAGTGTGTCTATATGTTAATAACTCTCCCCAAAGTTAATGTCAACTATCCTCTAAACTATATAAAGATAATGTTTATATAGCAAAATGATAAAATCATTGTACAACTGATAGGAACTACAAAGTTAATGAAGTAGTGAAATAACTGTATTCATTCATCATCTAAGATTATGTATCTGCACTTCCTATGTGAGACTAGACCACACATACTTAACCTTTTGCACAGAATACACATGATATCCCTGCAAGGAGACACACGTATTCTTTCTCACCTTTTCTCTTTCTTTCATTCACATTCTGTATCAAATACATCTGATCTTAATGTCCATCACATATTATCCAGATATTTGACCACGATTTTTTTGTTTGAGAAGGATTTATTGAAGACAGTGTTCTGTGCTATGGATGTAAATGTCTGTTGCATATAGATAAGGTCTGTGTGCTCAGTGAGTCTGTTTTCTAGTGAATGAGACAGCAAATAACTGAGTAAACAAGATAACAAGAGGTTCTTAAATGGTAGATTGAAAACAACAGAATAATGGATTAGAGCTGGGTTGTGGATGCTACATTAAGTTCATAGATACACTCATGGGTATGAATGGTAGGACATTTGTGGTGAGTCCTTACTGACAACGATGAACCAATGGGGAGAAAGCTTGGCAGTAGAGGGAACACGTTCAAAGTCTGTAGGTGGGGGAGGGCTGGGTATATTTAAGGAAAAGAAAGGAGGCTAGTGGTGATCCAGGCAGAAATTGCTCTGAGCTGATGGTAAAGACATAGCAGGCCAATCAAGGTTCTGGGTTTTATTCTGTGAGCAGCAGTGAATATTTGGAGGGACCTGTGTAAGTGTTTTGGTGATGGAGGATAAAGGCTTGGGCAAGAATTTTGAGAACAAACATACCAAAGATATATTTTAAAGATAGAACATGATTGACTATTCACAGTTGCCATTTTGGTTTCCTTAATTATTATTTTTAGATATGCTAAACATAGCACAAAGGATGTTCCCTTTTGAATGTGTATAATATTACCTTGGAACAAAGATTGCTTAAATTTCACCAGAGTGTTTTTGATAAAAATTATTTAATAAAGATAGTAGGAAATGGACAAACAAAGCTTTAAGGCCAGATATTTCCTATACACCTATTAAGTTTAGTGTCCTATGGCATGGGAGAATTGAAATACTGCACAGGAAAAATAAAGCTTTACACACACACACACACCTGTGCTTTATATCCACCTCTTCATGAATGGATGCACCAAGACTTTGCATTTTGACAGTTTCAGGAAGTGCTGTATTACTCTCTGCTGTGGACTGAATATTTGTATCCCCTCAAATTCAAGTTGAAATTCAAAGTCCCAAGGTGATGGTGTTAGGAAATGAGGCCTCTCTTCAGTCACATGAGATTACAGTGAGAAGGGAGCTATTAAATATCAGCAAATTAGAAATTGTGGCTTTAACTTTCTACAGTTGTTAGAAATAGCATATATCTAGACTAACTCAGACATGTGAGAGAAATCAAACCTATTTTCTTTTGAAACTTGGTGTCATTGTCCAAGGGCGACAGGCTTATATTCCATGCAGATGGGAACATTAGTTCTGATTGACAAGCCATGAAGAAGTATATGATGCATAAATGGAGGCAACACAACCAGATGCATGAGTTTAATAAAGAAATAATATGACTGCAAAGGAAGAAGGGATCATGTAAAGTGAACGAGAACACTGGCTGTGGGCTCACACACACCCGACTCTGTCTTGTGCTTAGTCCACTAGCTCAGTCCTGTCTGACTCTCTGTGAGCCCAGGCACTATAGTCTGCCAGGCTCCTCTGTCCATGGGATTCTCCAGGCAAGAATACTAGAGTGGGTTGCCATGCCCTACAGCAGGGGAATTTCCCAACCCAGGAATCAAACCAGGGTGTCCTGCATTGCAGGCAGATTCTCTCCCAGCTGAGCTACCCGGGAAGCCCATTCATCGCTTTATAACCTACTTACTTAGTGCAGTGATTTTAAGCAGGTTTCTTTACCTCTTTGAACATCATGTAGGTCATAATACCCCAAGACTGTGAGAGACAAAGGAATGAAATAGCACACAAAATCACTAACAAAATTCAGGGGAAAGTCCTCCCAGATGACTCTATTCAAAGTTGTAATTCTTTGACCTCTCCTAGTGTTCTCAATCTGCTTCACCTTGCTCTACTTTTTCTTTTTTTTATATAAAACTTTATCACCTTTCAATATACATGAAACTTATTTGCTTACTGAATTCATTGTTTATTGTGTCTCTCCTGGATGTTAGCTTCAGAGAAGGGACCTTTCTTTGTTTTGTTTATTCTGTATTCTAAGACTCTAAAACAATGCCTCACACATCATAAACAGAAATGAATATCCAATAACCTACTCAAGTTCAGCTGATAAATCATAATCAGTATTGACTCTTAATTCCATAATACTCCCTTAGAATCTCACTTTGCTCACAGAGAGACTCCAGCTACCTGGATAGTAGGAAGAAAGTGAAGAGAAAAACCTCAGTCAGAGGTTCTCAGCCTTGGCTGCACATGAGGATCATCTAGGGAGTTTTGGAAGAAACTGAGATTTTTTTTTCTTTTCCATTATAGTCTATTATAGGATATTGAATATAGTTCCTTGTCCTATGCAGTAGGACCTTGCTTTTTATTCATTGTATACATAATAGTTTGTGTTTGCTAGTCCTAAGCTCTGAACCCATTTCCCTTCCCCTTTGACAACCACAAGTGTGTTCTCCATGTGAGGCTGTTTCTGTTTTGTAGATAGTTTCCTTCGTGTCATATTGTATAGTCCACACATAAGTGACATCATGTGGTATTTGTCGTTCTCTTTCTGACATACTTTGCTTAGTATGATAATCTGCTATTTCATTCTTTTTTAATGGCTGAGTAATATGCCACTGTATAGATGTACCAGATCTTTATCCATTTATCTCTAGATGGGTATTTATGTGCTTCCATGGCTTGGCTATTGTGAATAGTGCTGGTATGCACATAGGCATGCATGTGTCTTTTTGAATTATGGTTTTGTCTGGGTATATGCCCAGGAGTGGGATTGCTGGATCATATGATAGTTTGGTTTTAGATTTTGAGAAAATTCCATACTGTTTTCCACTGTGGCTGTGCCAGCTTCTTAATACATTCCCACCAATAGTGTATGAGGATTCCCTTTTCTTCACACCTTCTCAGCCTTTGTTATCTGTAGACGTTTTAATGATGAGTATTGTGACCAGTGTGAGGTTGTACCTCACTGTAGTTTTGATTTGCGTTTCTCTATTATTAGTGATGTTGAGCATATTGTCATGTCCATATTGATCAACTATATATCTTCTTTGGAGAAATATCAGTTTAGGTCCTCTGCCCATTTTTTGACTGGATTGGGTTTTTTTTTTTGTTGTTGTTGTTGTTGTTATTGAGTTGTGTGAGCTGTTTGTATTAAAAAAAATCTAGAAGAAATCTAGACTTAGTAGGGATGGGAATCAGGCATAATTAATTTTTTCCCCTATAGTTCAGTGTATAAACAAGCTGGGAAACCACTCATCTAAGCCACAGGTTGCTACAGTTACTCTAATTCCCAATTATGCTGGTCAGTGAGACCCTTCATTTCCTATACCAGCTCCATCTTGCTGAGCAGAGTGGAAGGGTGGTGATAAGATAGAGTTAGCTTCCAAATTCTTCACATTTTTGTATGACATTTAAGCAAATTGATGGGATGAACAATAATTATGTTGAGGGACCCAGAAGCTGAGGGCATGTAAACTCAATTTTAATCCTCTTTAATTCAAAGTCTTTCCTGTTATTATCTACGCCTTCTTAAAGAGACAGCTCTTCAGATTTCCTCTGACATTCGTCACTTGAGAAACAAGATAAGACACTGTTTCTCTTACTCAGATGACTTTTTTGCCTCCTCTGCTTGTGATTTATCTCATCGCAAGACTCTTAATGATAATATCTTACCTTGTTGTTACGACAGCCAAGAGTGGTGCCTACTCGCCTTAGCTTAAGCTTGATTCTCCTGGGTCAGCGGTTTTGTTGATTATTCTCAACTCCAGCTGTCCAGGGATGCAGAAAACTGCAGTGCTGCTAATTTCCTCCTTGTTTTGTCTGTTTTGCCACAAAGAATAAGTGAATGACACATTAGTTCCCTTCACTTGGATTTCTATCAAACACAGTGTAACAAATTCTATTTCTGTTAAATATATAAATACATTACAATTTTAAACTGAATATTTACTTTACTCGCCGTAATACTGTAACTCCTACCAAGGGAGATGTGATTTGCTAAATTTCATGTAGTCGGTGGTATTTGTAGCTAGAATGTAAGCATTTTATTGAAAGATGAAAAAAGAATCACCAATTCCACATCCATATCAATGACATAAATGTTGAAATTTGATGTGGCTGCTATCTCTTCATCATTATCATTATTAATCAGATACATCCCCAGAACCAAGCGTGGTGAAGATTATCTAGCTGCTCACCATCAGATTCCTCCCTTTCCTGAGCCCATGGATTCTATTTCCTAAATACACCTGCAATTAATAAGCCCACGTGGCTGAGTTCTAGCCAGTGGAACGTGAAGAAAACTGATGCACACAAACTACAACACATAGTCCATTCTCTTTCCCTATTCCTTGGCCAGAAACACAGGACTCTGAAGTCCAGGAAAAGAGAGGAGCCATAGATAAAACGCTTCAAACCATGAGCCCTTGGAAGGCTGTCTACCAATCAGGTCCAGGGTTTTGGACTTTCTGAAAGCAAAGAATAAGCTTCTGTTATGTGATTCCATTGAGATCTGGAGGTTTATTTATTACATTCATTCATCAAAAAAAAGTATATTCTCTACAGAAGAATGTACTTTATTCCAAGTAGCAATGATTCATTTTAAGAACCAGGTTGTGCTAATGGTAAAATAACCCGCCTGCCAATGTAGGAGATGTCAGAGATGCGGGTTCAGTCCCTGGGTTGGGAAGATCCCCTGAAGAAGGAAACAGCAGCCTACTCCAGTATATCTTGCCTTGATAAGCCCGTAGACAAAGGAGCCTGGCGGGCTACTGTCCTTGGGGTCACAAAGAGTTGGACATGACTGGAGTGACTCAGCATGCACACAGTGGGGCTTCATGTTAAAAGTGGCTTCTTCTCTAGATTTCTATACATTACACTATTCTCTGACTATTCTACTCTATTATTCTCTCACTATTCTACTCTATTATTTCTTTTCCTCCTATTCTTCTATTCTCTATGGAGACAGTCTTCAAAGAAATTCATGGTTATCTGTTCTTCTCATTTTTGAAATATCTTTAACACTCAGGAACTCCAGTAACCTTTCTACTAATGCTTCACAAATATATTGCATTTAGCCAAGCCACTCACCCAAAATTTACTCATGTTTTGAATTGCCTATAGATAATATCCATTTGAATACATTACACTACATGTCATTTTTGAATTCTATTTATAATTCACTACCAATGTTTTTCTACATTCATTTCCCTGCTTACAGCACAGATTATTTAATGGCAATTGTTTTCTGTACTGTCATAGTCCTGAAAATTAGGAATCAAATTTAGCTCATATCTTCTTCCTCATAAATCTTCAGTTTATCATCTATGTATCATCAGATTGTACTATTTCTTCACTTGAAATACATTTCTCATTTGCCCCTAACTCTCAAATCCTGTCACTACCACCTTAATGAAAACCCCTGTGCTGTGCTAAGTAGATTCAGTCGTGTCCAACTCTTTGTGACCGTATAGACTGTGGCCTGCCAAGCTCCTCTGTCCATGGGACTCCCCAGGCAAGAATACTGGAGTGGGTTGCCGTGACCTCCTCCAGGGGATCTTCCTGACTGAGTGATTGAACCTGCATCTCTTATGTCTCCTGCATTGGCAGGTGTGTTCTTTACCACTGGCACCACTTGGGAAGACCCCTGTGAAAGCTCCTATCACTGCACGAATGAACACACACAGTAGTTTCTTAACTCACTCAGTGTAGCCTTTCTCCCATTGATTTATGGCTTAACTGGCATGCCATTCAGTTTTTTTTTTCCATGTTCTACTCAAGAACTCTTATAATTACTAACTTTATAATAATTTTAGAATTTATCTGCCTGGAGTAATTCTTACCTAATTTTGTAATTAAAAATTCTTCAAGTTTAGGTAGCCTGGACACCGTGTTTGCATTTGTTCATGTTTCTTTCTTCTCTGTCCTCTTCTACGTCTGTGCAAATTTTATTAGCAGAGGTACACATTTTATACATTCTTCTAGATTTCAGCTCATGTTCCAATTTCTTTCTTAGTACCTTCTTCAATGTCTTCAATATTTCCTGGGGATAAATCTTGAAATTTGCTACATCTAGATAGCCTTCTGAGGACAGGGCTCAGTGTTACATTTCTTTGGTTATAGAAAGTACATATAGACATGTACAATAGAAGCAATAATAACAAAAGCCTAACTGCTGTAATATCTTCACTTCCTCAAAAGTTTTCATTTAATTCTCATGGTCTATATTCACTTTCTCAAGAAAACCCTGAATTAATATGTTCTCTATCTAGAATTTTTCTTGATCTTGAAATCATAAAATTCTTGTTTCTTTGTGGTATACAATTAAGGTGTTACTAAATTAAATTGATTATACTTTACTTCCACTAGGGCCTTTTACATATCATACCAAGCTGTATTATTTTCCCCTAAATCTCTGGATTATAAACATACTCTTTTTCCTGGTGAGGGATCTCTGGGAAACTAGATTTTTATTTCTCACTCCTGGTTATAACTTTCAAGAAATCTTGAGAGGAAACCTCAATCTCTGCCATTAATACTAATGTAAGTTTATTTCCTTAAGGGCTCATGAAACTAAAATAAGTGGATTTCCTAATGATTCTCTGAAGTTATGTGGTGCCAAAATGGTTTCTTCAGAATCATTCATCCAATTTAAAAGCTGTATCAGGCTCTTTCTAGATTATATTGGACAGAGTTACCGTGGCTCTGAGCTAAAGATGATTATTAAAACACATTTGCATATAAAACAAATGTACAAACACGTTTCTCACATTTTTCTTGAGAAACATATGCTTCTCTTTGACTTTGCAAATTTTGGAAGACCTTGTGCGCTGGAGCAGGTGAAGTAGTGGTAGTTTGAGGAGTTTATTTTAAAAAGTTCCATTTTAAAGGTATGATCTTAGCTGAGGATCAATTGTAGGGAACAGAAATTAAGCTAATTATCAATGGATACATGTTGGGGAACAAGTATAACTATAAAGAAGTAATTTTCAGTCAATTCAGTTTCATCAGTTCTTGGTGCTACTTAGGCATGATTCTGGGTTGATCCTTGAATGAGACTCATGAGCTGTACAAACCATATATGATGTTACCAACTCCAGTTTATTCTTTAAAACACTTTATATTAATTTATTAACAAGGAGGCACTGGCTGAGGTTGGAAGGAATATTTACCACGTTCAAATTCACCACAGAGACTAGAAAGTCAGATAAATCCATTGAGTGTCAGGCATAGCATCTGTCATTTAGGAAGCCCTCAAAATGCTCCACTGAATGTGAGTTCATTGTGGAATGTCAGTGGTCCAGTCACCCCAGATAATAAAACAGCTCAAGGTGGGAGACGTTGTCTGAATAACACATCCCTTATTAGTAGATTAAAACAAGTTGTTTTTGCCAATTTGGAAAGTAGATACAGAGATTCACATGAAGTAAATAGGGATGCATACATTGTTTTAAACATTGAGCTTCCTCATCTGACAGAGAATTAATCTCGAAAATATACAAGCAACTCCTGCAGCTCAATTCCAGAAAAATAAGTGACCCAATCAAAAAATGGGCCAAAGAACTAAACAGACATTTATCCAAAGAAGACATACAGATGGCTAACAAACACATGAAAAGATGCTCAACATCACTCATTATCAGAGAAATGCAAATCAAAACCCCAATGAGGTACTATCTCATGCTGGTCTGAATGGCTGCTATCAAAATGTCTACAGATAATAAATGCTGGAGAGGATGTGGAGAAAAGGGAACCCTCTTACACTGTTGGTGGGAATGCAAACTAGTACAGCCACTATGGAGAACAGTGTGGAGATTCCTTAAACCTGGAAATAGAACTGCCTTATAACCCAGCAATCCCACTACTGGGCAAACATACTGAGGAAACCAGAATTGACAGAGACATGTGTACCCCAGTGTTCATCACAGCACTGTTCATAACAGCCAGGACATGGAAGCAACCTAGATGTCCATCAGCAGACGAATGGATAAGGAAGCTGTGGACACAATGGAGTATTACTCAGCCATTAGAAAGAATGCATTTGAATCAGTTCTAATGAGGTGGATGAAATTGGAGCCTACTATACAGAGCAAAGTAAGTCAGAAAGAAAAATACCAGTATGGTATATTAATGCATATATATGGAATTTAGAAAGATGGTAACAATGACCCTGGAGAAGGAAATGGCAACCCACTCCAGTATTCTTGCCTGGAGAATCCCAGGGATGGAGGAGAGTGGTGGGCTCTCATCTATGGGGTCGCACAGAGTCAGACACAACTCAAGCGACTTAGCAGCAGCAGCAGCAACGATGACTCTATATGCAAGACAGCAAAAGAGACACAGATGTAAAGAACAGACTTTTGGACTCTGCGGGAGAAGGCGAGGGTGGGGTGATTTGAGAGAATAGCATTGAAACATGTATATTACCATATGTGAAATAGATCGCCAGTCCAGGTTCGTTGCATGAGACAGGGTGCTCAGGGCTGGTGCACTGGGATGACCCTGAGGGGTGGGATGGGGAGGGAGGTGGGAGTGGGGGTAGGATGGGGAACACATGTACACCCATGGCTGATTCATATGAATGTATGGCAAAAACCACCACAGTATTGTAAAGTAACTAGCCTCCAATTAAAATAAATTAAAAAAAAATGAGCTTCCTCTTACACCGTTATATTATTTGCTTCCATATTCTTTCATCAAAGAGGGTGCTGAAATAATGATGCTATGTCACACTAAGTGCCAGATAAATAATTATTTGAGCCTCACAACTGGAATGCCATCTTGCAGTGAAATAGGAACCTCAGATTGAAGTCACCACAGACTTTATGTGTGGGGACCCTCCAGTGACTGGAGGGGCTTGCAGGACCCTTTATGATGGAAGGAAACAAGGAGAAGATAAAGGGAGGTAAAGAGACAGACATTCATATTGCAAAGAAAATAATTTATGGAAGGATGAAACCAAGGTGCAGCTTTAGAGACCTTGCTTATTTAATCGAAAGAAAGAGACCTTTCTTTTTAATTGGTATGGATCTTCTTTGCAACTTACACCATAGAGTTTGCCTGAATGTTGCATAGGCAAATACAAGTTTAACTCCTGAGCAAGTACCCAAATAACATCTTTACTTTCTGCTGTTTCTAACAAAAAATATTCATATATGCAAAGCTCCACTTGGTTAAAACACATGTATTATTTTGCTCCTCAGGGTGTAAAATTTTTGTTTTGTTAAATTGATTATAACTGATATCCACTTTCATTTGCTTATTGGAAGCAGAAGTCTTCTTTTTTACTTTAGTAAATATTGGGCAAAGTACTTACTAGAATCTTGGGGCATTAAAAGATAATTAAGATATAGGCCTTGTCCTCTAAGAGTTTATAATTGAGTGGGAGCTGAAAATTAGTCTGCAAATTGAATAATATTGTAAATGCTACAAGTCCGTGGGGTTGCAAAGAGTCAGACACAACTTAGTGATTGAACAACAGCAAGTGTCAAAAGAGACATGGGACAAGATTTTTTGGGTGAGAGAGACTGTGTTTAGCTGATGAGGGATCAGGCAGGGCTTGAAGGGAAAGTGGTATTTAAGGAACACCTCCCTGGTGGCTCAGATGGTAAAGCATCTGCCTACAACGTGGGAGACCTGGGTTCGATCCCTAGGCCGGGAAGATCCCCTGGAGAAGGAAATGGCAACCCACTCCAGTATTCTTGCCTGGAGAATCCCATGGATAGAGGAGCCTGGTGGGCTGCAGTTCAAGGGGTCATAAAGAGTCGGGCAAGACTAAGCGACTTCACCTTCACTTTCACTTAATTAAGGTACACCTTCAAAGAGGAAGTGACAAGCCAAATGAAGGAGAGAGAGGCCTTGAAAGGTCAAGGCAAAATGTCTCAATAAACACTATGTTTTTTAGGAAATTGTAAGTGGTTCTGTTCTAGAGAGTTCCCTGAAGTACATACAAAACAGAGTATCATGTTTATTTTGAAAATGTGAAGAAATCTGTTTACAGATTTTACCATTATGTTGGTTGTTTTAAATTTTGACGTAATTAGGAGCTTAGGAAGGACATAGTAGAAAGCCTGTCAGGTACCTATCACTCGGATTCTGCCGGAGGTGACCTTGTTGGAGGAGGTGATGGGATGTGACCAATGGTTGACCCACGAGCTGAAGCAGGACTTTCAGAGAACCCCTTTCTCCATCCCCTGTCCTTGGAATTTATGCTCTGCCTACTGTCCCCAGAGCGCGAGCGGTCCCAAGAAGTCTTGGCGGCTGCCCTAAACAAGCCTCCTAAAGTAAGTTCCCCTCCTCATTAAACCTGCCACCTAGCAGTCTAGAGGGATTTGCTTCTTTGGTCTCTCCTTGCCCTGTGGGTATGAGAGCCAGTTTGGGAACCAACAACATGATATACAGCTCCAGTGTGGTGTCAAAACCAGAGAACTGAATTCAGTACATTACTGCTGAAGCTCCAGTATTTGGCCATTTGATGCGAAGAGCTGATTCGTTGGAAAAAAACTCTGATGCTGGGAAAGATTGAGGGCAGGAGGAGAAGGAGTCAACAGAGGATGAGATGGTTGTATGGCATCATCGACTCAATGGACATGAGTTTGAGCAAACTCCAGGAGATAGTGATGGACAGGGAATCCTGGCATGCTGCAGTCCACGGGCTTGCAATGAGTTGGACAGGACTTAGCAACTGAACAGCAACATTGCTGCTAACTATAGTACAGACCTTATTCAGTTTTCACTATTTTTAACTTGCATTTATTTGTGTGTGTGTATAGTGTTCTTTACATTTTAATTAGAGGAATAACATGCATTGACCCTTGAACAACACAGAGGTTGGGGATGCTGACCCTATAGTCAAAAAATTGAAGTATAACTTAGAGTTGGTCCATCATATCTGCAGTTTTTCCACATTTGTGCTTCCACATCCCTGGTTCAGTCGATCACAAACCCTGTAGTACTATAGTATTTAATACTGAAAAGAATCCATGTGTAAGTGGACCCTCACAGTTCAGTCCTGTGTTGTTCCAGGGTCCCATGCAACTGGAGCTGGGCTTCAAGCAGATTGCCTGGCAGCTGTATACAGGCAAGCTTGGAAGCAGGGAACATCTAATCTCGAACAGTTACAGCAGAGTAGAAGCAGGGTCCCAGGACCTCGTGATAGAGCGAGCACAGTACAGTGCTGCATACAGGGAAAACGCTCAGTGGGGGAGTACAGATTTATGTTTTCAAATATAAGGGGAAAAATATGACCCCTTTTCAGCTTGACAGGGTGGGTCAAGCAGGAGTCAGAATGAGGAGAACACCGGGAACCCTGTGAGGCTCTCCGTCCAGCCCAGTGAACACACACTGCATGAGTCCAGTAGGGTGAGGTTGGCAGAATATGACAATTCTTAGGTGGAATGAGGTGAATAGCACAGGTTAGAGAAAGATCAACAATCCTAGGTCACACAACGTTGTAAATCAGCTATAGCCCAATAAAAAGTAAAAAAGGAAAAAAGAATCCTAGGTCATAAGTCGACAATTAGAGTGTTGTTGTGCGAAAAATGAAGAGATGTGTTTCCTGCCTTGTTTGCTGGTTTTTCGTTGTTTCTGTGATGCCTTAGCTTGCTATTAGCTAGTTGAAATTTCCAAATCAAAAATCTGCTTTTTAAACCCAAGACCTTTAAAAAATCCAGTATCCTGGGAGAAAGCTCAGATATGGTTTCTTATTAATGCTCAGAAAAATTTCCAGCACTGCATTTCTCCTCCATTATTCCATATAAGGATCGGTTACCTTGGTTTCTCTATGCCTCAGAATCTCCTATGAAGGTCAATATTTGCTGGGTAGGCAAACTGGGAGTTACAGAACTTAAATATGTCCTTTGCTGGCTGAGGGATTATGGGCAAGTTATTTAAACATTTTCTAGAACTTGATGACCTCATCAGTAATACAAAAATGTTGGAGTCAAAGGGCCTTTTCCATCCTAACACTGTCATAAAAAATCTCATCTTATTAATTCCCACATACCTTTTTATCACTGTTCAACTTTTGTTCTGCCTTCAGCATGGTGACTGGTGACTGACATGATATTTAGTGTGTGTTTTCTGAATGAGGTATTTGAAGAAACTTCAGTACAAAAAACTTCCCTCGAGAATTTTAAGTAGTTTTTAGATCTTAATAGAGTAAAATTGTTTAAGCATGAAATCTTTACAGCTTAGCCATTTTGTCCTTTATTTTTATGTGTTTAAAGGTATGAGTCATTCAATCTCTTTTGGACTCCATGTTTTTCTCTGAAATATGAGAATAGAGCTTTAAAAATAGCTTTTATTTCCACAAATCAGTGGTGTTAATTCGTGGAAAAATTATGCACATCACATGTCACAGTATTTCAAATGAAATTCCACTTCATTTCTTAAATTTCTTTTATGCATTGCAGATTGTACTTTTAATCAAATTTATAAAATAACACATTTGAAATAAATTTGCCTAAGCACTTAATCTTATTACTTTATGATATATATATAAATAATGAGCTAATAAACCATAACTAATATTTAGTGAGGCTTTTACTAAATTCTAAGCACTGAGGTATCACTTCGTCTGTTTTGCTGATGAAGAATCCAAGGCCATAGAGGTTAAATAACCTATCAAAGTCATTCATCCAATTAAACGTGCAGTTGGGATTTAATATAAGGGGCTGGGTTCCAGAGCTGTGTAGTTCAGAACCACTGTATATCATATGTGACTATATGCCGCTCATTAAGTAGGAAAAAAAGCCCTGAACAATATTTAAAAAAATTTTATGTTATATTGAAGTACAATTGACTAACAGTGCTGTGTTAGATTCAGGTGTGCAACAAAGTGATTCAATTGCACATATACATTTATCTGTTCTTTTCCCATTTAGCTTGTTAAAGAATACTGAACATAGTTCCCTGTGTTATTCAGTAGGTCCTTACAGGTTATCTGTTTTCAGTAGTGTGTATATATGGAAGAAAATATTTGCAAATAATGAGACTGGCAGGGATTAACCTCCAAAATTCACAAGCAGTTCATGGAGCTCAATATCAAAACAGCCCAATGAGCAGTATTTTTTTGAGTTAGGCAGTAGGCAGGGTTGGACATTTTCTTTGTAACCCGCCAACAGTCAGTCGCCTCCAGCTACTGAGCCTAGACCCTCTGGATGTGCTGTAAATGCAGTTAGCAGCTGGAGGACGGTCCAGCCACGGGCTGAGGCTGCCCAGGTGGTGCATGATAAAAACCTGCCTGCCAGTGCAGGAGATACGGGTTCAGTCCCCGGGTGGGGCATCCCCTGGAGTGCCAAATGGCTACACACTCCAGTACTCTTGCCTGGAAAATCCCATGGGCGGAGGAGCCTGGTGGGCTGCAGTCCATGGGGTCTCGAAGAGTCGAACACGACTGAGCGACTTCCCTTTCACTTTTCACGTTCCTGCATTGGAGAAGGAAATGGCACCCCACTCCAGTGTTCTTGCCTGGAGAATCCCAGGGACGGGGGAGCCTGGTGGGCTGCCGTCTCTGGGGTCGCACAGAGTCGGACACGACTGAAGCGACTTAGCAGCAGCAGCAGCAGCAGCCAGTGCAGGAGATACGGGTTCGGTCCCCGGGTGGGGAGATCCCCTGGAGTGCCAAATGGCTGCACACTCCAGTATTCTTGTCTGGAAAATTCCTTGGGCAGAGGAGCCTGGTGAGGTACAGTCCATGGGATCACAGAGCCAGACACAACTGGGTGACTGACCATGCATACACCAACCACAGGATGCAGATAATTCAACGAGAAAGAACCCTTTGCCTTTGTTTATCTTGCGAGACTCTTTCATGAGTACCTGCTTGCTCTTTTACCATCAAAACTCTTTATTTAACCTCTTTGATTATTTGTCTTGAATTATCCCTCTTCTGAAACATGAGAATGTAGCTGTCAAATTATTTCAGTTATTAATCTTGAGTCTCTCTTCAATAGATACAAAATTTCCCAAACACTTACATGTTCCACATTGACTTGAGACACAAGAAGGTAGATTTCTGCTGAGAAATTTAAGAGAGAAATAGTTTATTTTATCTCTTTTAGTGAGTCTTCTAGTAAATATGGACTTGGTGTTGATTTTTCAGATGTGCCTTAATTGTCTTCACAATATGTGTCTATAAAATAGAGTGATTTAATTCTGGTTATGGNTTCTAGTAAATATGGACTCGGTGTTGATTTTTCAGATGTGCCTTAATTGTCTTCACAATATGTGTCTATAAAATAGAGTGATTTAATTCTGGTTATGGCATTAAGTCATTATGTGATTCTGTATAAACAATTCAGTCCTAAGCATGAGAAAACCAAATTCTTTCATTTAACAAAATAGTTCTGTTTGGGGAGCTCTCTTGCTCTTTCTTTTCTCCTCAAAGAATGATGCAATTATATTATATTGACCATTTGGTTCTTAATGACATAAATAGCAATACGATGTTGAGTAAATTGTCTTAAATTTGTATTTCAAGTATTTGCCATATCCTGAATTCAACAGACAGCTTAGTAGTAAAATATTTTTTAAAAAACATCTGAGTAAAGAAAACAAAAAATACCATTACACTCATTTTCCTCCCTAGAGCATTAAATCCCAAAAACTTTATGTAGAAAAATAATTCCTTGGACTCTTAACAGATATTACTCTAAAATGTTTGAGAGATTTCGTTAAATGGGGCTGAACAGATTTCTCTATTATAGAACTTCATACTGTCTTTAACATCTAATGTGTCTAATTAAATGCTTTCCAAATCTAAATTTAGCATTATTGAACACTTTAGGGGGTTTTGTTTCATGGAACCCTGATAATAATTGAGATCAGTAGTTCTCAAGTGAATCTGGACATTAGAATCACTTAGTGAGTGTGTGAAGCGTGTATCCTTGCCAAAAGCAATTAACTCTGGCTCTTTGGAGGGTGGAAATCTGCAGGAAACAGAATAATGGCCTCCAGAAGATGTTGACGCCCTGATTCTTGGAGCCCTTGCTTGGCAAGGGTGAGGCCCTTGCTTGGCAAAGGGCAATCAAGGTAACAGATGGGGTCAGTGTTGCTGTCTGACCTTACCTTAGATTATTCCGGAGCATCCAGGTGGGCGCAATGTCATCAGAGGCTGCTGTAGATGGGGTAGAGGGCAGGCGTCTAATGAGTCTGTGTTAGAGTGATGCAGTATGAGAAAGACTTATTCATTGCAGACTCTGAAGAGGAGGGGGCCACCAGCCCCCAAATCCAGGTAGTTTCTGGAAGCCAGAGAAAGCAGGGAAAGAGATTCTCCTCTAGAGCCCCTAGAAGGGAACACAGCTCTCTGACATTGTGGGGTGCATCCGGTGAGTCTCATTTTGGACTTCTGACCTCCCAGATTGTAAGTTAGTAGGTTTATGTCTATTTGAGCTGCTGAGTTTGTGGGAATTTTTTATAGCAGTGATTGAAAATGAACGCAGAGTCCAAGTATGAGTCATTTTTGAGAGCTACAAGATGATCCTCATGTGTAGCCAGGGCGAGAGCCCTGAGTTAGAGGAATGGCTGCTCATTGGAATCTCCTAAGAAGACTTTTATCAAACACGTCACCAGGGACTCGATTGACATTCAAAATATTAACTTATTTAATCCCCATAATTCCTTTGTAAGATCAGAATTGTTATTACCAGAGGTACTAATTTTTAGTTTTTTAGTCTAACATTACCAAGTTCCTAAATGGTGGGCTTCAAACCCACACAGGGTGTCTCCCCTGACTGCTCTCACATTAATTTAAACTCTCATGTAGAGCCTGTAAACATCATTAAAATTGGGTATTTTCTGAGTTTCTTTTTCATAGAGAAAGTAGAAAGTTAGAAATGAAAAGTGCTAGAAAAAATAAAAATATAGGTGGGAATAAACTGATGATTGATGGGCTAATAGTGAGGACCAAGAATAAAGAATATAAAATCCGCAAGTATTTAAAATAAAAATCTGGGGTTTGGGAGGTATAAATGTTACTAAATGCAGCAATATTTAGTGTTATTGAAAGTATTACTCGATTAGAATAGATTCATTTCAACAACTAATTTAAAAAGCAAGATTTGATTTTGTTCTGTGTATTTCCTTCAGGGGAGGAGGTATATATTTATAGTTTCCTAGTAGTATATACTTATAATTCCCTGTGTTGCAGGTGAATTCTTTACTGTCTGAACCACCAGGGAAGCCCAGTAATAGAATTTAAATAATATAAATAAATGTTAATGCTGCAAGAGGTAAGCATCAGTTGAGTAATAAGCTAGCTAGGAGTTTTCTGAAACTCAATATATAATATATTATGGTATGTACATATGTTAGGTACCATATGGAAAGCCTGCCTGTTTGCATATCAGATCGCTTCAATTTTTAAAAAGTTAATGGCCATTCAAAATCAACTGAAATGTCAGCATACTTTGACATTTTGGTGACAGCCTTAGGAGAAGCACAAAGACACCAAAACAAAGCTATAAAACCCAGCAGAAGGTTATTTATAACACATTCAGTGTTTAAGAGTGAGAAAGGCAAAGATAAACAGCAAAACCAATTTCCTGTGATCAGGTATTTGTCATTTTTGTTTATCCCAATTAAAGACTATGATCCTCGTATACATTAAATCTTGAAAATTTCCAGCCCTCCGTTCCTCTGAGTGTTGTAATGAAAAGACCCCTGAATTAAAGAAAAACACTAGCTACTTGTGTGACAGAGACTATAAACCATTAAGCCAGGGAATTTCTCCTATCTATAGAGTGAGTTTTTCACTTGCTTTTTTCAATCACAAAGGAATGTTAAAAGTCAAATGACACGGGTAAGTGATTTTGAAATAGTAAACCAACATATAAATAATTACTCCACACAATAATCTCTAGTCAGTCTGAAGTGCAAAACTTATCTACCCCTGCATAAAAAGTTACCTCTAAACGTGGTGTCTTCAAACAACAGCTGTCACATAGTATCTTATGGTGGAAAACTATGTTTCCAGTGAATTTTAGGTTCTTTCTTTGTCACAGAATTCCGAGACAAGCAAGGAGGTTAAGAAAGTAAACTGAGAGTTTGTTTAAGAAGAATGCACCCTCAGAGGGAGAGCAGGCAGACAGGTGAGGAGCTGCTGCCCTGGGGTTCTTTGGCAGGCTGGTTATGAGGAGCATACAAGTGAGTTTGGTTCAGTTGCGACCCCACGGACTGTAGCACACCAGGCTTCCCTGTCCATCACCAACTCCAGGAGCCTGCTCAAACTCATGTCCATCAAGTTGGTGATGCCATCCAACCATCTCATCCTCTATCATTCCCTTCTCCTCCTGCCTTCAATCTTTTCTAGCATCAGAGTCTTTTCAAATGAGTCAGTTCTTTGCATGAGGTGGCCAAAGTATTGGAGCTTCAGTTTTAGAATCAGTCCTTCCAATGAATAGTCAGGCCTGGTTTCCTTTAAGATTGATTGGCTTGATATCCTTGCAGTCCAAGGGACTCTCAAAGTCTTCTCCAACACTACAGTTCAACAGCATCAATTGTTTGGGACTCAGCTTTCTTTATGGTCCAACTCTCACATACATATATGACTATTGGAAAAATCATAGCTTTGACTAGATGGACCTTTGTTGGCAAAGTAATGTCTCTGCTTTTCAATATGCTGCCTAAGCTTGTCATAGCTTTCCTTCCAAGGAGCAAGTGTTTTTTAATTTCATGGCTGCAATCACCATCTGCAGTGATTTTGGAGCCCAAGAAAATAAAGTCTGTCACTGTTTCCATTGTTTCCCACTGCTGTCTATGGTGTCGCACAGAGTTGGACATGACTGACGTGACTTAGCAGCAGCAGCAGAGAGGGTAACAGGCAGGAAGGCCAGGGGTCTCCAAACAAAGGAAATAGGTTTCAACTGTCAGATATTTTTTATCTCTCCCTTAAGTGACATGAAGAAACACATTACAAGGGTCAGATTTTTTTCCCCTTCTCCATACGGAATTAAAAGGAGATTTCTCTTAAAATTCTGTGTTGCTATGACGACATCTGGTTCCACCTGAACTTAACTTTTCTCAAACCTTGAGCTAACCAATGTGTTTTTCTTATGGAATTGTTTTTCTTAAGCTATGTTTATGAAACTGCATTTGCTTTGGAATTTGCCTGTCTTCAAAATGGTTCCATCTAAGACTAACTTTTTTTTTTTTTTCTTTTCTCAGACCTTGGGCTGATAATAGCTCAATAAACCAGGTGACACACCTTGTGCCATCCTATCTCAAGAATGGATATTGTGGGAGAGGGGCCTGGTGAAACTCCCTCAGCCTTGAGGTGTCTCTCTCATCTGATTAATAGCTTTCATGTTCTTTGGAAGGAATGATGCTAAAGCTGAAACTCCAGTACTTTGGCCACTTTGTGAAGAGTTGACTCATTGGAAAAGACTCTGATGCTGGGAGGGATTGAGGGCAGGAGCAGAAGGGGACGACAGAGGATGAGATGGCTGGATGGCATCACTGACTCGATGGATGTTAGTCTGAGTGAACTCCAGGAGTTAGTGATGGACAGGGAGGCCTGGCATGCTGCAGTTCATGGGGTCGCAAAGAGTTGGACACGACTGAGAGACTGAACTGAACGG
Organism: Redunca redunca; assembly: GCA_006410935.1. NCBI lineage: Eukaryota > Metazoa > Chordata > Mammalia > Artiodactyla > Bovidae > Redunca > Redunca redunca. The sequence goes on from SJYQ01008102.1 coordinate 79,740, forward strand.
GCATAAAACATCCTGCTAAAGACTAGCAGGGGGGCATTCTATCTACCCCCTTTTGATGTCTATGTCAGAAGCTTTGTCTATCTCTTTTATACTTTAACATGCTTTGTCACGCAAAAGCTCTGAGTGATCAGGCCTTGTCATTGGCCCCAGATTGAATTCCTCTCCTCTGGGGGCCAAGAATCCTGGTGTCTTTCATGGCTCAGCAACATGGGACCAGATGCCATGATCTTCGTTTTGTGAATGTTGAGTTTTAAGCCAACTTTTTCATGTTCCTCTTTCACTTTCATCAACAGGCTCTTTAGTTCTTCTTCACTTTTTGCTATAAGGGTGGTGTCATCTACATGTCTGAGGTTATTGATATTTCTCCCAGCAATCTTGATTCCAGCTTGTGCTTCATCTAGCCTGGCATCTCACATGATGTACTCTGCATTAGAAGTTAAATGCAAGCTGGTTATGAGGGGCATATAAATGAAGAGGCAGAATATTCATTGGAGAAGGGGATCTGGTCTCTGATTTTTATCCAAGCTCCATCTTCTGGAAGAGAGGAGGATTTTCATTATATAGCTTAGATCAGAAGTGTCATGGCCTCAGTGTATTCTTATCTGTGAGGCTAATGTTACAGTAATGAGAGCACAAGGAGCAACAGGTTACATTTAAATGTTTCATGTTTTTAATAATTGTATTTGTTTGTTGGTTATGCTGGTTCTTCGTTGCTGTGTGGGCTTTCCTCTAGTTGCAGAGAGCAGAGGCTACTCTTTGATTGCAGTGTATGTGGGCCTCTCATTGCAGTGGCTTCTCTTGTGTGGCATGGGCTTTAGGGTATGCATGCTTCAGTAGCTGCTGCTCTCGGACCCTAGAGCACAGGCTCAGTAGTTTGTGACATGCGGGCTTAATTGTTACGTTGCATATGGTGTCTTCTCTGATCGTGGTTCAAACCCATGTCTCTTGCATTATGGATCAAATCCAGGTTTCCCACATTGCAGGCAGATTCTTTACCAGCTGAGCCACAAGGGAAGCCCAAGAATACTGGAGTGGGTAGCCTATCCCTTCTCTAGCAGATCTTCCCGACCCAGGAATCAAACCAGGGTCTCCTGCGTTGCAGGAGGATTCTTTACCAGCTGAGCTCTCAGGGATGCTTTCATTGGCAGATGGATGAATTCTTTACCACTGAGTCACCAAGGAAGCCCAGACAGGTTACATTTTATAACTAGGAGATTCCCACCTTCCCCCACCTTTCTTTGTGTGCTTCCAGAACATTCATCACCCAAAATGTGTTGTTTCCTGTCCCTCTGGAGGTTCCTGCTTTTCTTTGCCTATGGACCCCTGCTGCTTGCAAGATGCATGATTTCCTGTTACCTGGCCCCCTTTGCTCTGCTCATACCTGCCTGCTGTAACATCTGCATCTGGCTTAATTCTGTCTCCTGCTTCAGGGTCTCTCACTGCGACAGTGAAGGTGTCTGCAGTGGTTATAGTCATCTCGAGGTTCAAATCATGAAGAGTATGCTTCCAAGCCCAGTTGCTCCCAGGTTATTGGACTGAGGGCCTCAATTTCTCACTCACTGTTGTCTGTAGGCTGTGCACAATTCCTTGGTACATGTGAAAGTCTTAGTTACGCAGTCTTGTCTGACTCTCTAGAACCCTATGCACTGTAGCCCACTAGGCTCCTCTGTCCATGGAGTTCTCTGTGCAACAATACTGGAGTGGGTTGCCATTCCCTTCTCCAGGGGAACTTCCTGATCCAGGGATTGAACCTGGGTCTCCTGCATTACAGACCTATTCTTTACCACTTGAGCCTTGGGTTTCTCTTATACGGCATCATGATTCATCAAGGTTTGCAAGCCTAGAAGGCAATAGAAAGAGTCCAGAAAGATGGAAGTTAAAATCATTTGTAACCTAACTGTAGAACTGATATCTTATTACTTTGGCCTTTCCTTTTCCTGAAAAGCAAGTTACTAGGTCTGTCTCATACTCGAGGGGAGGTGATTCTTTGATGGTGTGGATAATAGGAGGTGAGGATCATCTTGAAAGCTGCCTGTTATGTGGACTGTCTCTCATTCCTTAGACATAACCTTGGCTTGGTTCTCCCTGTTTGGGGAGTTACTGTTTGGGGATTTCTTTCCTTAAAAGTTCCCTCAAACCCAGCTCAATCTTCAAGGTCCAACTCAATTATGATACCTATGGTGTGTGTGTGAATTCCCTTGAATCTTCAGTTAGATGGGATCTTTCCAATGTCTAGATTCCCAAAGTATTTGACATTCATCTCCTGCTTATCTCACATGGTCTCTTGATTTTTGTAATACAGTCATAGCTTTCAGGTATATCCATTTCTTGTCTTGGCCAAAGATTTTAAAAAGTTTTTCTGTATCAGCATATGGTAAAACCCAAATGAACTTTTTGACTATTCCCAATATAAGGCCCCTAAAGTCAGGAATTGGGTCTAATACTGCTTTGTATTCTCCCATGGGGCAAAGGACAGTCATGACTATAAAATGAGCCATCTATACACTTTTATTGAATTGAGGTCATTTTTAAGGAAAAGGTTAAGATCAGCTGTATTTTGATCTTCTTTCTGACGAAGGCTTGCATGAAGCCACCAAGAATCAATCAATAATAATACCAGGTCTGAAATAGCTTAAGTTCAGGCATTTCTGCCAGTTTCTTGTTTTCTCAAAGGACATTGATGGTCTGCCCTCCTAATGGCTTGATTCATTAAGACTGTGGACTTGAAGAAAATAATGGAACCATTTGACCTTAACAAGGTCCTAGATTTTCTGGCACCTATGCATGAGAAATACACACTATTGTTCCAAGAGTTTTTCTATGGCTACATGCTTCTTTATTAGAATGTTCTATAGCAAGCTGAATTTTAAGGCACTATTTCCCTTGAGCAAGAAGTCTTAATAAGAAATCTTTCATTTACATTAACTTATTAAAAAAAACTTATTTTATGGTAATATTTTTTAACCATACCCTGTTTGTATGCAAATAGACCTACCCTCCAAAGAAATCACTTGGATAATAGCCTGGATAAAAAAGTGTCTGGGGATTCATAAAATTATATTGGCATGGTACAGCCTGAGTCAGAATTTCTACTTCCTTAGGATGTTTATTTTTATAAAGTTTGGCCTAAATATCCTTATCATTATTATATTACAAGGTAATGGAAGAATAATTCATTTCAGTTCAAAAGATTTCAGAGGTTTCACTGGCCTTTACTCCAGAAAACTTAAGTGCCTTGATAATCTATTGAATCTGGCCCCTACGGGTTTTGGTTGAGACTCAATTCTACTCTTAGTTTTCTTTTCTAAACTTAATTCAAAGAAGGCTTGGGGAGAGCACATTTTAGGGTGACTTGCTGTTAAGTTATCTAGAAATCCCTTCTTCAGCCTCCCCCATCCTACACACTACTTGTCATTACCACTTATTCTGGGGAGAATTTCAGGAGGTCTGGACTAAATTTAGCTGTTTTTCAAGGCTCTCCCCCATCAGTAGTCCCTGTGTAGGAAATGACCAATGTTTGCAGTTAAATTTTTGGCTAAGCAAATAGGACTTAATCCATTTGTTCAGTGGTCCATGTATTCTAAAGCATCATGGGGTTTGATTCAATGTGCTGAGTGCCAAGTCACAGTAAGCATTTATCTTTCCTGTGATATTTTGCCGCATTTCATGCTTTGATGTATGGAGTAGAGGAATTGTAAATTGATGGAAAAACAAAGTTGGGCAAAAAAAATTCAGGAGATAAGGTTTTAGTTCAGGCCACATTCATTACATTGTTGATGTAATTATATTATCCTTTCATTCATTTGATGAAAAATATTTGTGCNATATTTGTGCATTACTGAGTTGAACACTGTTTTAGGCAATGAGATCAAGCAGTGAACCAAAAATGTCCTAGCTCTCATGGATCATATATTTAGTCTGGAAATGAATAATGAACAAATAATCAAGTAGACTTGTTATTGAGTCCAAGTTCGCTATGCTTGCTGCACAACAGGCCAAGTGCTGAGGCAAGAAAAACAAGTTTATTTGAAAAGTAGCTGACCGAGAAGATGGCAGGCTAGTTCCTTAAAACAGTCTCTGGGGTCTGGACACCAGGTTCATTTATAGATGAGAGATGGGGAGAGGTGAGAAAGCAAAATAAAACGCCATTAATCTTGCAAACATCTCCCAGAATGGCAAGCCTCAGGCAGGAGACATGTTAATTTCTCCATTTTGCCATCTACAAGGTGGACAGGGTTCTGAACAAAGGTACTTTGGTTTAACATTCAGGCAGAGGGGCAAGATTCTCTGAGGCAAGCCATTCTGTATGATTATAATAACAAGAGCCATGCAAAGCAAGGCAAAAACGCAATTCTATCATGGGGTCAGAATTGACTTCCTCCCTGAAATGAATGGATTTTAGGCCTGTTGATGATAAGTAGGATGCAAAAATAAATAAATATATAAGTAAAGCTTGTAAATCAACAGAGTAACGGTTGGAGGTGAGTTGTGTGCCGTCATAGATAGGACATCATGTGAGCAGTGACTTGAAGAAAGCAAGAGAGGACATTTATATGAATTTGGGGAAGGGGTAGGTTCTGAAAGCAGCAGAAAGTACACAGGCACTGAGGTGGGGAAATTGTGCCTTAAAAGTGTTAAGGGGCTTCCCTGGTAACTCAGGTACACCAGGACCCAGGAGAAAGGAACAGTTACCCCACAGGGGACTTGCCTGTGGGTGTCTGGGAGTCTCTGGCAAAGGCATGCGTTGGTGGTGGCCTGCTACAGGGTTGGGGGCCTGGACTGTAGCAGCACATGCATGGGATCTTTTGAAGGAGGTCACCATTATCTTCCTTACCTCCACTGTAGCTACAGTTCAGTTCAGTTCAGTCTTTCAGTCGTGTCCGACTTTTTGCAGCCCCGTGAAACGCAGCACGCCAGGCCTCCATGTCCATCACCAACTTCCAGAGTTCACTCAGAGTCACGTCCCTCGAGTCAGTGATGCCATTCAGCCATCTCATCCTCTGTCGTCCCCTTCTCCTTTTGCCCCCAATCGTTCCCAGCATTAGTCTTTTCCAATGAGTCAACTCTTCGCATGAGGTGGCCAAAGTACTGGAGCTTCAGCTTTAGCATCATTCCTTCCAAAGAAATCCCAGGGCTGATCTCCTTCAGAAGGGACTGGCTGGATCTCCTTGCAGTCCAAGGGACTCTCAAGAGTCCTCTCCAAAACCACAGTTCAAAACCATCAATTCTTCGGCACTCAGCTCTCTTCACAGTCCACCACTCACATCCATACATGACCACAGGAAAAACCATAGCCGTCACTAGACGGACCCTAGTCGGCAAAATATAGTCTTTGCTTTTGAATATGCTATCTAGGTTGGTCATAACTTTTCTTCCAAGGAGTAAGCGTCTTTTAATTTCATGGCTGT
>SJYQ01008105.1:0-45479 GCA_006410935.1 Redunca redunca
TGCATTCCCGGGGGGCCAGCCTGTCCCTCTGTGTCCGCAGTCCAGGTTGGCTGCTCTCGGGTCCCAGGTGCAAGCCGGGCTGGAGGAGAGGATCCAAAGCTTCGACGCCTACGTGAGACGGTTCCAGCGCCTGGTGGGTAGAATGCACTTGGGGTGTCATTAGAGAAGGGAGGGAATGTGGGGCTGAGCGAGGTTGCTGCTCTGCCCTGTCTGGGGCCCCCTCTGAGGACACAAGGGGTGCAGGTGGCCCCAGACGCTCACACTGATCTGGCCTCTGTTCTCCCTGCCCAGGTGCAGCCAGCAGGCGCCCTGGATGACATGGCCAGCCCGCTTCTGCGGCTGTGCCAGGCAGGGCTGGAAGCCGTGTGGGACGGTGGCCGGGTGGTGGCTGCGCTGTGGGGCCTGAGCCCCGTCGGGCGGGCGCTCACCCTCCATGTGCCGCTCTCTCTGGAGAGGCTGCGGGCGGGGCTGGAGCAGCTGCAGAAGGAGCTAGAACGTGAGTGCAGGGGCGGTGGGGAGGTGGTGTGTGTGACCATGCCCTGATCGATCCATGACTGACCCCAGGGCCCCCGATCCACGCCTGACCCCAGGGCCCCTGACCCAGGCCCCTCACACTTGGCCTGGGGCACTGGTTCAAGCAGGAAGGCCACCGGATTTCCAGCGGGCCTGCACCCCAACTTCCTTTAGAGTCCTCTGCCTTATTTCTCATAGACCTACACCCTTCAGACTTGGGGAGCAGTGTGCATTTTTTAAAGAATGAGTCTACTGATTTATTGCCGTTTTTGGCTGCACTAGGTCTTTGTTGCGGGGCAGGCTTTTCTCTAGTTGCAGTGAGCGGGGCAGGGGGGCTACTCTCTAGCTGTGGTGCACAGGCTTCTCGTGGTGGAGCACGGGCTCTAGCTGAGGGGTCTTCAGTGGTCGCGGCACATGGACTCAGTGGTTATGGCTCCTGGGCTCAGTAGTTGCGCTGCACAGGCTCCTCGGCGTGTGGGATCTTCCCTGACTGATGACCGAACCCCCGCCTCCTGCGCTGCAGGCGGATTCTTAACCACTGAGCCGCTGGGGAAGCCAGCCGTGTCCGTTCCTGTAGGTCTCCGAGCTCATATCCCTCATGCTCGCTGCCTTATTTCTTCTGGGACCTCTGCCCGAGTTTCTTCAGCCTCTGCCTGAATTCTTTAGGGCGTACAGCTCTATTTCTGCAAAGCCAACTGCTGTAGATTCCAGGGCCTGTTTCTGGTTCTGTGATAAGCACCAGGGAGGCCACGCCGGTTGTGACAGCTGCTGTCCCTAGCACCCTCCTGGCAACACTGGGACCCTCCAGCCTCTCCCAGGGGCTAGGAGCACCAGGGCTGACAGCTGGCCCAGTGTGGGACCCCAGGATCCTGCCCAGCACCAGGGTGGCCATCCTGAGACTGGCCAGTGCTTGGGCCAGACTGACCGTTCAGCGTCCTCTCACCCCTGCTTGTGTGTCTAGTCAGAATCCCAGGGCCACCCTGGCCTCGATGACTCACTAGGACTCGGCTCTCAGCTTGGAGTTGCACCTGCAGCCGTAGGGCCAAGAAACAGAGCCAGGCCACGGAGGGACAGGTGTAGAGGAGGCTCCAGGGAGATCCCCCACACAATGAGCTCCCAGACTCATTCCCCAGTAGGGGCGCACAGAATGCCCTCAGCACCCCCAGCTTCAGATTGTGACAACATGTGTCAGACATCAACTGCCCAAGGGAGCTCACTAGAGGCTCTGCACCCAGGCTTCTCATTTCAGGGTGGTCAGGTGGGAGCCCCTGCCTGGCACAGACCAATGTCCCAGATTCACAGAAGGAAAGGGGGTGTTCAGTGTGTTGTCTGTGCACCCCAGGCCCAGGAAGGCCCTCTCACTAGGTCTGGGAATGGTAGGACTCCCCCAGAATCCAGCCAGGGCGAACGGGCCTTACAGATGGGCAGTCTGGGCCTGCTGGGTGGACGTCCACAGTCTCTAGTGCTGCCACCTCATTCTAGGTTGCAGGCTCTATCTCCTTCCTGGGGGCTTGGGTTGTCCGGGAGAGGCGGGCTGGTTTCCCTGCATGGGCCTGGGAGGCAGCCAGCAGCGTTGCACCTGCCGCCAGGCCCAGGAGGCCTCACGGGGGATGGTGGCTCCTTTGCAGGGCCCCTGGCCACGCTGAAGGATGCCTACCTGGAGGTGATGGTGCAGCCCCTGGATGATGTATGGCGAGAGCGGGTAGAGGAGGCCCTGCGACAGCTGCAGGCCTGGGGGTCCGGGACGCCGGGCACCTGGGGGTCCGGGACTCTTGGGGCAGCGCTGGAGGCCACAGGGGGCGCCCTGGAGCTGGTGAGGCAGGGTGCAGGGGCGGGAGGCGGCCTCTCAGGCGGGGATGGCCCTGACTGCTCTTGCGGCCCCGACCCCATCCAGGCCGCCCACCGGATGCTGTCTTGGGCCGACGCCGCGCTCTCACGGGCACTGAGGCGGCTCTGCAGACCCCTATCGCACCTGTACAGCTTCTCGGCCAGGTGACTCCTCCCCTCCGAGGCCCTGCCCCACGCCAGGCACACCTTCTACCTCATCCCCTCCCCTTCCAGAGGCATTTTCATCCCCATTTTACAGATCAGAAAACTGAGGTCTGGTCTTCATTCTGCAGATATTTTACAAGCGCTCTCTCTGAGCGGGTGGGATTTTAGATGCTGCAGACGCAGTGGTGAGTGGGACAGGTTCTGGCCCTCCCCTGGCTGCCTGGGGAGACAGTGACCAGGTTATCTGCCCCTCAGGGGCGGCAAGCCTTCCTGTAAACAGCCTGAGAAGGATGTGTACAGGTTTTGTAGCTAGCTGGCCCCTCATGTAGCCTTGGTCTTTTGTTTCTGTTAAGAATTCTTTGAACATGTCAAAACCATTCTTAGCTTGTAGGCTGTCCACAAACAGGACACAGGCTGGATTTGGCTACAGACCACAGTCTACCCACCTTTGAGGTAGCACGTGTGCCAAGTCGCCTTAGTCAGGTACGACTCTGTGACCCCATGGACATGACCCACCAGGCTCCCCGGTCCATGAAATTTTCCAGACAAGAATACTGGAGTGGGTCGCCATGCCCTTCTCCAGGGGATCTTCCTGACCCAGGGATCGAACCCATGTCTCTTACATCTCCTGCATTGGCAGGCGGGTTCTTTACCATGAGTGCCACCTGGTAAGCCCCTGAGCTAGTATGTTATCTAAATGCCACAGGAAAAAAAAGGACATGGCATTTTTTAAACATTAATCTTTTAATGAATTGATTAGTTTGGCCACGTGGCACAGCACGCAGGATCTGAGTTCCCGAACCAGTGACTGAACCCATGCACCCTGCAGTGGGAGCGCAGAGTCTTAACCACTGGACTGCAAGGGAAGATGCCGATGGGGGCATTTTAAAGAGTGAGGCTGTGGTTGGCTTCAGTGAGAAGGCAGCATTTGAGCCTTGAGAGGTGAGGAAGTGAGCTGGGTGTAGTCATGGGAAGAGAGTTCCAGGAGGAGGGCAAAGCCTGTGCAAAGGCCGGGGTGAGCAAATGCACCTGCTGCTAGAGGAATAGAAGGAAGCCAGGGGGAGCTGGAATGGAGGGGGAGCAGTTAGGGCGATAACGGGCTTCTGGAATACACAGGAGGTTTTGAGCTGAGGAAGGACACGCTCTGCCTTTCATTTAATGAGATCCCTCTGGCCCCCATGCAGAGAATAAAGACTGGGGGCAGGAAGCGGGGGACAGAAGTGGGGAGCCCAGTTTAGAATGGTCCAGGTAAGATGGGAGGGTGGTTGCATCGGGCAGTGGCAGCCATGGAGGAGTGTGAGGCAGTCAGACTCTGAACCAGCCTGTAGGACTGGCCGACAGATTGGATGTAGGTGGTGGAAGAGAAGAGCTGGGGATGACTCCAAGGGTTTTGGCTTTGATATTGAAAGGGTGGAGGGTTCATCTGTGGAGTGAGGGGGGTGACTGGGGTATAGGGATCAGCTTAGAGCTTTTTTAGTTGCCTATGGCTGCTGTAGCAAATTACCACAAGTTCAGTGTCTTAATGCAACACAGATGCATTATCGTGTGGTTCCAGGGGTCAGAATTTCAAATTTCAGGTTCTTTTCTTCCCTTTTCCAGCTTCTACTGGCCACCTTTCCTTGGCTCGAGGCCCTTCCTCCATCTTTAAAGCCAGCAGTGTAGCAGCGTCTCCCCTCTGACCTTTGTTGTTATATCTTTCCTCTGATCCTCCTGCCTCTTACAAGGTCCACTGTGATTCCACTGGCCACATGTTTAACCCATCTCAGAATCTTCAGTGTGGTCACACCTACAAAGTCCCTTTGGCCACCTAAGATGATGTAGCCTTTCAGCGGCTTGGGCGTCTTTGGGGCTGTTGTTCAGCCTGCTGTGCTGGAAGTGGGTGGTGTGGGGCTCCTCTCTGGCCTGTTGAGTTTGAGTTGCCCTCCGGACACCCCACCGAGGCAAGCTGACTTTCTGAGGCCCCAGGCACTTTGGGAAGGGTCAGGAGGCCTTCATGCTGAGGTCTCCCAGCTCCTCTGTGCTCCCTCCAGGGACCGCTTGGTGGTGGTAACGCTGCCGATGCTGCCGGCAGGGGACGAACCCCTGGATGTGGCCCGTGTGACCAGCCACCTGGTGGAAGAGCTGCTGCTGCGGCCGCTCCGAGCGCTGTACGGGACCAGCGTGCTAGCCGAGTACCACCGGCTCAAACGCAGCCTGCTGGGGGGCCCCTCTGGATGTAAGTCCTGCGCTCCTCCTCTCTGGGAGCCCCTCTGCCCTTTGGGATGCAGCAGCATGACCTGGCAGGGACAGATGGACAGTGGGACCATCCCCTGCTAGTACAGGGACACCCTAGCATCACCGTGCTGGGCCCATCTGCTGCCAGACTGAGTGCCGAGATTACTGGGCTTCCCAGGGTCACACAGGACTAGGGCTGGGCTGCAGATGCAAGGCATTTGTCTAGAAAGTCACAGCCTGAGCCTGAAGCCCAGCACGGAAGCATGGCAAATGACTGAGGACCAGGCCAGCTCCCTCCGGGGGGGACTCTGCCGGAAAAGCATAAAACAGACCTCCAGTTGCAGCCAGAAGGCCACTAATCGAGTCCAGACTGTCAGGCAAGACTTCAAGCCAGAGGCAGGGCCAGGAGCAGACACAGCTCCAGGGGCTGGGACCGCCTGGGAGTTTGTGTTCTCTCCTCCGAGTGTGTGCTGGCGAGCCGTCCCACCTCTCTGCCACCCAGAGGGGCAACGTGGCTCACTTGGGAGGTAACAGGTGTATGCCTTTGGTGCCTGGGAGGGTCTCAAGTCGGTGGGCAGGGCTTGGCAAGGAGTGGTGGGTAGCCTGGGGGTCTTGTGATCGAACAGGTGAGGACAGATGGGAATGCGGGCAGGTGGGAGCCACCGGAGTCAGGGGTAACTTGTCTGGCAGGCAGTGGGGCAACTGGAAACACCTTGGTCCCCAGGTTCCACGTGTGTGACCTGGGGTCGGCCTGTGACCTTCGGCTCTGACACCTGATGGAGGGACCCTCCTTGTGAGGCCACCATGGGCTGGCCTGGGTGTGTGTTCAACAGACAGGGCTTCTCTTATCTGCTCCCTACCCAAGCCTCTGCTCTTCTGCTGGCCTGGTAGGTCAGAATCGCCCTGTCTCGAGCCCCCTTCTGCTCACTGTGAAGAGGGCAGGGCCTGGCCCAAGTGGCACCTCCCTCCTGTGGCACGGAGCCTTTGTACTTTTTCTTAAAATAGTGAATGTGTCTCTCTGCTGTAGCTTCAGTGAGGTTACAGTCCACCTGCTACCCAGGTCTTTTTTGAACTGTGGGTACAATTCAACAAATTCTGACCTTCCGTCAAGGGTGACAAGAAATGAGAGACAGATGGAAAAATGCCATTTGTATTCATCTTTATAAATAAAATGACATGGTTAGTTCAGTTTGGAGGCAAAGGTGTGGTTCAGTTCAGTTTAGTCGCTCAGTCGTGTCCGACTCTTTGTGACCCCATGGACCACAGCACGCCAGGCCTCCCTGTCCATCACCAACTCCCAGAGTCCACCCAAACCCATGTCCATTGAGTTGGTGATGCCATCCAACCATCTCATCCTCTGTCGTCCCCTTCTCCTCCTGCCCTCAGTCTTTCACAGCATCAGGGTCTTTTCAAATGAGTCAACTCTTCGCATCAGATGGCCAAAGTATTGGAGTTTCAGCTTCAGCATCAGTCCTTCCAATGAATATTCAGGACTGATTTCCTTTAGGATGGACTGGTTGGATCTCCTTGCAGTCCAAGGGATTCTCAAGAGTCTTCTCCAACACCACAGTTCAAAAGCATCAATTATTCGGGGCTCAGCTTTCTTTATAGTCCAACTCTCACATCCATACGTGACCACTGGAAAAACCATAGCCTTGAGTAGATGGACCTGTGTTGGCAAAGTAACGTCTCTGCTTTTTAATATGCTAGGACTGAAGCGACTTAGCAGCAGCAGCAGCAGCTAGGTTGGTCATAACTTTCCTTCCAAGGAGTAAGCGTCTTTTAATTTCGTGGCTGCAATCACCATCTGCAGTGATTTTAGAGCCCAGAAAAATAAAGTCAGCCACTTTCCCCATCTATTTGCCATGAAGTGATGGGACTGGATGCCATAATCTTAGTTTTCTGAATGTTGAGCTTTAAGCCAACTTTTTCACTCTCCTCTTTCACTTTCATCAAGAGGGTCTTTAGTTCTTCTTCACTTTCTGCCCTAAGGTGGTGTCGTCTGCACATCTGAGGTTACTGATATTTCTCCCAGCAAGAAACCTGGTGTAAATCCTTTTGTTGTTTTCTGAAGTATGGATGTCATTGATTTATAATATTGTGTTAATTTCTGCTGTACAGCAAACTGACTCAGTTATACATATGCTTTTTAAAAATATTCCTTTTCATTTATGGTTATTGATATGGCATACAGCTCCCTATGCTATCCATACATGCACTGTTGATCTATTCTACATGTAATAGTTTGCGTCTACTGATCCCAACCCCAGTCCTTCCCCCACCCCTCCCCTTCCCGCTTGGCAACAGTGAGTCTGTTCTGTAGACAGGCCCGTCTGCATCATGTTTTGGATTCCACATGCTAGTGACATATGACATCTGTCTGTTTATTTTATATTGGAGTATGGTTGATTAACAATGTTGTGTTTGTTTCAGGTGGACAGCAAAGTGATTCAGTTACACGTGTGCAGGCATCTTGTTGTTTAGTCTCAAAGTCGTGTCCAGCTCTTTTGCAATCCCATAGACTGCAGCCCGCCGGACTGCTCTGTCCATGGGGTTTCCCAAGCAAGAATACTGGAGTGGGTTGCCATTTCCTTTTCCAGGAGCTCCTCCTGACCCAGAGATCAACCCTGCATCTCCTGCACCGGCAGGTGGATTCTTTATCGTGGAGCCACCCGGGAAGCCCATACGTATATCTTACTCGTTTTCAAATTCTTTTCCCATTTAGGTTGTTACATAATATTGAGCAGAGCTCCCCGTGCTATATAGCAGGTCCTTGTTGTAGGGCAATCCGTTTTAAATATAGTGGTATGTATTGAGTTGGCCAAAAAGTTCACTCTGTAACATCTTACAGAAAAACCCAAAAGATCCTTTTGGCCAACCCAGTACATGTCAGTCCCAAACTCTCATAACTGTCCCTCCCCCTACCTGTCCCCTCCGGTGTCTTTAAGTTCATTCTCTAAGTCTGTGAGTCTGTTACTCTTTTATAAATAAGTTCATTTGTATCACTTTTTTTTTTTTAAATTCTACACATAAGATATGTCTGTCCTTCTGTCTGACTTCACTCAGTGTGACCATCTCTAGGCCCATCCATGTTGCTGCAAATGGCGTGGTTTCATTCTTTTTAATGGCTGATACTCCACTGTGTACACGCACCCCATCTTCATTTGTTCGTCTGTTGATGGATGTTTGTTTCCATGTCTTGGCTCTTGTGAACAGTGCGGCTATGAACACAGGGCTGCATGTTATCTTTTCAGATTAGAGTTCTGTCTGGATATATGGCCCAGGAGTGGGATTGCTGGATCATGTGGTAATTCTATTTTTACTTTTCTGAGGAACCTCCATACTGTTTTCCATAGTGGCTGCATCAACTTACATCCCCACCAACAGTGTAGGAGGGTTCCCTTTTCTCCATATCCTCTCCAGCATTTATGGCAGTGTTTCATGATAGCCATTCTGACCGGTGTGAGATGGTGTTTCATTGTAGTTTTGACTTGCATTTCTTGAATTATTAATGATGTTGAGCATCTTTTCACGTGCCTGTTGGCTATTTCTTCTTTTGTGACATGTTTATGTAGGTCTTCTGCACATTTTTCTATTGGGTTTGGGGTTTTTTTTTTATATTGAGCTGTATGAACTGTTTTATATTTTGGAAATTAAGTCCCGGTTGGTCACATCGGTTTGCAAACATTTTCTCCCATTCCGTAGGTTGTCTTTTCATTTCGTTCATGATTTCCTTGGCTGTGTAAAAGCTTGTAAGTTTGATCAGGTCCCATTTGTTTCTGCGTATTTCTATCACCTTGGGAGGCTGCAGGTCGTCCATTTAAAGTGTCCGATTCAGTGGCCGGTGTGCATCCATCAACATGGTCAATTACAGAAACTTCCTCACCCCCAAAAGACACCCTGCATCCCTTAGCTGTCTGTCCCCATCCCTCAACTACACCCCAGTCCACTTTCCATCTGTGGATCTGCCTGTTACAAACTGTATGAATGGAATCATGTAACATGTGCCCAGGCTTCTCACTCGGAGTTTCCAAGGGTCCCCAGTGCTAAAACGTGCATCACCCCTCAGTTCCTTCTTGTTGCCGACTTGGCTGTAGACTGTTCACCTCAGGGCATCCATAGAGCTCAAGTTGTCTAGAAGCTAGGGCTCCTGGAGACAGACCCCACTCCCCAGGTGGGCTGCCCCTGAGGACACCAGCCAAGGAGCAGGGACATCCTGGGCTGCCCTGTGGGCTCCAGGCCCACCACCACCCCGCAGCCAGCGCAGTGGGCCCCGCTCACCCTGCCTCTGGCTTCTTCTCCCCAGACCACGCCGTGGTGGCCGGGGCCAGGTACATGGTGACCTTTGACGGCCGGGTGTGGGGCATTGGGGACCGCTGTGGCAGCCTGCTGCTGGCCCAGGACTTTGCTCACGACACATTCTCGCTGATGCTAACCCGGGCGGGCTCAGGGCTCACATCGCTGACTGTGGGGCTGAACCACACCATCCTCACCCTCTACCCCAGCCTGAAGGTGAGCCTGGCAAGTGGGGTGGGAAGGTCGCTGACCACCTTTCCTGCCTCCTGCCATGTCCACACGCGTGTGCCCCTTGGAGCCTGTCCTAGCCCCTGTCTGGCCCACAGACCTACAGGCTGTACAGCAACTCCCTGCCTGGGGAGAGCTGTCTGGACAGGGATCTGCCTCCCACCAAGACCAGGAGGGCCGACCCCAGGATTGAACTGACCAGTGAGGACGGTGTCTCCATCACCTGTGACGTCCCCGCCGGCCTCTGCAGCCTGACTCTGAGCGTCTGGCAGCACGGTGGGTCTGGGCCCCCCCTGGCAGCCTCCGAGTCGGTGCAGTCAGCCTCTGGGGCAGTTACTCCGTGTCCTTGGGAGGGTGAGGGTGGGAGGCCCAGGGATACTCTTGGGCCTCTGCTGGTCCTTGCGGTTCACAACCTGAGCAGATATCAGAACAGCCCAGAACTGAAAGAAGTGCAAAGCCCATCTCTTGCAGCTTTGATCACGGTCAGTGCTGGGACAGCCCCTACCTCAGGGAGTGTGTGCACGCTAGGTCGCTTCAGTCGTGTCCGACTCTGCGACCCTATAGACTGTAGCCCGCCAGGCTTCTCTGTCCATGCAATTCTCCAGGCAAGAATACTGGAGTGGGTTGCCATGCCTTCCTCCAGGGGATCTTCCTGACCCAAGGATCGAACTGAGGGGTGTACAACTCTGGAGGCAGCCGGCTGGTTAACCGCTGTGCTGTCTTAGGAGCTATAATGCAGGGTCAGTTCCTTCTCCTTTGAGCCCCCTACTGTTGTCCCCTGGGACAGGTGACCCACGTTACTCAACCCCATGTCCCCAGCCTCGAGCAATGGTGCCAGGTTTTTAGCTCAGGGCTCTGACCCTACATTCTGCCCCCTCCCCTTGACCTGGTTGGGCTGTCCCAGGAACACTGAAGAGCTTGCATCCCGGCCACGCAGGAGAGGGCCAGTGGACAGGGAAGGGCCCAGGAGGGGAACAGATGCTTCTCTCACCGTCCTTATTCTCCTCTCCATCTGGAGAGAAGGTTCAGAGCCAGGGCTGGTGTTTAGGGAGGTCAGCCTTGGAGGATGCAGGGTCTGGCCATGCTCCCGACCCTGGCCAGCAGGCTCTCACGGCCCATCCTGCCTTCCCTGCCCCACAGGCCTGTCCGCCGGCCTTCTGGGCACCAATGACAACGAGGCCAGCAACGAGCTAATGCTGCCGGATGGCACGGTGGCCAGCAGCCTGGAGGAGTTTGCCCTGGCCTGGCAGGTGAGCTGCTGGCCAGCCCGCCCTTCTGCGGGCCTGGGCATCATCACTAGGATGCTGGGGGTGGAGAGGGAATCATTCGTGTGGATTGGCCGTGCACCTGAGCAGCCTGGGGACCTCATCTCTGGGGCTTCAGAGGTTCTCCATCCTAGGCCAAGGGGGTGGTGGTCCCCTCCTGCGGCTGAGGCACTCAGTGGTGGCGCCCAGGAGACAGAGGTCCAGGCAGGAGGCCTGAGCCTTGGGTTCACACCCCCAGGTGGCTGGTGACTGCAGAGCCGTGGAGAAGACTCAGCCGGCATGCCTGGAACAGAGCCCCACCTGCCGGGCCTTCTTCCACGACCCCCACTCCAGCCTGGAGAGCTGCTTCGGAGTGGTGAGTGTGCGGCCGGGAGGCCATGCAGCAGGTGGACCATGGGATGGAGGAGGCCCTCGCCCCGATCTAGCCTATGTCCCCCCTCTATGCTCCTCCCCGGGGTGCAGTGGGCAGGGACACTGACTCTGGGTGCCGGATTTCAGGTGGACCCAACACCCTTCCTCAACCTGTGCGCCCAGGACACCTGTGGCACCCAGGAGCGCCAGCCTGCTTGCACCCTGGCCGCCGCCTACGTCCACCTGTGTGCCAGGGGCTTCGTGCCCATGGACCCACCTCCACAATGCGGTGAGTGGCTGCACCAGCAAGCATTCTGACCCCCTGCTTCCATCCCGGAGAGAAAACCTATTCCTCTCTCTCCACTTCTGCCCAGGGGACACACACTCAGTTGTTGTACAGTGAGCTAAGAGGCAAAGCAAAGTTATGTGCAAAGGAGGACTTTTAAAAAAAATTTAACTTTTATTTGGCTGGGCCAGGTCTTCATTGTGGCACATGGGCTCCAGCTTCCTAACCAGGGAAGTCCCAGGAGTTATTAAGAAAGTTTCTAAGAAAGACAAAAAGAGGCCCCAAGCTCGGTCTAGCGAGCCTGGTGACCTCTGGTGCAGGAGATGAGAGCTTGGGGAGGTCAGGCAGCTGTAAAGGCAGTTGCTGAAAATTAGAGCCACAGGCCTGCCCTTAGAGGATGTGAATATACACGCCCTACAAGGTCTGGAAACCCTCGGGCACACCTGCAACCAAGTCGTGTGCAATTCCCACAGCTTGTGTCCCACTGCCCAGACACGGAAGTTGGTGACTGCAGCAAACAGTGGCCGTGGATCCCTGATACTGGAGCAAGTGTTCGTGACACCTGTAAAAGAACAGTTGGGCAGGCTTTACTGGGGGTCTGGAGATGTAGGGACCACTGCAGTAGGGGCAGAAAGACTGGGCTCATCTCTTAGCAAGGAGAAGTGGGCATTTAGAGTCCAGGAGCAGGGGGGAGAGAGGGTCAGTGGCTGGAAGATTACTAAAAGGAAAGATCAGGGGTCGGGGAGAGTCTGGCTAAACTGACCTAACAGAAGTGTTGCTGAAGGCAGGCTAGGGAGATCAGATATCACCCAATTGCAGAGGTCAAGGTGATCAGCTCTGGAAGATCCTGATAAAGGGACTGACCTGCTGAAACTGGACAAGGAAGACATGAAGCCCAAAAGTCAGGACCTAGTTGAGAAGAGTTCTAAAGGAGCCTGAGTAGAGTCTGGTCAAGGAGAAGGTCTTTCTCCAAGACTTATGGATGCTAGAATGAAAGATTATCAAAGATAAGCACAATTCCAGAACTCATTTCTAGAAATGAAAAAATATTCACAGAAATTTAAGACAACACATTATTGAACCAGGCGATTTTTCCAGAAACCAACGCCTGGGGCCGGCAATTTGTTATGTAAGTAAATATTGATAGGTGTCAATATTCTATAATACTTTATAACATTTAGGTAACAAAAAGTATTAATTCGTCTCTGGTCTGCTGTTGCTAAGTCACTTCAGTTGTGTCCAACTCTGTGTGACCCCATAGATGGCAGCCCACCAGGCTCCCCCGTCCCTGGGATTCTCCAGGCAAGAACACTGGAGTGGGTTGCCATTTCCTTCTCCAATGCATGAAAGTGAAAAGTGAAAGGGAAGTCGCTCAGTCATGTCTGATTCTTCGCAACCCCGTGGACTGCAGCCTACCAGGCTCCTCTGTCCATGGGATTTTCCAGGCAAGAGTACTGGAGTGGGGTGCCATTGCCTTCTTAATAGCAAAAGAGAAAATTAACTGGAAAATATGAGAGGAGGAAGATGAAGTGAGACTTTTAGAATGAGAAAGTTCTCAGATCCAGGAAGCACAGTGAGACTCCCGGGGCAGTCCAGTGGTTAAGACGCCGAGCTTCCAACGCAGGGCACGTGGATTTGACCCCTGGTCAGGGGACTAAGATCCCACATGCTGTGTGGCATGCCCAGCCCCCACAAAAAAGCACAGTGTTTCCCAAACACTGTAAATAAACCTCTACCATGATGCACGGAACTGTGGAAAACCCAAGCAGAGGTCCTCAAAGCCACCAAAACGAATGGTAAAGAGGTGATTTTTCAAGGAACCATTCTCTTACCAGCAATGACAGAAGACGGTGGAATAAGTCTTTACAGCATTAAGAGAAAATAATTGTCAACTTATATTCTATGCCCAGTTCAGATGGGACACTTCCAGCACTGAACTGCCTGAAAATGTCATTGGTGAGTTGTCCATTAGTGCTAAGGGACACGGCCGTGCACATTCATTCACTTGCTGTTTGTGGCTGCTTTTGTGCTATGATGCAGCGTATTTGTGACCAAGACTCTCCAGCCACCAAGCCTAAAATATTTACTATCTGGCTCTTTACAGAAAATGTTGGTTGATCCCTGGTGTAGACCAAGGAAAGCAGAAGGAAATTAATGAATTATGAAGAAATGAACAATAGAATGGTTCAAGAGAGAAAAAAAGAGACGCACAAATAAATAGTACTAGGAACAAGGAGTCAAAGCGATAGGTTTCAAAAGGGGACTCAACTTTGCTGATAAATTTCAAAACAAAGTATTTCACAGAAAAATACTATCTGCCCAAACTGATTGGAGTAGGAATATTAAAAATCTAAAAGCATCTCATAGCTGTTAAACTCACTGCATCTGTAGGCTGAAATGTACCTCTGAAAGACAACAGGTATGGTTTAGTGAAGAGTTGTTAGACATGACACCAAAAGCCTGATTCATAAAAGAGAAAAAAAAAAAAATCAGTAAACCGGACTTCATCAAAATTGTCTGCTGTTTCCTGTCAAAAGAATGGAAGAAAAAATCCTAGGAGAAAAATACTTGCAAACCTCATACCTGACAAAGGACCCATATCTAGAATACATAAACAACTCTCAAAATTTAACAGTGGATGAACCTAGAGCCTGTTATGCAGAGTGAAGTCAGAAAGAGAAAAACAGTTTCAGATATTAATGCATACATATGGGAGCTAGAAGAAAGGTACTGATGAACCTATTTGTAGGGCAGGAACAGAGACACAGAGAGCAGACTTGTGGGCGCAGCAGAGGAGGGGCCAGTTGAGAGTGGAGCCGATGCATATGCACCACCATATGCAAATAGCTATCTAAGGGGGAGCTGCCGCACAGCACGGGGAGCTCAGCTCAGAGCTCTGCCATGGCCTGGGGTGGGGGTGGTGGATGGGCGCGTGGAGGGGGCTCAAGAGGGAGGGTACATGTGTGTGCTTAAGGCCGACTTACGCTGTATGGCAGAAACCAACCCGGCACTGTAAAGCAATTATCCTCCCGTTGAAAAGTTTCTATTGAAATACAGTTGATTTACAATGTTGTGTTGGTTTCAGGTGTACAGCATATATGTGTGTGTGTGTGTGTATATTTATATATCACTCTTTAGGTTCTTTTCCATTATAGTTTATGACACGATATTGAATTTAGTTCCCTGTGCTATACAGCAGGACCTTGTTACCTGTTATATTTATATATAGTAGTGTGGATATACTAATCCCAAACTCCTCTAATTTATCGCTTTCCCCTTTGATAACCATGTTTCTTTTCTTAAACAAAAAAACTAAAAACAAATTTAAGTCAAAAAACAATCTACATAGAAAATGGACAAGACACATGGAAACATTTCACCCACGATGGCAAATAAGCACCTAAAGATATTCAGCTGTACCGGCCAGTAGGAGAATGAGATAACACTTTACACACCTATTCAGTTCAGTTCAGTCGCTCAGTTATGTCCGACTCTTTGCAACCCCATGAATGGCAACAAACCTACTACAACAGTTAAAATGAAAAACAGGGACAGTACCAAATGCGGGCAAGAATGTGGAGAAACTTGTTCTCATATATTGCTGTGGGCAGGTAAAATGCTAACAGTCACTGGGAAAAAAGCTAAGCATACACTTACTATGTGATCCAGCAAATGCATTCATGGATATTATCCCAGAGAAATGAAAACAAGTGTTCACACAGAAACCTGTGTATGATTATTCATAGCACTATTATTCAGTTCAGTTCAGTCGCTCAGTTGTGTCTGACTCTTTGCGACCCCAAGAACTGCAGCACGCCAGGCCTCCCTGTCCATCACCAACTCCTGGAGCTTGCTCAAACTCATGTCCATCAAGTCAGTGACGCCATCCAACCATCTCATCCTCTGTCGTCCCCTTCTCCTCCTGCCTTCAATCTTTCCCAGCATCAGGGTCTTTTCCAGTGAGTCAGTTCTTCACATCAGGTGGCCAAAGTATTGGAGTTTCAGCTTCAGCATCAGTCCTTCCAATGAATATTCAGGACTGATCTCCTTTAGGATTGACTGGTTTGATTTCCTTGCAAGGAAGGACTCTCGAGTCTTTTCCAACACCACAGTTCAAAAGCATCAATTCTTTGGTGCTCAGCTTTTTTTATAGACCAACTCTCACATCCATACACGACTACTAGAAAAAGCATAGCTTTGACTAGATGGACCTTTGTTGGCAAAATAATGGCTCTGCTTTTTAATATGCTGTCTAGGTTGGTCATAGCTTGTCTTCCAAGGAGCAAGTGTCTTAATTTCATGGCTGCAGTCACCATCTGCAGTGATTTGGGAGCCCAAGAAGATAAAGTGTGTCACTTTCCATTGTTTCCCCATCTATTTGCCATGAAGTGATGCCATAATCATGGACCAGATGCCGTGATCTTTGTTTTTTGAATACTGAGTTTCAAGCCAGCTTTTCCACTCTTCTCTTTCACTTTCATCAAGAGGCTCTTTAGTTCTTCTTTGCCTTCTGCCATAAGGGTGGTGTCATCTGCATATCTGAGGTTATTGATATTTCTCCCAGCAATCTTGATTCCAGCTTGTGCTTCATCCAGCCTGGCATTTCACAGATGTACTCTGCATATAAGTTAAATAAGCAGGGTGACAATATACAGGCTTCATATATTCCTTTCCCAATTTGGAACCAGTCTGTTGTTCCATGTCCAGTTCTAACTGTTGCTTCTTGACTTGCATACAGATTTCTCAAGAGGCAGGTAAGGTGGTCTGGTATTCCCATCTCTTGAAGAATTTTCCACAGTTTGTTGTGATCTACACAGTCAAAGATGGAGAGGCTCTATACAATCAGCAAAAACAAGACCAGGAGCCGACTGTGGCTCAGATCATGAACTCCTTATTGCCAAACTCAGACTGAAATTGAAGAAAGTGGAGAAAACCACTAGACCATTCAGGTATGACCTAAATCAAATCCCTTATGATTATACAGTGGAAGTGAGAAATAGATTTAAGGGACTAGATCTGATAGAGTGCCTGATGAACTATGGATGGCGGTTCATGACATTGTACAGGAGATAGGAATCAAGACCGTCCCCAAGAAAAAGAAATGCAAAAAAGCAAAATGGCTGTCTGAGGAGGCCTTACAAATAGCTGTGAAAAGAAGGGAAGTGAAAAGCAAAGAAGAAAAGGAAAGTTATACCCATTTGAATGCAGAGTTCCAAAGAATACCAAGGAGAGATAAGAAAGCCTTCCTCAGCGATCAATGCAAAGAAAAGAGGAAAACAATAGAATGGGAAAGACTAGAGATCTCTTCAAGAAAATTAGAGATACCAAGGGAACATTTCATGCAAAGATGGGTACAATAAAGGACAGAAATGGTATGGACCTAACAGAAGCAGAAGATATTAAGAAGAAGTGGCAAGAATACACAGAAGAACTGTACAAAAAAGATCTTCACAACCCAGATAATCACGATGGTGTGATCACTCACCTAGAGCCAGACATCCTGGAATGTGAAGTCAAGTGGGCCTTAGGAAGCATCACTACGAACAAAGCAAGTGGAGGTGATGGAATTCCAGTGGAGCTATTTCAAATCCTGAAAGATGATGCTGTGAAAGTGTTGCACTCAGTATGCCAGCAAATCTGGAAAACTCAGCAGTGGCCACAGGACTGGAAAAGGTCAGTTTTCATTCCAATCCCAAAGAAAGGCAATGCCAAAGAATGCTCAAACTACTGCACAATTGCACTCAACTCACACACTAGTAAAGTGATGCTTAAAATTCTCCAAGCCAGGCTTCAGCAATATGTGAACTGTGAACTTCCTGATGTTCAAGCTGGTTTTAGAAAAGGCAGAGGAACCAGAGATCAAATTGCCAACATCCACTGGATTATTGAAAAAGGAAGAGAGTTCCA
The DNA here is from genome assembly GCA_006410935.1 of Redunca redunca. Classification (NCBI taxonomy): domain Eukaryota; kingdom Metazoa; phylum Chordata; class Mammalia; order Artiodactyla; family Bovidae; genus Redunca; species Redunca redunca. The sequence continues at coordinate 17,053 of SJYQ01008105.1, forward strand.
GAAAAACATCTATTTCTGTTTTATTGACTATGCCAAAGCCTTTGACTGTGTGGATCACAATAAACTGGAAAATCCTGAAAGAGACTGGCATACCAGACCATCTGACCTGCCTCTTGAGAAACCTATATGCAGGTCAGGAAGCAACAGTTAGAACTGGTCATGGAACAACAGATTGGTTCCAAATAGGAAAAGGAGTATGTCAAGGCTGTATATTTTCACCCTGCTTATTTAGTTTATATGCAGAGTACATCATGAGAAACGCTAGAGTGGAGGAAGCACAAGCTGGAATCAAGATTGCCGGGAGAAATAACCTCAGATATGCAGATGACACAACCGTTATGGCAGAAAATGAGGAACTAAAAAGCCTCTTGATGAAAGTGAAAGAGGAGAGTGAAAAAGTTGGCTTAAATCAACATTCAGAAAATGAAGATCATGGCATCCAGTCCTATCATTTCATGGCAAATAGATGGGGAAATAGTGGCTGACTATTTTTTTGGGCTCCAAAATCACTGCAGATGGTGATTGCAGCCATGAAATTAAAAGACGCTTACTCCTTGGAAGGAAAGTTATGACCAACATAGACAGCATATTAAAAAGCAGAGACATTCCTTTGTCAATAAAGGTCCGTCTAGTCAAGGCTATGGTTTTTCCAGTGGTCATGTGTGGGTGAAAGCTGAGCGCTGAAGAATTGATGCTTTAGAACTGTGGTGCTGGAAAAGACTCTTGAGAGGCCCTTGGACTGCAAGGAGATCCAACCAGTCCATCTTAAAGGAGATCAGTCCTGGGTATTCATTGGAAGGACTGATGTTGAAGCTGAAACTCTAATACTTTGGCCACCTGATGCAAAGAGCTGACTCATTTGAAAAGACCCAACTCATCTGAAAAGACCCTGATGCTGGGGAAGATTGAGGGCAGGAGAAGGGGATGACAGAGGATGAGATGGCTGGATGGCATCACCGACTCAATGGACATAGGTTTGGGTAGACTCCGTGAGTTGGTGATGGACAGGGAGGCCTGGCGTGCTGCAGTCCATGGGGTCGCAAAGAGTCACACACTACTGAGCGACTGAACTGAACTGAACACAGTCAAAGGCTTTGGCATAATGAAGCAGAAGTAGAAGTTTTTTCTGGTATTCTCTCACTTTTTCAATGATCCAATGAATGTTGGCAATTTGATCTCTGGTTCTTCTGCCTTTTCGAAATCCAACTTGAACATCTGGAAGTTCATGGTTCACGTTCTGTTGAAGCCTGGTTTGGAGAATCTTGAGCAATTTGTAACCATCAAAATAGCCTACGGTCAGTACGTAGTTAAACAAATTCTGGTACATCCATACTCTGGAATACCACTCAGTAATAGAAGGGAAGAAACTATGGATACAGATAACAACTTGGACGGATCTCCAAAGCATGAATGGAAAAAGACAAATTCAAGGATCATGCGCTGTATGATTCTATCACATTCTCAAAACTACAAATTATACAAATGAACAAATTAGTAGCTACTGGGAGGAGTGGGTGTGACTCCAATAGGGTAGAAAAAGGGAGATGTTTGTGGTGATGTAACAGTTCTGTAGTTTGATGGTGGTGGTTACATGAATCCACAACTGTGGCAAAATGTCACAGAACTATACACAATGTCAGTGTCTGGGTTTTGTTACTGTACTATAATTGTGGAAGATTTAAACACTGGGGAGAGTGGGATAAAAGATACCCAGGACATCTCTCTACTATCTTTGTGGTGTGTGCTAAGTCGCTTCAGTGGTGTCCAGCTCTTTGTGATCCTATGGACTACAGCCTGCCAGGCTCCTCTGTCCATGGGATTCTCCAGGCAAGAATACTGGAGAGGGCTGCCATGTCCTTCTGCAGGGGATCTTTCCAACCCAGGGATCAAATCTGCACCTCCAGCATTGGCAGGTAAGTTCTTTACCACTAGCGCCACCCAGAAAGCCAATACTATCTTTGAACTTCCTCCCAATCTATAATTATTTTAAAATAAAAAAGATTTTTAAATTAAATGTAAAACACCAGGCCCAGATAGTTTTATAGGCAAGTTGTAATAATGTACTGCAACTGTTCTAGAATATAAAAATGAAACCCTCCTCTTCCCAACTCGTTTTAATGAAATTAGTATTATCTGATGGAAGATGACAACTCAAGGGCAAGAGAGGAAAGTTAGAAGCCCAACTGCAAACTTGAATGTAGATGTTACTAATATGTTAGTGAGTGAAATTCAAAAATGTGTTGAGACATAAGCTAAGAGAACATCATGACCAACTGGAAGTAATCTCTGGAATCCAAAGATGGTATTTAAGAACAGTGTACTAAAGTAGGCAGTTTAGACTATTCAGGATAATCCTTCTGGTAGGATATCTAATAATGTTGGACAAGACAGCAAAAAATGGTGTTTTGGAATTATCTTGATCAAAATCCAGGGGGAAGATCGGAGAGTGACATCAGCAAGGCGGCAGGCTAGAAATCTACAAATCCTTATTCCTCTGTGGAAACACTGACTATAGAACAATAAATGGACCAAAGTAGCTTTGTGAGAACCCTAGAAACCCGTTAAGCAGCAGCAACAACCAAGTGAGTGCCTGCCTGAGAAAAAGTCTCACTCCAAACAGTAGGAAATTTCATGGCATGTTTTTTTGCTTGCCTTCTCCATACACTCTCAGAGAAGGCAGTCGGTTCCTGGCTCCTGCTTTGGGGTGGAAGGAAACGAATGGAACTTGCTTGCAATGTGCTGACTTGTCTGGGACCTGCCGGGGCACAGGTTCCTGTCTCTGACTCAGTGGTGATGAGAAGGCTGGCGTGGTTTGGATATCATGTGGGCGGTCGCTGAAAGCAGGGGTAGGTGCTGTTGCCAGAGACACCTGCCAAGAGTCTGCAGGCCTGCAGGTGACTGGGGGTAAGATTATGGACAGATGGATACAACACTGTATCTAAATCCCTGAGAAGTGGAGGTGAAATGGCTAGTCTGCTGGGAATCTGGAGTTAAAGCATACACAGACCGGCCCAGGGAAGATACACCCTCTAGAAAGTATTTGAAAGAATCCTGAACTTTCATACCAGGCTGATTAGTGAAGGCCTTCCCCTGAACAGGGGCAGTCCACAAAGAATGGGAGAGGTGGGTATCTTTTCAAATGCCCTGTTCCAACAAAAGATGACAAGACATACAAAGAAACAGGGAGACAGGGCCTGTTCCGAGAAAGAGTAAATCTCCAGAAACTCTCAAGAAACACAGGCCTGTTACTTACTGATAGGTTTCAAAACAACTTCTTAAATACGCTCAACAAGCTGAAGGAGAAGAAAGACGGCAGACAACCAAGTGAAATTAGGAAAATAATATATGAGAAAAATAAGACTCTCGACAAAGAAGTAGAAATTATAATAATAAACAAGTTCAGGAGCTGAAAAATTGAATAATTTGAGCTGTCTTCAAGAGACTCACTTTAGATCTAAGGACACACCTATGTTGAAAGTGAAAGGATGGGGGAAAAGGTATTGCATGCAAATAGTAACTGAAAGAGAGTACACCTCAATAATGGGAGAGAACAACCGAAAAGAAGATTAATAAGGAAACAGAATTCGAATAACACTGCAGATCAACCAGAACTGACATGTACATGTACATATACATGTACATATACATATACATGGAACACTTCACCCAATAGCAGCACTGTTCTCAAGCGTTCTCAGCATTATTCTCCATGTTCAATGTCCAGGTCAGGCCATAGAACAAGTCTTAATAAACCTCTAAAATTTCAAGTCATACAAACTCTTTTTCAGTCACAAAGAAACCAGAAGTAGCAGAAGGAAAAACTGGACAAATCATAAATTATACAAAATTAACACACTCAAACACCCAATGGTAATCACAGGCTAAATTAGAAAATATCTTGAGACAAATGAAAACTATGGAATTGAGGGAAAGCACCACTCCAGTGTTCTTGCCTGGAGAATCCAAAGGACGGCGGAGCCTGGTGGGCTGCCGTCTATGGGGTCACACAGAGTCGGACACGAATGAAGTGACTTAGCAGCAGCAGCAGCAGCAGCAGCAGCAGTGCTAAGAAGGAGATGTATAGCTGTAAATCCTTACATTAAAAAAGGAGCTCAAATCAACAACCTAACTTCTTAAGGATTCTTGAAAAGAAGAAATCAAACTCAAAGCTCGCAGAAAGAAGGAAATCATAAAGATTAGTTCAGAGATAAATGAAGTAGAAAGTATAAAAATGAAAGTCAATGAAACCAAAAGTTGTTTTTGTTTAAGATCAACAAAATTGACAAATCTTTAGCTAGACTGACTAATTTAAAAAGAGGGAAGACCCAAGTAAGTACAAATCCAAAGTGAAATCAGGAACATTACAACTGATTTTTATAGGACTAAAAAGGATTATGAGAGAATACTATGAACACTTGTATGATGAGTTGGACAATCAAGATGAAATGGATAAATTCCTAGAAACATATTACCTGCCAAAACTGAATCTTTAAGAAGTCTATAACTAGCAAGCAAGTTGAATCAGTAATCAAAAACCTCCCAACAAAGGAAAGCCCGGGACCAGATGGCCTCTCTAGTGAATTCTAGTGAGGATTTAGGGAATTGAAATCAAGTTTTCTCAAACTCTTACAAAAAGTTGAAGCAGAGGGAACATCTTTAAATCCATTTTATGCGGCCAGAATTATCTTGTTACCAAAGCCAGACAAGGACACTTCAAGAAAACTACAGAACAATATCCCTGATGAATACTGATGCAAAAATCCTCAAAAAAAAAACAAAAAAAAAAACGGTTGGCCTTCTATACCTATGAGTTCCACATCCACAGATTCAATCAACTATAGATTGAAAACATTTGAAAACAAAATCTGGAAAAGTTCCAAAAAGCAAATCTTGAAGCTGTTGCATGCTGGCAACTATTTACATAGCATTTACATTGTATTTAGGTATTCTAAGTAACCTAGAGATTATTTAAACTATACAGGAGGATGTACATGGGCTGTATGCAAATATTACACCATTTTATATAGGGGACTTGAGCATCCAGATTTTGGTATCCATGGGAGGTCCTGGAGCCAATTGGATACTGAGGGACAACTGTACTGGCGAACAGAATTCAAGAGCACATTAAAAGGATTATACATCATAACGAGGTGAGTTTATTCCTGAAATGCAACGATGATTCGACACAGAAAATCAATGCAATGCCCCATATTAACAGAATGATGGGGGAAAAAAAACACACGATCATCTCTAATGTTATATTAAAGCATTAACTCAAAAGAGATAAAATACATAAATATTGGAACTAAAACTGTAAAAACTCTTACAAGGAAACATAAGGGGGGTCTCCCCGGGGGTGCAGCAGTTGAGACTCTGCCTGCCACTGCAGGGGACACGGGCTCAATCCCTGCTCCGAGAAGACCCCACGTGGTGTGTGCAGCTAAGCCCGGGTGCCCGCGCTGCTCTGCAGCAAGAGGAGCCACCGCAGTGAGCAGTCTGTGCGCCGCAACTAGAGAAAGCTCACGTGCAGCAATGAAGACCCAACACAGCCAAAAGTATAAATGAATCTTTAAAACGAGAGTAAATAGGCCAACTGGACGTCACCAAAATTAAAAACTTCTGTGTGTGAAATGACACAATCAACAGAGTATAAAGGCAAGTTGTGGAATGGGAGGAAATACTTGCAAACCATTATCTGATAGGGGGTTAGTATTCCAAATAGACAAAGAATATCTACAGCTCAACAACAAAACCTGTTTAAAAACTGGTCAAAGGACTTGACTAGACATTCCTCCAAACAGGATATACAAATGACCAATAAGTACGTGAGAAGATGCTCAATATCATTCATCATTAGGGAAATGTGAATCAAAATCACAGTGAGACACAAATTCACACCCATTAGGGTGGCTACTGTCAGAAACTTAGAGAACAGTGTTAGCAAGGATGTGAAGAAATTGGGACCATTGTGCACTGTTGGTGGCAATGTAAAATGGTGCAACCAATATGGAAAACAGCATGGCAATTCCCCCCAAAAATTAAAAATTAAATTACCATATGATCCAGTCATTCCACTTCTGGGTATAATGTCACAAAAGAATTGAAAGCAGGGTCTCAAAGAGCTGTTTGTACGACTATCAGAACATCATTCTTCACAATAGCCATGAGTTTCAAGAACCCTGAGTGTCCATCAACACCTGAATGGATAAGCAAAATATGTGTGTATATACAATGGAATATTATTCAGTCTTAAAAAGGAAGGCAATTATGACACAGCACAGCCTGGCTGAACTTCGAGGACATTACGCTAAGTGAAATAGGCCAGTCACAAAGAGACCAATACTCTCTGATTCCCCTTATATGAGGCACCTACAGTTGTCAGATTCATAGCGATAGAACATAGGATGGTGGTTGCCATGCGCTGGTCTAAGGGGATAATGGGAGTTGTTTAATGGGGACAGGGTTTCAATTTTGCAAGATGAAAAAGGTTCCTGAGATGGGGGTTGTTTGTACAACAAACTGAAAGTAACTTAACACTACTGACCTGTTAAGATGGTCAGCTTTTTGTTATGCATATTTTGCCACAACTAAAAACTTCTGAATGAGAAACTTTTACTGAGCACCTACTTCATATGCTAGGCATGGTGATACAACTCTAAACACTATACTTACAACCGCTGTAATAATTAAGAAAAAATAAATACACTTAAGGAGACAAAATTCTTAGAGCAAGAACCAGTACAGACCAGACAATAGACACAAACAGGAATCCAGAAGTGGGTTTTTCCAACACAGGCTGTACATTCTGGCAGGGAACTAGAAACTATTAAAAGTATAATATCACGTCTGAAAAAGAACCAAAGATAGAATATCAACAGATGACAGAACAGGCATTCAGTAAGCTTCTCTAATGCTCATACTTTCCTTTTAAACATTCTCTTAGCAAATGAGGGCTGGGAGGGACCTTCCTTAACCTGGTAACTTGAGGTATTTGGTACCTAGCCTTTAACATCATAGCTGATGGACAAACATCAGAAGCAGGTTGGCAAGGAGTCAGACACTCTTGTCTCTGCTTTTATTTCGTATTGTATTGATGACCCCATCACACAGAAACCAGAAAAAGAAAGAAACAGAGATTAAAACTCACCTGCTAGAACCTCCCCGGTGGTCCGGAGGCTAAGACTCTGCATTCCCAATGCAGGGGGGCCCGGACTCAATCCCTGGCCAGGAAACTAGATCTTGCATGCTGCAACTAAAGATCCCGTGTGCCACAACCAAGATCACAGATCCAGTGTGCTGCAACTAAGACCCGGCACAGTCAAAATTAATAAATATTTTTTTAAAAATTTACAAACTCACCTGCTGATGGCGCCTTGCTCAGAGAGGTGCAGAGGATCTGCCTAGGTCTGTGACCCCTAAACTGAAGAGGTCCCTGCTTCAGAGTGAACTGGAGATCCAAGGGGTAAGGCTGTGGCTCTTTCTAAAAGTGCAGAGAAGTCATCCAGAGGTCACCGAGTGTTCCAGAAACATCTGAATATCCCTACTGCTTTCATGACCTGGATACCCTCTCTCCATCAGGATTCAGCTCCTGAACTCCCCCTTCACCAACTGACTAGATAGCTTAGTCGTGTCTGACTCTCTGCGACCCCCTGAACTGTAGCCCACCGGGCTCCCCTGTCCATGGGATTATTCAGGCAAGAATACTGGAGTGGGTTCCCTTCTCCAGGAGATCTTCCTGACCCAGGGGATCAAACCTGCATCTCCTGCATTGCAGGCAGATTCTTTTACCCCCCTTACCCACCAACTTTGGGTACATCATCTGTATCCCAAAGTATCAGGTGCCGGGGTCCAGTCCTCTCTCAGGCTGGGAACCATCTCCTCATTAAAAGGGGGAGATACCCTTTTAATGGGGGCCACTTGAGGCCTGACCCTGCTGGGCCTGCAGTGTGCCAGGGGCTGTAACAAGAGCCCTCAGCTTGATTCCAGGAAACAGGGAGTTCCCTGTCCTCTGGGTCCACAAAGCATTATACTTCTCTCCTCTTTTCTCTGCAGTGTGAGATTCTGCCTGAGCCAGCACCAGGCTTGCCAAAGATCTGAGACTTCCTCTCCTTCTGCCACAATCCCATCTCATCCAGCTACAATCTCATCTCATCCAGCAAGGTCAAGATTCTTGTCTGGGGTAGAATGATGAGCACAAAATACCAGGAAGTCAGAGAAGATCAGGACTGAGATGGATCCAGGAAAGAAGGGCTATTAGTGATTTTGAGATACCTCTGGGGGCAATGGAGCCCTCACTGGTCTGGATAACTCTCAGTCTCCCTCAACACCTGCCCTGTGATCCAGGAGACAGCCTGGCTCGCTGGTTCCCGCTCTGGAGAGGGAATGCCACTTCGGAACTGTTCTTGCCTGCGATATTTCTTCACTCGCCTGGCTGCTATTTCTGAAGCCTCTGCTGTATGAGTCAGGCTGCCCCTGGTCTTCCTAGCTTGGAATTGGCTTCCCCTGAGGCATGAGGTTCCTTGAGGGGAACGGATGGTCTCAAATCCCTTAATCAAAGCCTGGTTGGGTGCTTCCCTCTTGGCATAAATCCTGATTCTAAGGCTGAATGTTCCAGGGAACCAGTTTCCATGGACCTGTGCTCTGGGCATTTAGCCCCCAAGGGTACAGCCTGCGGAGTCGTTCACTTTCTTTGGGGGAAGGCGTTGCCCTTGAAAAATTAAAGCTGGTGGAATCCAAGCACACATGTATTAGATTGGTGGAGTCAGCTGTTCCACTGGAGGGATGGGGTGGAGCGGGGAGGCGTGGGTGGCTGTGAAACCCGGTCACCATTAGGGGGCCCCCACGACACCGTCTACACCAAATCAAGAGTCCAGAGCAGAGGGTGAGCTGTCAGCCATAAGGCTCGGGGCTACCAGAAAGCCAGATGCCAGTTCTCAGCTGTCCTTGGCCTCCCCACATGTAATCCTTGACACACAGCAGGTGCTCAGTGAAGTTTAGAAAGAGGAACTTGATAGGGTTTTAGACTTTCCAGCAGTGAATGCAAATGGGGGATCTGGTCCTGCTCATTCCCACATTCTGGAGGGGGTGCTGTGTTGCCATGGTTATTACAACCAAAAGACTCCAGAGTCCAAGCTCTGCTCTTCAAAATACATTTGCTCTTCCCTCTGACTTTATAATAACCCAATGAGGTGTGGACGATCTCTGAGTACCAGAAGCAGCAGCGGCAGCAGGCTCAGAGAGCCCAGGGCACATACCCAACGTCACACGACTAGCAGACGGCCAGGCTGGCGCTGATCTGGGCCCGTCTGCCCCACCACAACCATCTGCCTTCCACTTCACGGTGGCCTTGGACAGTCTATAGGCATACCTCATTCCTTTGCACTTTACAGACACTGCATTTTGGGGGCTTGGAGGGGTTGTTTACATTTTACGAACGGAAGGTTTGCAGCAGCCCTGTGTTGAGGAAGTCTGTCAGTGCCATTTTCCTCAGAGCATCACTCATTTGGTGTCTCTGTGTCACATTTTGGCAATTCTCACAATATTTCAGATTTTTTCACGATTATTGTATGTGTTATGATAATCTGTGATGTTACTACTACAACTAGCATTTTTTTTAGCAATAATTAAGATATGCACACTGCTTTTTTTTTTTTAGAAACAGTGGTTTTGCACACTCAATAGACTACAATATAAACATATAAACATAACTATTATAAGCAGTGGAAAGCCAAAATGTTCCTGTGACTCACTTTATGTCAGTGGTCTGGAACTGAACCCAGACATCACCGAGGTGTGCCTGTAGTCTGATCTTTACAAAAGAGTTAAATGAACTTCAGCTGTATCCTAAACCATAATGTGGAATGCTTGTTCATTTTCTCATAATAGGCGTCAAAACAGAGACTTCCCCAGCGGTCCAGTGGCTAAGACTCCACGCTCCCAATGCAGGGACCTGGGTTCAATCCCCCCTGGTCAGGGAACTAGGTCCCACGTGTCACAACTAAGAGTCTGCACGCATGCTAAAGATCTCACATGCTGCAGTGAAGATTGAAGATCCTGTGTGCCCCAACTAAGACCCGGTGCAGCCAAATAAAAAAGATTTTTTAAAATTATAAATACAAGGAAAAAAATAGGCATCAAAATGACCCCAAAGCCGTCTCATGCCTGAGCAGAAATGCACCCACTGAGGTGCTGTGTTGGGCCTTGGAACTTGGCCCTGGAGGAAGAAGGGGGTGATGGAAGGCAAACCTCTGGAATGCAGGGGCCTGAGGAGGCCGGAGATGGTTGTGCCCACACTTTACAACCACCTGTAGGTTTCTAAACCTGTGCAATGGCTCAGGGATTTCCAGCCCAGAAAGGAAACTGCAGAAAGACTTGCCAGCCTGCCTCCCCGCCCTGTCCCTCATACACTGACCAGGAACCTAGCAGTGGGCTGGGGGCACTGGGGCCCCCAGGACGGAACACAGTTCCTCCTTCTCCAGGCTGATTCAACACCAACACTTGGCAATTTGTAGTGTGTGTGGGTGTGCATGCACATGTGTGGCATTTAGAAAAACAGGGAAGGATTCCATTAAAAATGACCTATAAATAGCCCATGAGCCACAACTATGGAGCCTGTGCTCTAAAGCCTGGAAGCCACAACTGCTGAAGCCCATGCGCACTAGAGCCTGCGCTCCCAACAAGAGAAGCCACGGCAATGAGAAGCCTGCACACCACAACTAGAGAAAAACAAAAGCCCGTGCAGCAACGAAAGCCTAGCGTGCCGAAAGTAAATTAAAAGAAAATTCTTTTAAATACCTATAAATGTTCATACCTACAGCCAGCTAAGAGCAGGTCCAGGTAAATTCCTCTGAAATTGACTCTCCATGAGATAATCTGGTAAAGGGTCAGAGAAGGCAGTTCAAAAGTAGAAAAATACAGTTGACAAGTAAACATTAGGCAGAACATTTAACAATACTGGAAATCAAATGTGAATGAGAACAATAATCATAACCTAATTTATTACATTATAAAATAGATACATAAATAATAATACCCAGAACTGTTGAGGCTGTCAGCAAAACCCCTCCCCTCAAATTCTGTAAAGGGCAGTTTCAGTTAAGAACAACCTCAGTAGCAGGTTTTGAAAGTCTTGAAACCATTCTTTCCTTTAACCTAATAAGCCCATTCCCGGGCCTTTATCCAAAACGAGGGAGTGGAAGGAGACAAATGATTCCAAAAGATTTCAAAATAATTTTATTACTCAAGATAATAAAAATTAAAGACAGCCAACAGGGAAAAAAAATTTTTTTAACTTGTATTGCAAACACTTATCTTGAACTCATTTGTCAAAAAGTTCAGCATCAGGCAATATCTTAACATAAAAAAGAATTAGCTTCCAAAAAAGTGGAAGAGTGCATAAAAATCTGTCATAATAATGACTGCATACAGACAAAAGCTGCTAAGGAATAGAAGAAAATGGAAACTCCATATAGGAAGGGCATGACACATAGCTTTTTTTTTTTTAAGTTAATTTGATTATTTTTCTTTTAAAATTATCTTTATAATTATTATGGTGCTTTTTGTCCCTGAGAGTTTTTAAAGGTTAAAAAGAAGGAAGGAAGAAGATAGAAAGCAACCCAAGTGTCCATCAATAAATAAACAGATTTTAAAAGTGGTCTCTCCTTAACAAGATTAGAAACCAACTACAAAAAAAAAACAAAACCACACACACACAAACACATGGAGGCTAAACAATATGCTATGAAACTACCAATGGATCACTAAAGATATCAAAGAGAAGATCAAAAAATACTTAGAGACAAATGAATATATGATGATTCAAAATCTGCAGGACATAGCAAAAGCAGTTCTAAGAGGGAAGTTTATAACAGTGTAATCTTACCTCAGGAAACTAGAAAAATCCCAAATAAACAACCTACCCTTACACCAAAAGCAACTAGAGAAAGAAGAACAAACAAAACTCAAAGTTAGCAGAACAAAAGAAATCATAAAGATCAGAGCAGAAATAAATGAAATAGAGATGAAGAAAGCAATAGAAAAGATCAATGAAACTAAATGCTGGTTCTTTGAAAAGCTAAACAAAATCGATAAACCTTTAGCCAGACTATCAAGAAAAAAAAAAGGACAGAGCTCAAATCAATAGAATTAGAAATGAAAAAGGAGAAGTTACAACAGACACCACAGAAATACAAAAGATCATGAGAGGAAAATTAAAAGGACAACTTAGAGGATTTGGGACAAATTCTTAGGAAGGTATATACAATCTTCCAAAATGAACCAGGAATAAATAGAAAATATGAACAGACCAATCACAAGCAAAAGGATCACTGGTGGCTCAGGCGGTAAAGAATCTGCCTGCAGTGTGGGAGACCCAGGTTCGATCCCTGGGTTGGGAAGATCCTCTGCAGAACGGAATGGCAACCCACTCCAGTACGCTTGCCTGGAGAATTCCATGGACCGAGGAAGCCTGGCGGGCTAAAGTCCATGGGGTTGCAAAGACTCAGACACAACTGAGTGACTAACACACGATCACAAGCACTGAAGTTGAAACTGTGATTAAAAAATTGCCAACAAACAAAAGTCTAGGACCAGACGGCTTCACAGGCGAATCCTATCAAACATTTAGAGAGGAGATCCTTCTGACATATATCTTTCTGAAACTATTTCCAAAACCTGCAGATGAAGGAACACTCCCAAACTCATCCTACAAGGCCCTGATACCAAAACCAAACAAAGATATCACACAGAAAATTACATGCCAACATCACTGATGCAACAACCCTCAACAAAATACAGCAAACTGAATCCAACAACACATTAAAAGGATCGTACACCATGATCAAATGGGAATTATCCAGGGATGCAAGGATTTTTCTTTTTTTATTTTATACTGGAGTACAGATGATTAATACTGTTGTGATAGTTTCAAGTGGACAGGAGAGGGACTCAGCCATACATATACATGTATCCATTCTGCCCCAAACTCCTCCCCATTCAGGCTGCCACATGATATTGAGCAGAGTTCCCTTATATGCAGAATCTACAAAGAAACCATACCAATGAACTTATTTATAAAACAGAAACAGACTCACAGACATAGAGAATGAACTTATGGTTACCAGGAGAAAGGATGGGGGAAGGGATGGTTAGAAAATTTGGGATCAACACGCAAGGATTTTTCAATATCTGCAAACCAATTAGTGTGATTCAACACATTAACAAAGTGAAAAATAAAAAACCATATGATCATCTCAGTAGATGCTTTTGACAAAATTCAACACCCACTTATGATAAAAAAAAAACAAAAACAAAACTCTCCAGAAAGTGGGCATAAAGGGAACCTATCTCAACATAATAAAGGTCATATATTACAAACTCACAGCTAATATCATACTCATAATATCATAGTGAAAAACTGAAAGCATCTCCTCTAAGATCAGGAATAAGACAAAGGATGTTCATTCTCACCACTTTTATTCAACATAGTTTTGGAAGTCCTAGCCACAGCAATCAGAGAAGAAAAAGAAACAAAAGGGGTCCAAACAGGAAAAGAAGTAAAACTGTCACTGTCTGCAGATGACACGATGCTATACACAAAAAATCCTAAAGATGCCACCAGAAAACCACTAGGGCTCAATGAACTTGATAAAGTCGCAAGGTATAAAGTTAACACACAGAAATCTCTTGCATTTCTATACACTTACAATATGAAAGATCAGTAATTCAGGAAACAATCGCATTTATCACTGCAATGGAAAGAATAAAATACTTAGGAATAAACCTACCTAAGGAGGCAAAAGACCTGTACTCGTAACACAGTAAAGACACTCATGAAAAAAGTCACAGACAACACAGACAAAGAGATATACCATATTCTTGGATTGGAATAATCAATATTGTGAAAATGATTACACTACCCAAAGCAATCTACAGATTGAATGCAATCACTATCAAATTACCAACAGAATTTGTCACAGAATTAGAACAAAAAATGTTTACAATTTGTGTGGAAACACAAAAGACCCTGAATAGCCCAAGTAATCTTGAGAAAGAAAAACAGGGACTTTCCTGTGGCCCAGTGGTTAAGACTCCATACTTCCACTGCAGGGGCATGGCTTTGATCCCTGGTTTGGGAACTAAGGTCCTGTGTGCCACAGTCAAAACCAAATGACAACAACAAACAGAGCTGGAAAAATCAGGCTCTCTCACTTCAGACTATACTACAAAAATACAGCAGTCAAAACAGTATGGTACTGGCACAGAAACAGAAATATAGATCAATAGGACAGGACAGAAGCCCAGAGACAAGCCCATGCTCCTATGGCCACCTAATCTATAAAAAGGAGGTAAGAATAGACAACGGAGAGAAAACAGTCTCTGCAATAAGTGGTTCTGGGAAAACTGGACAGCTACATGTAATTAGAATGAAATTAGAACACTCCCTAGCATCATATTCAAAGATAAACTCAAAATGGTTTAAAGATCTAGATGTAAAGCTGGACATTGTAAAACTCTTAGAGGAAAACATAGGCAGAACACTCCTTGACACAAATCACAGATCTTTTTTGATCCACCTCCTAGAGTAAAGAAAAAACAAAAAATAAACAAATGGGACTTGATTAAACTTAAAAGCTTTAGCACAGCAAAGGAAACCATAAACAAAACAAAAAGACAACTTACAGAATGGGAGAAAATATTTGCAAATGAAGTGACCAACAAGGGGTTAAATCTCCAAAATATACAAACAGCTCATGCAGCTCAATTAAAAAAAAAAACAACCCAATCAAAAACATAGGCAGAAGATCTAAATAGACATTGCTCCAAAGAAGACATACAGATAGCAAGAAATACCAAAAAGCACATGAAAAGACATTCAATACTGCTAATTATTAGAGAAATGCAAATCAAAACTACAATGAAGTACCACCTCAGGGACTAGTCAGGATGACCATCATCAAAAAGTCTACCAAAAACAAACACTGGAAAGGATATGGAGAAAAGGGAATCCTCCTACACTGTTGGTGGGAATGTAAACTGGTACACTCACTATGGAGAACAGTATAGAGGTTCCTTGAAAAACTAAAAATAGAGCTATCATATGATCCTGAAATCCCACTCCTGGGCATATATCTGGAGAAAACCAAGATACGTGCACTCCAGTGTTCAATGCTGCACTTATTTACAATAGCCAAGATATGGAAGCAACCTAAATGTCCATCAGCAGATGAATGGATAAAGATGTGGTATATTACTGAATATTACTCAGGCATAAAAAAAAATAAAATAATGCCATTTGCAGCAACATGGATGGACCTAGAGATGATCACACTAAGTGAAGTCAGAAAGAGAAACACAAGTACCATCTGATATATGTGGAATCTAAAAAGGATACAAATGAGCTTATTTACGAAACAGACTCACAGATTCGGAAAACAAACTTTTGGTTACCAAAAGGTAAAGTTGGTGGGGCAGGGATAAATTAGGAGGCTGGAATTAACATATATGTGTGTGTATGTGTGTGTGTGCGCAAACGTGCTCAGGCATATCTGACTCTTTGCGACCCCGTA
Organism: Redunca redunca; assembly: GCA_006410935.1. Taxonomy (NCBI): domain Eukaryota; kingdom Metazoa; phylum Chordata; class Mammalia; order Artiodactyla; family Bovidae; genus Redunca; species Redunca redunca. The sequence continues at coordinate 32,619 of SJYQ01008105.1, forward strand.
ACCTGCAAGGCTCCTCCATCCACGTGATTCTCCAGGCAAGAATGCTGGAGTAGGTTACCATTTCCTCCTCCAGGGGATCCTCCTGACTGAGGGATCAAACCAGCATCTCCTGCATTGACAGGTGGATTCTTTACCTCTGAGCCACCTGGGAAGCCCATATATTCACTACTATATATAAAATAGGTAATCAACAAGACCTACTGTATATCACAGGGAACTCTACTCAACACTCTGTAATAATCTAGAAGGGAAAAGAATCTAAGAAAAGAATAGATATACGTGCATGTAAAACTGAATCATTTTGCTGCACACTGAAAGTAACACAACTGCCTTCAGCTCAAAACAACAATTATACTTAAGTGGCACATTTTGGGGTGGCACGTTTGCTCCCCTTCACCGCTCAGTCCCCTTCTTGCCGTCTGTTGGGGTTATGACCACATTAAAGGATGGCCATTGTTTAAGGGTGAGTCTGAGTTTTACAACAGAAGTAGAAGAGAAAAAGCAGTCCATGAGGACCCTTGTCAAAGTGAGGAGGAGAGCTGACCCACTCAACCCACATCTTAGGAAAAACTGAGTCAGCTTTTATTACCTAATCTCACTTCTCAATTATTTTAAAGATGGGGAAGAAGTGGGTGGAAATGAGGTCATGCTGAAGCACTCTGGCCTGTAAACTTGGAATTCAGCTTCCCAGAGAGGAGCAAGATCCCTGGCTGTCCAATAAAGGATGCTTTCCAGTGAGTTCCCACTGACTCAGGGCGTCTGGGATGTGATGTGTGTCTTAGTTTATTTCTCCCTGGAAGCATGTATGCGTTCTCCAAATGTCAAAGTTCTCACAAACTGATAAACGAACAGAAAAATGACAACCTTCAGTCAGTCCAGGGGGACGTGGGGAGAGGGGTTGAGTTGGTCAAGATGAAAAGGGGACTGTCAAGGCTGACTATGTAAACAAATCTGAAAACTCAAGAGGAGATGGATATTATCTAGGGGAAAAAAAGGAGTGTGTGCATGTTCAGCTCTTTGCAACCCCATGGACAGCAGTCGGTCAGGCCCCTCTGTCTATGGAATTTTCCAGACAAGAATACTGGAGCAGGGTACCATTTCCTTCTTTGGGGTATCTTCCTGACCCAGGGGTCGAACCCTCATCTCTTGTGTCTCCTGCATTGGCAGGTGGGTTACTTACCATTGGCACCACCTGGGAAGCCCAAGGTGCCAAGAAGCACCAAGGGAGAAAATATCTATCTAGACCAGGAGAAACTGAGAAAGCTGTTAGGAAAGACACCAGCATCCCCGAAGCCCCCATGGTGGGAGTGGGGAGAAGGGACCCCAGCCTCAGGCAGGGATGGCTTCCCAGGTGAAATCAGCTAGCTTAAACACTAAATTCCACGCTCTGTAAACTGCTCCAGTTCCTAGAGGAAGAAGAAATACTTCCAAATTCTTTATCAGGAATCTGTTGAGGCCAAAAACCAACCACTATAGCACAACAAAGGAAAACCACAGGCCAACCTCATTTATATAAAAAAAAAAGAAATCAATGCAAAACTCCAAAATAAAATATTAGCAAATAAAATCCACAGGCTCACTGAAAGGGAAAAAGTCACCAGAAACAAGTGAGACTTGTATATATAACAAGAAAGTCTTGATATTAGGACATATTTTAATTCACTTTGCATTAATATATTAAAGAAGAAAAATCATGATCTGTAATAGATGTGAAAAGGCATTTGACAGCATTTATCATTTACTAACAAAATCTTTTATCAAATTAGAAAAGGTATGCTTCTAATTTGAGGTACCTAATTAACATATCATTAGCATGATAAAATTATACACACAGACACACACACACGTGCACCAAGCCCCCAGATCAGACTCATCTGTAATGACTGGAAGCAACAGAAGGCTCCATGAGACTCTGGCACGAAACAATGCCCTGCACCACTGCTTTGTATGAGGTTTCTAGCTGATGAAAGTAGGCAAGAGAAAAAAAAAAAAAGAAGCCCTTTAAGAAGAAAGGAAGAGGTCAAATAATTATGTTTACTCTGGAAAAATTCAAGGAAGGCAACCAGAAAAGGTGGCAGGCAGTGAGAGATTTCTCTAGGGGATCAGACACAGAAGTAACCTACCAAAACACCTAGCCTTCCTATGCATAAACAGCAAGCACATGGAAAAGTTAGAAGAAAATATTCCACTTACGAGAATCAGTTCAGTTCAGTTCAGTTGCTCAGTCGTGTCCGACTCTTTGAGGCCCCATGAATTGCAGCACATCAGGCCTCCCTGTCCATCACCAACTCCTGGAGTTCACTCAAACTCACGTCCATTGAGTCGGTGATGCCATCCAGCCATCTCATCCTCTGTCGTCCCCTTCTCCTCCTGCCCCCAATCCCTCCCAGCATCAGGGTCTTTTCCAATGAGTCAGCTCTTTGCATGAGGTGGCCAAAGTACGGGAGTTTCAGCTTTAGCATCATTCCTTCCAAGGAACACCCAGGACTGATCTCCTTCAGAATGGACTTCTTGGATCTCCTTGCAGTCCAAGGGACTCTCAAGAGTCTTCTCCAACACCACAGTTCAAAAGCATCAATTCTTCGGCGCTCAGCTTTTTTCACAGTCCAAATCTCACATCCATACATGACCACAGGAAAAACCATAGCCTTGACTAGATGGACTTTTGTTGGCAAAGTAATGTCTCTGCTTTTGAATATGCTATCTAGGTTGGTCATAACGTTCCTTCCAAGGAGTAAGCATCTTTTAATTTCATGGCTGCAATCACCATCCGCAGTGATTTTGGAGCCCCCAAAAATAAAGTCTGACACTGTTTCCCCATCTATTTCCCATGAAGTTGTAGGACCAGATGCCATGATCTTCGTTTTCTGAATGTTGAGCTTTAAGCCAACTTTTTCACTCTCCTCTTTCATCAAGCGGCTTTTTAGTTCCTCTTCACTTTCTGCCATAAGGGTGGTGTCATCTGCATATCTGAAGTTATTGATATTTCTCCCGGCAATCTTGAGTCCAGCTTGTGCTTCTTCCAGCCCAGTATTTCTCATGATGTTACTCTGCATAGAAGTTAAATAAGCAGGGTGACAATATACAGCCTTGATGTACTCCTTTTCCTATTTGGAACCAGTCTTTTGTTCCACATCCAGTTCTAACTGTTGCTTCCTGACCTGCATATAGGTTTCTCAAGAGGCAGGTCAGGTGGTCTGGTATGCCAATCTCTTTCAGAATGTTCCAGTTTATTGTGATCCACACAGTCAAAGGCTTTGGCATAGTCAATAAAGCAGAAATAGATGTTTTGCTGGAACTCTCTTGCTTTTTCCATAATCCAGTGGATGTTGGCAATTTGATCTCTGGTTCCTCTGCCTTTTCTAAAACCAGCTTGAACATCTGGAAGTTCACAGTTCACGTATTGCTGAAGGCTGGCTTGGAGAATTTTGAGCATTACTTTACTAGCGTGTGAGATGAGTGCAATTGTGCAGTAGTTTGAGCATTCTTTGGCATTGCCTTTCTTTGGGATTGGAATGAAAACTGACCTTTTCCAGTCCTGTGGCCACTGCTGAGTTTTCCAGATTTGCTGGCATATTGAGTGCAGCACTTTCACAGCATCATCTTTCAGGATTTGAAAGAGCTCCACTGGAATTCCATCACCTCCACTAGCTTTGTTCGTAGTGATGCTTCCTAAGGCCCACTTGACTTCACATTCCAGGATGTCTGGCTCTAGGTGAGTGATCACACCATCGTGATTATCTGGGTTGTGAAGATCTTTTTTGTACAGTTCTTCTGTGTATTCTTGCCACCTCTTCTTAATATCTTCTGCTTCTCTTACAAGAATAACCCCCAATAAATCTCCCAAGCAATAAGTGCACAAAGATGCGCACAACCTATGTGAAGAACTCTATAAAAGCTGGGAGGGAGCTAAAACACTTCAAATGCAAAGAAGGCTGTGCTGCCTATGTTCCAATTTAGAAAGGTTCAACACTAAAGACATGGAACTAGCGCAATACCAAGTGTTAGGGAATGGGGGGATTGGAACTCTCACACATGCTGGAGGGAATGTAAGATGGTGTGGCCACCCTAGGAAACTAACAATTTCTTAAAAAGTTAAAAATATATTTACCATATGGCTCAACAGTTCCACTCCTAGGTATCTTACCCCCGAGAAATGAAAATGTACACTTCGACAAAGACAGTGCACACAGCCCCATCAGCTGTTCGAGGAATGAATAAACTGTGGTATGTCCATACTACGGGGTGTGCTTAGTCGCTCAGTCATGTCCAACTCTTTGCGACCCCACGGACTCCAACCAGGCTCCTTTGTCCAGGGGTTCTCCAAGCAAGAATACTGGAGTGGGTTGCCATTTCCTTCTCCAAGGGATCTTCCCAAACCAGGGATCGAACCCAAGTTTTCTGCATTGCAAGCGGATTCTTTACCATCTGAGCCGATGCACATAAAAGGAACAGAGATGAATCTCAAAAGCATTATGCTAAGGGAAAGACAGATGCAAAAGACCACATATTGTATGATTCCATTCATATGAAATGTCCAGAAAAGGAAACTATAGACAGAAAGAGAACACCGGTTGGTTGCTGCCTGGACCTAAGGGGGAGGAAGAGGAAGTGGCTGCAGATGGGCACAGAGAAATCTTCTTGGGTGATGAAAAGTTTCTCAAATACGTAAAGATGGCGGCACAACTCTAAATTCACTAGATGTCATTGTAACATACACTTAAAATGAGTTATTCTTATTGTATAAAAAAATAAAGCCATTAAGACTTCCCTGGTTGGTACAGTGGATAAGAATCTGCCTGCTGATGAAAGGGACATGGGTTCAGTCCCTGGTCAGGGAAGATTCTTACATGCTGCAGAGCAGCGAAGCCTGTGCACCACAACTACTGAGCCCACGGGCAGCAATTACCAAGCCAAGAGCCTAGAGGCTGTGCTCCGCAGCAAAGAGAAACCACTGCAGTGAGAAGCCCTGGCACGGAAAGAATAGCCCCCACTTACTACAACTAGAGAAAGCCTGTGTGCAGCAGCAAAGATTCAGCACAGCCAAAAATAAACAGATAAATTTTAAAAATAAAAAAGCCATTAAAAAGAAGTGAAAAAATTAACTTCATAAATTTAACAAAGAATAACATGATCTCAATAAAAATATCTGACAGGGACATATGTACATGTCTATATATATATATATATGTTTGTGCGTATTTTTTAAACTAGACAAGCTGATTCTAAAGTTGATGAAATTTTAAACAACAACCAGAAATTTTCTGAAAAGAACAATGAAGAAAAACTAACCCTAATAGATAGCAAATCAGATTATACTGCAATTAAAACAATTTCATACCAACAAATATACATGGATGTATATTTATGCATATGTATAACAAATCAGTGGCACAGAAGAAAATGCCAAATACACATAATACATTCAAGAATTTATTAAACCACTAAAGACTTCAAAGCCAGAGGTGGGGTGGGCACTCTCCAGTTATTGGTATTAGAACTACTGGGTAGCATATGGGGAAAACATTGTTAGGACTCTCTCTCTTAATTTCTTCCACCAAAATGAATTCTGAATAGAAGATTTAAACACAAAAAGTTAAATAGTAAAAGTACTAGAAGAAATTTTTCAAACCATCTCTTGTTAGAAACGTCCTTTCTAAGCATGACTCAAAACCCAGAAATCCCATTTTTACACAAACTAATAAAAAGTTTTAAAAGTCTGCAGGGCCAGCCCCAAAGGATTATCCTGCCCTGTCACGTGCTGTGTGCTCAGTCATGTCTGACTCTTTGTGACCCCGTGGACTGTAGCCCTCCAGACTCCTCTGTCCCTGGGATTCTCCATGCAAAAGTACTGGAGTGGGTTGCCATGCCCTCCTCCAGGGAATCGTCCCGACTTCGGGATTGAACCCGTGTCTCTTCTGTCTCCTGTATTGTAGGAGGATTCTTTACCCACTCAGCCTCCTGGGAAGCCCTCCCCCGTCACAAACAACTCTAAAACTAAGCAGAATATACAAAACAATTGTTTGCACACGTTGGGCAGTGCAGCACAGAGCTGCAATCCTTGAGAGAAGGGAAGTTCCTGAGATGAAATCTCACCACAGCTTTCTTTGGAAAAAGGAGCACTTTTCAGATTGCTGAGTGAGGGTGTACAGCTTACAAAGAAAGCAGCAGTCAGGCTAACTGGAGGAAAGGGAAATCAGAGTTCAAGGATGCTAGGGTATTTTGGACTTGTGAGACAAGGCACAGGAGGGGGAGGAGTCACACAGAAATCTGCAAGGAGGATCCTTAGATCCTTGACCAAACCCTAAACTGCAACGGCACACAATGAGACCCTATGAGGTGTCATGGAAAACCTGCTGTAACAAGGCTGAAAACCAAGCCTTGATAGGGTCAAAGGTGATCAGCCAGCCAGTGATTTAACGGTAAGAACAAAACTCAATATTCTTTAGAGAAATAATACATCTGGAATTTTTACATGTTATCCACAAAGCTCAGCATACAATTCAAATTACTAGCCCTGTGAAACAGGAGCACACTGCTAATAAAAGTAGATCCATGTATGACCCAGATGTTGGAATTAGCAGATACATATAGGTGTGATAGGATTTTTAAATGTGTTAAAGAATCTAGAGGTAAAACAAGACAATGGGTGAAAATTAAAAAAGAGAAAATGGAAACTCAAAGAACCAAACAGAAGTTTTAGAAATGAAATATAAAAATGTTGGAAATGAAAAATCCACTGAATGGATTTAATAGCAGACTGGACACAACCCAAGAAAAAAATCAGTGACTAAGGACTGGTAAGTAGTAATTATCCAGAAGCACAGAAATAAACAAGAATTAAAAATAAAAATCACAAGAGAAGAGAAAGAAAGAACGGATTCTAAGAAATGTTAACTGGAGTCCTAAAAGGAGAAGAGAGAGAGAAAATAGGGCAGAAGAATATCTTAAGATAGAGTGTTGCTCAGTCCCTCAGCCGTGTCTGACCCTTTGCCACCCCAGGGACTGCAGCACCCCAGGCTTCCCTGTCTTTCACCATTTCCTGGAGCTTGCTCAAACTCATCTCCATTGAGTCACTGATGCCATCCACCAGGCTTCCCTGTTGGCTCAGATGGTAAAAATTTGCCTGCAATGCAGGGGACCCAGGTTCTATCCCCTAGAGAAGGGAATGGCTACTCACTCCAGTATTTTGGTGCTTCTCGAGTAGCTCAAACGCTAAGGGACAACAGACAGTAATTTATTAAAGTTGACTGAAGATCTCAAAACAGATTCAAGAAGCTTAGCAAACCCCAAACAGGATTAATACAAAGACGACCACACCTAAGCACATGAAACTAATGGAAATTAAAGAAAAAGAGAAAATCTCAAAGGCAGCTAAAGGATGAATAAATTACATTCATGGGAATAACGGCAATAGTGACAGATGAATTCATTAGAAGCAGTAAAAGGCAGAAGAAAATGGAATGACACTATCAATTGAATATTTTATATCCAACAACGACATCTGTCAAAATGAAGGCAAAATAAAGGACATTTCATGCAAAGATGAGAGAATTTGTCACCACCACATCCTTGGTGCAAGAGATATTAAAAGAAGTTGTTCAGGGACTTCCCTGGTGGTCCAGTGGCTAAGACTCCATGTTCCGAATGCAAGGGCCCAGGTTAGACCCCTGGTCAGGGAACCAGATCACACATGCTGCAACTAAGAAGTTGGCATGCCACAGTGAAGATCCCTCATGCTGCAACTGAGACCTAGTACAGCCAAATAAATTTTTTAAAAGCTAAAAAAAAGTTGTTCATGCCTAAAGAAAAATGATCCTATGTGGAAGCCCAAATCTACAGAATAGAATGAGAAACAATCCAAAGAACTAATTTTTACAAATGTTTTTCTCCCACTCATCTGAACTGGGAAAGGAAAAGATGAGAAATTTTTACCCTCTTCTCTCAACTGGGTACTACTACAGAGAGATCTGGAAGAGTGGACTTTGGTAAGAATTTTTATCCTCTCCTGGCTTCTGCCAGTTCACTCAGGATCCCATCTTCAGGCTCCAGGGCAAGAAGAGCATCCCAGAGGGTCCCATCTGAGTCACCAGGAACTGAAGGGGAGAAAACTATAATTTCCCCCCCTATCCTTCTGAGTTCTTGGCTGAGACCTCTGTAATAAAAGGCAGAGGTATTTCCTTGGTGGTGCAGTGATTAAGAATCTGTCTTGCAATGCAGGGGATGAGGGTTTGATCCCTGCTGAAACTCTAATACTTTGGCCACCTCACGCGAAGAGTTGACTCGTTGGAAAAGACTCTGATGCTGGGAGGGATTGGGGGCAGGAGGAGAAGGGGACGACAGAGGATGAGATGGCTGGATGGCATCACCGACTCGATGGACGTGAGTCTGAGTGAACTCCGGGAGCTGGTGATGAACAGGGAGGCCTGGCATGCTGCGATTCATGAGGTCACAAAGAGTCAGACATGACTGAGCGACTGAACTGAACTGAACTGGGCAACTAAGCCCATGGGCTGCAACACAAGATCCAACGCAGCCAAATAAATACTTTTAAAAGACATTAACAACAGAAAAATGAATAGACGTTTATTAACATATCCACCTCATGTAAATGGGAGATATTGAGGGGGAAAATGAGTTAACACTCAAAGTGGCGTGAATCACCAGCTTAAATGCTATCCTCAACTAAAGACAAAAGATGTGATGAAATCAGTTGTGGGGAGGTTACCAGCATAATTAACAAGGGGAAGAGAGGGAGACACCTTTGCAAATAGAGATTTCCTTTAAAAATGTAAATTCCCCTTACAAAACGGTAACTTCTGCTCTGTTTTTAAAGCTTCTCATGTATCTGCCAGTATCTCAAAATAATCTTATGTTGAAGAAACATTATTTTGGGGTGGCATATTCTGTTACCCTTCCCTACTTTTGGGACTTCCCTGGTGGCTCAGATGGTAGAGACTCAGCCTGCAATGCAGGAGACCCCGGTTAGATCCCTGGGTTGGGAAGATCCCCAGAGAAGGGAACGGCAACCCGCTCCAGTATGCTTGCCTGGAGAATTCTATGAACAGAGAGGAGCCTGGTGGGATACAGTCTGTGGGGTCGAAAAGAGTCAGGCACGACTGAGTAACACTTTCAGTACTTTTGGATGGAATAATTAAAAACTAAGAAATAGGCCTTTTTTAAAAAATGAGGAATACCAAATACTATACCATCTTTTCCTCAACTTCCAGGAATGTTTCTATTTCCTAGCAGCCAGGCCCAGCTCTGTGATTCTTGCAGTTTCATTAGGTTTTCAGTTCAGTCGCTCAGTCGTGTCTGACTCTTTGCGACCCTATGAATCACAAAACGCCAGGCCTCCCTGTCCATTACCAACTCCCGGAGTTCACTCAGATTCACATCCATCAAGTCTGTGATGCCATCCAGCCATCTCATCCTCTGTCATCCCCTTCTCCTCCTGCCCCCAATCCCTCCCAGCATCAAAGTCTTTTCCAATGAGTCAACTTTTCGCATGAGGTGGCCAAAGTGCTGCAGTTTCAGCTTTAGCATCATTCCTTCCAAAGAAATCCCAGGGCTGATCTCCTTCAGAATGGACTGGTTGGATCTCCTTGCAGTCCAAGGGACTCTCAAGAGTTAGGAGTCCCTTTTCCCCAAAACTAGAAACAACAAACTGCCCATTGACTGAAGAATAGATAAACAAAATATGGTCTCTCCATGCAACGGAATATAATTCAATCATTAAAAGGGATGAAACATTGAAACATGCTACAACATTGATGGGCTATGAAAACATTACGTTAAGTGAAAGAAGTGTAAAAATTAAAATAGAAACCTCATTTAAAATGGAGTCAGGAAGCCAGAAGGGGAGTTCTTACATCCCATGACTAGATGTCAATTCGAGACACGATAGGAAGAGATGTAACCTGCGTCTCCATGGTACTACTTTACTACCCTAGCAGGAGGAAGGAAGAATTTCTCCTCACCTAGCAACTGCACAGCTAATGAGAGACTGTCACAATTCAGCCAATGAAAAACCACTATACTTCAAACTTGCGGTTTCCTCCGATGGATTCTCTGTTTATAACACCTTCTCTCAATTCCTTTCTCCTCTATCAAAGAACCTACCTCTCTTCTGTTCCGTATATTTGCTGGTGGTTTGTCATAGATGGCATGTCCTGAATTGCCATTCTTTGCTATTCCCAAATAAACCTATCTTCCTGGTAAAAGTAACTGGCTGTTTTATTGTTTTAGGGCAACAGAAGCCAGACACAAAGTGCCACATGTTACATAATTCTGCATACATGAAATGTCCAGGATAGATCAATTGAAAGGGACAGAAAGGAGACTCGTGGTTGTCAGGCATGAGAAGGATGGCGGGATGGGCAGGGGATGGGTTGGGGGCGATGGGTATGGAGTTTCTTTCAGGGGTGATGAAAGTGTTCAGAATCACTGGTGATGGTTGTACAACCTTGTGAATATACCAAATGCCACTGGACTGTACACTTTAAACATAAACTTCATATTCTGTGAATTATATCTCAATTCTTGTAGAAAGACCAGTAGCAGAAGGAAAGCGCTGAAAATGATACTTTGGTTTCATAATGAAACAAGGGATTTTAAAAAAAAAAAGGAAAGGAAATCTTTCAGTTTCTTCACACTTCCTTCGTCTCCTCATCCATCCACCCAGAGAATTGTGTGTCTGTTTCCACCCAGTAAAAGGCCTGTGTCTGCCTTTTAATTTGGGGCCTTGGAGCCTGGCAGGTAAATCAGAAATGGGCCCCAAGTCAAAGGAGAGGAGTCCCATAGCCCCCCTGGGATCTGAGCCTCCCACAGTCCATGACTCACTTAACCGAGTAACAGCCTTCCTTCCTGTTTATCATCTGGGAGAAAAAATAAAATGGCACTTTTCTTTTTCCGCCAATAATTTATATAAGCCAACTTTGCAAACAATGGTTTCCTTAGAAACTTCTGACCCATTCTCTAAGACACGAATTCTCTCCAGTTCAGTTCAGTTGTTCAGCCGTGTTCCACTCTTTACGACCCCATGAATTGCAAAACGCCAGGCCTCCCTGTTCATCACCATCTCCCGGAGTTCACTCAGACTCACGTCCATCGAGTTGGTGATGCCATCCAGCCATCTCATCCTCTGTCATCCCCTTCTCCTCCTGCCCCCAATCCCTCCCAGCATCAGAGTCTTTTCCAATGAGTCAACTCTTCGCGTGAGGTGGCCAAAGTACTGGAGTTTCAGCTTTAGCATCAGTCCTTCCAAAGAAATCCCAGGGCTGATCTCCTTCAAAATGGACTGGTTGGATCTCCTTGCAGTCCAAGGGACTCTCAAGTGTCTTCTCCAACACCACAGCTCAAAAGCATCAATTCTTCGGTGCTTAGCCTTCTTCACAGTCCAACTCTCACATCCATACATGACCACAGGAAGAACCATAGCCTTGACTAGACGGACTGTCCTTTTCCAGCCAATCTAAGTTTATCTTGAAATCTCACTTAAAACAGAAAAGTTGGGGTTTTCACAAATGGGGAAAGTATCAGCAGGAATGCCCAGGGCTGAGGGCTGAAGGCTGAAGGCCAAGGAAACAAGAAGTAATGTTTTAGTTTATCTTTCCATGCTATTGTGAATTCTGACAGTGATGATTTGCTTTCAAAGTTCATCAACTTGGCATCTGATAGCAGTTAAAAAAAAAAAAAGAAACACAAAAAAACCAAAACACATAATCCAAAATCACAGACAGGACAAATTAGGAAAAAATGGTTTTGGAAAATGTTGACTTGGGGAGCGACAACTGTAATACATTGTTACCTGATTTTCCTTTGAACCCTGTGACAAGATGATCAGACCAGGGACCTCCCTTTCTAGAGAAAGACGCTGCCTGGAGCCCTGCCCTGTCTCTGTCACCTCGTGGCACACACAGCCCACCTCTCAGCTCTGTTCATCTCACCAGGTTTCCCCAACCAACACAAGAGCTGTGCTCACTCACCCAAAGGGTGTGTGTGCTTCTGATTCAGTCACTGTGTCTGACTCCTTTGTAACCCACCAGGCGCCTCTGTCCAGGGGATTTCCCAGTCAAGAATACTGGAGTTGGTTGCCATTTCCTACTCCAAGGGATCCTCCCAACCCAGGGATCAAACCCGTGTCTCGAATCTCCTGCATTGCAGGCGGATTTACCACTAGCGCCAAGTGTGTGCTAAGTCACTCCAGCTATGCCTGACTCTTTGCGGCCCCATGGACGGTAGCCCGCCAGGCTCCTCTGTGCATGGGATTCTCCAGGCAAGAATACTGGAGTGGGGCCATGCCCTCTTCCAGGGGATCTTCCTGACCCAGGGACTGAACCTGTGTCTCTTATGTCTCTTGCACTGGTAGGTGGGTTCTTTACCACTAGCACCACCTGGGAAGCCCCCTAGTGCCAAGTAGAGTGACCAAATTCGTTCGTATGCTATGGATCAGCTGCCTACCTCGTGCTCTCTCTCTCCAGACCAGGGCTGGCTTCACGAGCAAACTAAGCATACAGCCCGGGCCCTGTGCTCAGACACCCACTCCCCACACTTTCCGGCGTGCTCTGAGTCACCGTCTTGAATTTTAATTTTTGAATGAGGGGCCCTGTGTTTTCATTGTCTACTGGGACCCCCACTTTATGTAGCAGGTCCTGCTAGAGAGTCCTTTAATGCAGATGCTCGGGTGACTGGCACAGGTCAGAGTTAACACAAAACAAGGGGCTGGCCAGCCATGGAGCCCCTCCCAGCAAGGAGACCCATCCCTGACTCTAGATTCAACTGACTCGGAGCCCTCTCCTACTGGAGCCTTAAACAGCTGGGTAACTGACCCCTTGAGACTATTTTGAGATTGACAGCCAA
>SJYQ01008108.1:13639-68941 GCA_006410935.1 Redunca redunca
CCCGCCCTCCCCACTGCCTGCTTCCTGCTTCCCTTCTCTTCCCACCCCTTGAATCCGATTCAGTTACGGCCAAGCCAAGGCTGGGTGACAGGACAGAAAGGCCAAGAAAGCTCTGAACCAACGACGAGAATCAGAAATGGAGAGGCAGAGAGCCTCTATAAACGGAAGTCACAACCAGACATGACAAGAATCAGAAATGGAGAGGCAGGGGGCCTCTGTAAACGGAAGTCACAATCAGACATGGCATTGTTTTTTTCCTTCCTTCTCTTTTTCTGCTGCCAACACTGCCTCCACAACCCTGACAACAATTCTCAGGAGAATCTTCTCTGATTTTTCATAGATGTTATAAGAACGAGTACTGCTACAGCCTTCCCAGGCATCCTTTCGAAACATCTAACTGCTCTCTAGAAATCCATCCTTAAGGCTCATCTAAATCCCTCACACTGGGACTTTCCTGGTGGTCCAGAGGTTAAGAATCTGCCTACCAATACATGGACGTGTGTTCAATCCCTAGTCAGGGAACTAGCATCCCACACACCATGGGGCAACTAAACCCATGCCCCATACCCACTGAGTCTGTGTCTAGAGCCCATACTCCACAACAAGAGAAGCCACCACAGCAAGAAGCCCATGCACGACAAAGAGAGAGCAGCCCCCACTCTCGGCAACTAGGGAAAGGCCCACGCAGCAACAAAGACCTAGCACAACCATAAATAAATACGACTTTAAATTAAAAAAAAATAAATAAATCCCTTACACTGCAACTGATTTCCTATTGATTAAGCTGATCTCCTATTGATTCATCCAACAACTATTTCTTGAGTATCCCCTTAGAGACCTGCGCGCATGTGTGCTCAGTCGCTCGCTCAGTTGTGTCTGACTCTGCGACTCCAGGGACGTAGCCCGCCAGGCTCCTCTGTCCATGGGATTCTCCAGGCAAGAATACTGGAGTGTGTTGCCAGGCCCTCCTCCAGGGGATCTTTCCAACCCAGGGATTGAACCTGCGTCTCTTATGTCTCCTGCATTGCCAGGCAGGTTCTTTACCACTAGTGCCACCCAGGAAGCCCCTGTTAGAGGCCTGACCCAGGGCCAACCCCCAGGCTACAAAAGAAGCTGATCTGGCTCCTTCCTTCCAGAAGCCAATGCTCTGGTTGCAGAGAAGAGATGGACAAGCAGGAAGGCACCATACCTTGCCTGCCTCACCCCCTAACTGTCACGAACAGTGAAGGCAAGTGAGCTACAGGGTGTCTAGAAGGATGAGCTGGAGCAATCGAGGGGACCACACAGCAGGCAGAGGACATGGGCACCTCTTTGAAGTGCAGATGTGACTTCTGCTCATGGCTGAGAGGAGGAAGGGAGAAAGCTTTTGGCAAAATGACGACACATGTGCAAGAGACAAAGGCAAGACCAAACTGCCTGCAGCAGAATGTCTATGTCAGCACCAGGTGTGTCCCTCAGTCCTTCAGGCCAGAGGCAACCCTGGGAGGCTTGGGCAGGAAAGTCACTTCATAAAACTGGCATTTTCAGCTAGTTATTCTGGCCACCGTGGGTAGAAGAGACGGAAGGGGAGAGAGAATAAGTGCAAAATGGACAGTTAAGAGGCAGTGGCAGAAATCCAGACCCGAGGTGTTGACAGGGATCTGGGCTACCCAGTGGCAGTGGGGTTGGAAAGAAAGAATCAGCTCAGGAGATGGTTTAGGGGAAGATTCTGGAAATGGCCATCACCATCTTCTGCGTCCAGCCCACTTCAGTAAATGTGATGTAACTGGGTCACCTGCTGCCTTCCCCGCTACAGGCCAAGCGCTGCTTCAGGCGCTGGGGGACGCGTGCCCTCGTCAGGAGCAAGCTTCATGCGTGCCCTCTCGCCAGGCTCCTCTGGCACCAGAACGAACCTTCCCGAAGCCCAGCCCTGAAGCCTAGCAACTACAACCCCTGACTCAGTCTTCAGTGTCCTGGGGGACCCTCCTCAGACCTCAGGCCCTCCGAAATCCAGCCCAGGGGCCCAGCTGCTGGCTCCCACCCACGAGTGTTCGGAAGTGGCTGGGTGGTGTTGCTCTGCACCCTGTCAGCCGCCAAAGGGAAAAAGACACCCTCCTGGAAGCCGTAGTGTGGTTCAGGCACTGGTGGTGGTGGTGCTTTAGTCACTAAGCATGTCCGACTCTTGTGACCCCATGGACTGTAGCCCGCCAGACTCCTTGGCCCATGGGATTCTCCCGGCAAGAATACTGGAGTGGGTTGCCATTTCCTTCTCCAGGGCATCTTCCCGACCCAGGAATTGAACCCAGGTCTCCTGCGTTGCAGGCAGATTCTTTACCAACTGAAATACGGTTCAGGCATTAATGCCTTGCAAAAGAGGACTTGGTATCCCCTGACCCCTGCCCCAGGCACACATCCATCTACCCTCAGAAAAGTCTCTGGCACGAGGCCAGTGCCACATGCACTTCTTGAGTGAGGTGGGCCTCACGGGACCCACTGGAGACGTGCAGAGGTGGGAAGGGCCTGTTAGGGGTGTCAGTCTCTAGGGACGGGAGGCGGTGGGAGGCAAAGGATGGGACAGATCGAGGACCATCCAGACGCGTGGGCAGCAGAAGCACGTGGATGCTGCAGCCCAGTCGCCTCCGAGGTGGGCTTGGAGGTCAGGCTCCTCTCGGGGGCTGTGATGTCCTCTGGATAGCCTCCCACCAAACCCCACCACAGGCCTTTGTTGAGTTCTGCACCAGACCCTGGTCAAACCTCCAGAAAGGAGACAGTGCCCAGCTGGGTCCAGACACCACAAAGAGGTATTCTTGTAAGAAAGTTTCTCTCCTTCACCCACCTGATGCCCCTGGGCTTTCCCCTTCTGTGTCCACACTGAGAAGCCCCATGGCATCTAGCCAAACTCTCAATTAGTACTACTGAGAAGTCCCACCTGTGTTTAATCCAGACCCAAGAAGCTCTTTATGGCTTGTACTTTCCCCTGGAGATCATGTCTCTCTCCCCTCCTTCTCTGAGAGTTCACATTCCGAAAAGAAGACTCCAAGATTCAGTACCCTGTGCTCCAGACTTAGCTCCCAAATGGCTTCCAGAACCTTCTTTAACATTCTCTGGAACACTCACCCCAATGTCCCAGAAGGCACTCAGTTTCCCAGGCGTTGCTGTGGCCTATGCAGCACATTTGAGAACAGAAACTTTAGAATCAAGGCAGAGCAGAACTTCAAAACCCGAGTCTAGCGCTTACTTGCTGTGTGACCCTGGGACAGTCATTTAACCTCTCTGAGCCTCAGCTGCTTCATCTGTAAAATAAGAATAATGCCCACTTCATGGATCTGTCATGAGGACCAGAGAAATAACACATAGTGTGCTCAGCCCACACCTGGCACACTGTAGACACTCGACAAATGGTAGCTGTGCGTGTTGGGACCACTCACTGCTCTCAAACCAAAATAGGACAGGTGAGTGGGGTAGCTCCAGCCAGTTTCTTCTTCTTCCTCTGCTAAGGATCAGAGGTTCCAGGGACCTCAAATATGGCAGACGCTGGTCCCAAAATGGTCCCTTCCTATGACCTTTGGGAGCCTGTTTCTCCTGAAGAGGCTCCTATTTCTCGAAGAGGTCTTACCAGGAGATCCAGACACTCCAGAGAGCTGCCGCTTCAGGGCAAAGAGACTTGCAGAGAGCGGTTCCCTGTCCAGAAACACTTCTATCCTTGTCAAACATCCCGGCACTCACACCATCTACCACTCGGGGGTTCAAGAGCTCTGTTTCCTGACTCACTCTTGGAGAATTTATGATAAAGGTGGAAAATAAGAATAAACGCAAGCCTAGGAAACATGTACATATGTGGTTTAACTATTTGGACTCTGAAGAAATGTAATGTAATATTAATAACCCTACCCAGATAGACATATTAACTGGGCAAAATGAATTAATCTAGATTTTCCTACCAAGTAGTTATATAAGACAGGTTCTTATTTCCCTTGCCCTCTGAAGGAAAGGTCCCAGGAAGGAGAAAAGGGGCCACCAGAAAGCAGCCCAAAGTAGGGCTCACAGGAAACCCAAGACCCCGCCCAAGTACATACACCAAGGATTAGGAGGACCCAGAGCTGGAGCTGCACTGGAGTCTATAAATCCAGCTACAAAGCTGCGCGGGCTGGGCGGGACTCTGGCCTGGCTGGCTCTGACTCTGGCCTCAAGCACACAGAGCCTGCATAAACAAACGGGATCACACTCACCAGGGCCAGGAGGAGACTGCAGTCTTGCTTTCTGAAAAAGCTGCAGTTGGCCAAGAAAAATCATCTCTGATACAGACAAGGAAAATCTCAAAAAAGAGTCAGAGCTGTCCCCAGGCACGAAGGCGCCGAGGAAGCCGGCCCGCTTCCCGGAGGAGGAGGCTGATTCACCATCAGCCCAACCTCCTGCCTCCCAAGCTGGGTGCCAGACACAGACGTTCACACACACACACACACACACACATGCACACATGCTCCTCCAGGGCTGGCCCTGGGCTAGTCTCTTCTCCCATCCGGGTCTCAGGTCTGAAGCCTCCTGAACTTACTCAAGGCATCCCTTCTCCTCAGCAGGAGTGCCACTGCACGAAGGCCAGCAGCCGTCCACAACCTCGTTGCCCGCTCCCCGTTTACCGTCTCTTCCCCACACTGACCCTTCTTGTTTTGTCAAGGGCTCTCTCTTAACCTCGTGTTACAGGACAGAAGGGAACCCTGGCCCAGGGGGCTTGGCGCCCCAGCTGAGCAGTTTTGCCAAGTGCTTGGTTCAGCTGTGAGCAGGACAAGAGGACCAAGCCCTTCCAGCCTCCGCCCAGAAAACCAGAGCAATGGCTGGAGAAGCGGCCTCACCCCAAACAGTCCTGCATCTACTCTGAGCCTCGCTGGCATGAGGAAGAGCTTTCCTGTGACCACTTTACTGTGTCCAGCTCCTTATCCTGCTGGCCCCCTCACATTCTCACATAATTGCAGGGCCCTTCCTGTCTGCTGTTTGTCAGCATACGCACAGCAAAGGCTCAGATGTCAGTGACCTCCAAGACCAAACCCAAGGCCTGAACCCAATACCGAAGCCATTGGAAGTCAGCCAGTATTTGACAGTGCGTCCTGCCCTATTATCTCAATTGGTCATGAGAAATAGAGCTCTGGTCTGCGGCCTTGGGCAGGGAGTTTAACTTATCTTTGCCTCAGTTTCCACATCTGCAAAATGAGCATGATCACAGAACTACCACGTCAGGGTACTGGACATCAAGTGAAGTGCCAGCGAAGGTGTGTAAAAAATATAGCATTACGCCTGGTACCAGGCAGTTCTCAGTAAACGCTGGTCATTGTTCATGTCACCATTATAACCACACTCAGGCTCTCATAGCAACCTGGCAGAGATTAACTGAGGTTCAGAGAGGTCAAAGGGGCTTCCCAGGTGGCTCAGTGGTAAAGAATCTGCTTGCCAATGCAGGAGACACAGGAGATGTGGGTTTGATCCCTGGGTTGGGAAGATCCCCTGAAGAAGGAAATGGCAACCCACTCTAGTATTCGTGCCTGGAAAACCCCACGGACAGAGGAGCCTGGTGGGCTACAGTCCATGAGGTCACAGAATCAGACACGATTGAGCATGCACACAGAGAGGTCAAGCAACTTCTTCAAAGTCACCAGGGAAAGAAGGGCTAGAACACATTTTTCAATGAGGTCTTCTTCCTCCAAAGCATTTTCTACCACTCAACATCCAAGCATGCTTATTTGATGCCTATGCACTATTCTGCTCAATGAGCTACAATAGTGAGCAAGGCAAACATGGTCCCCAACTTTGCCCCCTGGAGGAGCAGAACTTGTGAAGACTGCAAGCTGGTTTGGAAGCAAAGTGACAGGCTGGGTCAGAGGTGCTGGTTGTGAGAGAGAGCAGGGCTCAGCTGCCTCAAAAGAAAAAGCCATTTGTCCTCAGCAGAGCCTCTGGGACTAGAAGTGATGAGTGCAAGATACAGCAAGAGAAGGGCTCCAAATCTCCCCTGTATCCACGGCCTGGCCCCCGGAACCCTATCTTTTTCCACTTCCTCTTCCCCGTGCTCCCAGAGAAATCAGGACCTTTCCTGCACCATGGCCTGACCCAGAGCTTGGAACAGGGAGGATGGTTCAGGCCTCCTTGGCCCCCTGGCACAAAATCAAACACTGAAGTCCAACCTAGTCTTCAGGGGAATGATTGGTCCTAGTTCTGAGCCTTCTCCTCCAAGAACTTCTCCTCAGAGGAGAACTTCACCATTCAGAGGCTTGGCTGGCTTATCTTCCTTATGGCCTAAGACTCCGCCATCAGAAAAGTCCC
The DNA here is from genome assembly GCA_006410935.1 of Redunca redunca. Classification (NCBI taxonomy): domain Eukaryota; kingdom Metazoa; phylum Chordata; class Mammalia; order Artiodactyla; family Bovidae; genus Redunca; species Redunca redunca. Next base: position 19,928 of record SJYQ01008108.1, read on the forward strand.
ATTTCTTGCCCTTCAAACAAAGTTGTTATTTGGAGAATGTAGCTCACTTGTGTTTGTTCTCTAAACATGCAACTTCCAGTCTTTGTCAGGGTTTGGGTAATACCAAGTCAGGAGATGGGAAAATAATTCGAAAAGACTGTGATGTTAACCAGCTCTGTAGGCCTCAGTACCAGACGGTTCCTAAGACAAGCCCCTTGCAGGGAGCTGAGCCATCCCCGGGGAGCTGTGTCTTCACTTGGGAAGAGCCAGAACACCCCTTCTGTGTGTTCTCAGATTTTTCCAGATCATCTGTCTTTTCCTGGTGGTCTGAGGTATAAGCAGGAAACTGGGGTTTGTTTCCTGCTCTGCTTATTTTGATAAGAAAAAGCAGAAGTTGTTAGGAAAAGGACAACTTCTAACCACAATGAACTTTCTGGATAGAGCTGCCTGGTGCTAAATGGGCCCCTGAAGATTCCAGAGAGCTGCAGCCCTCGCATCTTTTATTTACTTCTCCTGGTGATCAGTCATTCAGTCAACACATCCATGAACCTGGTCTGTGCCCAGCACTGTTGCTGGTGTGGTGGGGTACAGTGGTGGGTAAAATACACCAGGCCCCTGCTCTCGTGGGCTTTACACCTTAGGGGGCTGAGACAGACACGTGCACAAATAAATGGACAAGTCGTTTCAGACAGGAATCTGTGCTCTGAAGAAAATGGAACAGTTAATGGCACAGCAAGTGACTGGATCACGAGGTTGAAGAAAGACTGGAGGGTGGATGACGTTTGAGCACAAATGTCAAGAATGTGCTGCCCACACAAAATCCAGGGACAATCGTGGCTCCTCCCTCTAGAGCCTCCCAGCCTAGTTGAGGAGAAAAGAAGCACAAAGACCTACTTTACCATACCCTACCTGAGGCAGGAGGCAGGAGATGATGGGGAAGAGAGAGGGGACAAAGGTCAGATTATGTAGGACTCGACACAGGGCTGAGGAGTTTGGATTTCATCCTAAGTACCACGGAAAGATGTTGAAAGATTCTACACAAGGAAATTATATGATTTGATACAAGATTTTTAAAGATTCACCCCTAATTTAAAAAAAAAAATTGGGGATCCATAGGTACACACAGCTATATTTAACCAACAAGGATAACCAACGAGGACCTACTCTATAGCACAGGGAACTCTGCTCACTGTTATGCGGTAGCCTGGACAGGAGGGGCTTTCGAGGGAGAATGGGTTCATGTATATGCATGGATGAGTCCCTTTGCAGTTCCTCTGAAACTATCACAACATTGTTAATCGGCTATACTCCAATAAGAAATAAAAAATTTAAAAAAAACAAATGAACCAGAAACTTTAACAGACATCTCACCAAAGAAGATATACAGATAGGCAAATAAGCACATGAAAAGATACTCCACATCATCAGGGAAGTGCAAATGGAAACAACAAGATGCTACTACACACCAGAAGGATGGCCAAAACCCGGAACACGGACATCAAATGTTGGCGACAATGTGGAGCCACAGGAACGCTTGTCAACTGCTGGTGAGAACACAGAATGGCCCAGTCACTTTTGAAGATGGTCTGGTGGTCTCTTACAAAACCAGACATATTCTTACTATACAATCCAGTAATCAGGCTCCTTGGTATTTAACCAAAAGAGATGAAAACTTACATCCACACAAAAACCTACCCATGGATGTTTATAGCAGCTGTATTTCTCATTGCCAAAACTTGGAATATTATTCAGCATTTAAAAAAAAAATGAGCTATCATGAAAAGACATGGAGAAAACATAAATGCATGTTACTAAGTAAAAGAGGGCAATCAGAAAATGCCACATACTGCATGATTCCAACTACAAAACATTCTGGAAAAGGCAAAATGATGGAGACAGAAAAAAGATCAGTGGTTGCCAGGAATTGCAGGACAGGGATGAACAGGCAGAGGACAGAGAATTTTCAGGGCAGTGAAAATACTCCACTCCATATTAAATTATAATAATGAATGTAAGTGTAAAGTCAAAGTACATGACATTAAGCATTTGTCCAAACCCACAGAATGTACACCAAGAGTGAACCCTTATATAAAGCCTTATATATTTGGATAATATGGATACATCAATGTCGGTTCATCAATTGTAATAAATGTACCACTCTGGTGGGGGATGCTGATAATGGGGGAGGCTATGCACATGTCAGGGCAGGGGACATATGGGAAATCTCCATAATCTCTTTTTAAGTTTGCTGAAAACCTAAAAACTAAAGTCTGAAAAATATTCACCCCAGCTGCTATCTGAAGAAAGATCAGAAGCAAGAGGATCAATAGTGAGGTTATGAGGCTCTCCAGGGCCAAGAGCTGGGGGTGGGGGCGGGGGGGGCTGGCTATCAGTTTAGAGCAGGATAGTATAAGTGGAGAGAGTGAGGAGTCATTGCAGCTGGGATGTAGCTGCAACAGGAGCTGCTAACAGAACAGATGGGTGGTTAAGAAAAAAAAAACAGGATTAAGAGTGATCCCTAGATTTCTAGCTTGAACAAATGAGTGAGTGAATGGTGGTGCCATCCACTAACATAGGAACAGTCTGAGGAGGACAAAGTTTGCAAGGGAAGATCGAACTGTGGTGTTGGAGAACACTCTTGAGTGTCCCTTGGACTGCAAGGAGATCCAACCAGTCCATCCTAAAGGAGATCAGTCCTGGGTGTTCTTTGGAAGGACTGATGCTGAAGCTGAATCTCCAATACTTTGGCCACCTGATTTGAAGAGCCAACTCATTGGAAAAGACCCTCTTGCTGGGAAAGATTGAGGGCAGAAGGAGAAGGGGACAACAGAGGATGAGATGGTTGGATGGCATCCCCAACTCAATGGACATGAGTTTGAGCAAGCTCCGGGAGATGGTGAAGGACACGGAAGTCTGGTGTGTTTCAGGCCATGGGGTCGTAAAGAGCGGGACATGACTCAGCAACTGAACAACAAAGCTATAGATGCTTACTGGACATCAGTAGCAGAATCCCTCTCAGGCTAGTGCATCCATCCCCCAATTGCTCAAAGTACTGCACACCTTCTCTGTAGACCTGCCTTGATGAAGCTCTACCCAGGGACACCAGGTACATGCTTATTCCCCCAACCTCATCCAGTATATCAGGTCCAGGACAGACATTTCCTGGCAGCACATTATTTTTTCCCCAGATTTATTAAAGTATGATGGATAAAGCTTGTATATATTTAAGGTATACAACATGATGTTTTGGAAAAATAAATATTGTAAAATGATTACTACAATCAGGCTAATTAACACATTTATCACCACACAAAGTTACCTCTTTTGTGTGATAAGAAACACTTAAGATCTACTCTCTCAGCAACTTCCAAGTATGCAATACATTGTTATTAACTATAGTCACCAAACTGTACATTAGTTCCCTAGAATTTATTCCTCTTATAACTGGAAGTTTGTACCCTTTGATCAGTATCTCCCCACTTCTCCCACCTGCTCCCAACCCCACCACCATTCTACTGTTTCTGTGAGTTTCACTGTCTCAGATTCCACATAGAAGCAAGTGGGACCACATCCTTGCCTAGCCTCTTCCCTGCCCTACCCCGTCTCTCTCATTCCCTTTCCCCAGAAAGCATGGTCTCCATAAACCCTGAGCCAGAACCCCTGTCTCAGGCTCTGTCTGCACCAGGGAACACAAGTAAGACAGGACTTAAATGAGGACGTCCCCTAGGCAGCTAGCATAGGAGGTTGGAGTGAGGACTAGAGATGCAAAAGTTAGAGTCACCAGAGCACAGATTTAAAGTCGTGGGACACGATGAGACCATCAAGAGAAAAACAGAGCATTCAGGACCAAGGTACAGGTCAACCCCACACTGAAAAGGGGCAGAATAGGAGGAGGTGCCACAGAGACCAAGAAGGAAGGCCCAGCATGATCACAGGAAGGCCAGCAAGCCTCTTGCTTTTCTAGTCTACACCAAGTCACCCCACACTTCCACCACACCCCATCTGCACCTTGGTTTCAGGACCAAGAAGAGGAAGCTCACATATCCCTGGAAATAGATTTGCTGTGTTCACTCAGACATGAGTCCTCCAGCGAGGCAGACAGTGAGCCGGCGTGGAGGGTGTAAAGACAGCATGGAGACCCTGCCTCTCACCTAGGGGAGGAAGGGGTCAGCAGGTGAGGGAGGTTCTGTATGACAACTGCTGGCATGCAGAAAGTCACAGGTCAAGTTCTGTATGACAACTGCTGGGATGCAGAAAGTCACAGGTCAAGTTCTATTGGTTTTCAGTTATCTCATCTGCTTGTTCTGCTCCCCTCCTCTTTCCAGAGGTACCCTCTCCTCCACACACCAAAAACAGAGTAAGTCCTCTATGCCCATGAGTTAAAACAGTGTCTGGCAGTGCTTCTCGAACTTTAAGGTACATGCACCACCTGGGGTCTAATAAACATGACGTCAGTGGGTCTGGAAGGGGCCTGGGAGGCTGCATTTCTGATAAGCTTCTAGGCAACACCATGGATGCTGGCTGGGGGACCACAATTTGAGCATGTGTAATGTGTAGAGAACACATTACATCCAATAGCAAGGGTTCAGGGCAACAGCAGACGGTCAACCTGAGCTGTGACTTTCCCCACAAAAGCCCGTTCCTGCAGCAGCAAGGGCTCAGCTAACCCCAGGGTCCATTTCAGCATCTCCAGAAGCAGCACATACTACGCCTGAGCACACAGAGAGGCACAGAACCTTGACTGCCTGAAGCAAGATGGGAAGAGTGAAACAAGCATCTGCCTCTGGTTCTCAAGTTCGCTGACCTGATGCCAGCCACCTGTGAAGGACATTAAGCGTGTTCTTCAGTCTACCTGTACAGCTTGCGGTATTTGCACTTACATCTCACCAACAAGAAAGGGCATGACTTGCCCAGGACAGCACAGCCAATGCCCAGGCAGTCCCACCTGGAAGCCTGCACTCTGCATCATGACATCTGAGCTGATTTTCAGTGAGCTATGGGGTAGCCAGCCCAGTGGCTCTGCGCTGGGCACTGCCTGATTTTGCAAGGAGCACTGGGTCTGGAGACGGAGGGAGTGGGGCACGGAGGAGCTGTATGCCCAGTGGGGCATCCTAGGACCACCACCAGCCAAACTGACCAGGGGTCCTTCAGGAGTCCAGGGGAAAAAAGGGGGCCTTTTTCCCTTGGCCCCCATCTTTCCTCACCCTGCTTTCCACTCTGATATTTCTGGTGGCCACCACAAAGTCCCAGAGGCTTCAAGACTGACTGAGCATTTTATAAAAGGAAAAAAAAAAATGAGAAGCATCGGTTCATTCTCCAGCTGGACGATGTAGCAGGACCACCCAAGCTAGGGCCCCAGCTCAGCCCTGGGGAATGCTCATCTGCTGGAAAGAGAAAACTAATAAGATTCTCCTAGGGTTTATGTCAGCTGTCTCCGTCCCCAGGATACAAAGCCCTTCACAGATATGGGGGTTTCATTCACCCACCTTGCAGACCAGTCCAGAGAGGGGGAGGGAAATTAGCAATGACACCAGGCTGGGAGCCCCAAAGGACAGGGAACGGAGCCATTTCACCTTGAAGGTTCCAAGAACCAGAGCCCAGAGGCTCAGAACATGACACTTCGGGGTGTACAATAAATGTTTGTTCAATGAATTGATATCTCCTCCTGCTCTCCTGGGAAACTTGGCCCAAAACAGTGAAGAACTCATCACTCTCAATTTTGCAGTAAGTGGAAATGGAAAACCAGGGCCGCGTGAGCCTCATGGCCCAGAAAGGCCCAGGCAACACCGCATGAGATGCGCAGGGCTGTTCTTGCCTCTCCGTCTCTCCCTCAGCCTGCAGATCTCGCCCGCGATGGAGTGATCAAGCCTGAAGGCTGTGAAGCTGGGGGCTGCAGAGTCCAGCTCACTCCCCTCCCTGTCCCTGGGCTCCTCAGGCTGTGACTCAGGCAGAGGCAGAGCTTAGGAGGCACCTGGCCAGCCCTGAGGCAGGAAGTTGGTTGAGCGGGGGTAGCTCATGGCCATTCCTGACAGCCAAGTGTGGGCCCTCAGCCCCTCGGAATTGTCTCAGAGGGCCCAGGGTGTGTCAAACACCCTAAGGAACCCAGTGCTAAAAAGGCACAGAAGACGGTTCCCCATTCGCAAGGTGACTGGTGACGGGCTTAAAAGGCCGGTGGAATTTCAACAGCCACCTCCAGCCACTAAGCCTTTCCCCGTGCTGAACCCTTGGCCTGGAGCAACCCCCATCTCCCACTCCTCGCTGAGTGAGCCTTCCTCCCCATCCAGACTTCACCTGAAGCAGCACATCTTCAGGCAAGCCCTCCCGCCCCTCTGATCCTCCAAAAAGAGTCAAAGCCCCCAGGGCCAAGCAGCTCTTCTCCCATACCTCTCACCACGTGGAAGCTGTATTCTGTTTCTGTGATTATTTTATGTCCTCCCTGACTAGCTACCCACTCCGTGACAGCAGCAGTGATGTCTGTTGAGCTATCACTATTGTATCTACACCTGGGTGGGGCTGAGTCCAGCACAGAGCAGAAGCAAATGTGTTGGACGCATGTTAGGATAAGGTTGGGAGGACAGAGCAATGGCATTTGGGGTGGAGCCAATAGTTTGAATATGGCAGGAATGGGCTGTGATGCACGAGCATCTGAATTACAGCCCCAAATCCCAGTTCTGGCCACAGCTGCCGATCAATAACACGGGGGCTGCCTGCTCCCGGTGCAGGCCCCCTCCTTCTCGTCTGCACCTGCCTAAATTGCGTACCGGTAAAATCTACAGCCAGGTAGGTGAGCAAGGACAGAGCTGGCCTGAGCACTAATCATATCTAGGATCAGTGCATTAGGGTTCATTCATTCACAAAGAGTCAATCACAGCAAAGCCCTAAAGAAACCAGTCATGGAAGGAGCTTCCCACGGCAGAATATAAGGAAGGGCTCTGGGCCTCACTCTGATGAGATCCCTCAAACTGAATCCATTCCACAGTCCCAGCCCTGGCAGCCACTCAGGAGAGAGGAAGACTACCCACACCTCCCAGGAGATGGGTGTGGCAGGCATCCACTCTGGTCTTAAGGTATGATGTGTGCCCCTTACCTCCAATCCAGGAGAGAGAGTGTATATGTCTGCGTGTGTAGGTTATTTGTCAATAGATAACTGAGTCCAGATGATTATGCTAATTCTACACTGGCTAATCCTCCAAATTTATGCTGAATAATTGTAAAATAAAAACACACTTTTTGAAAAACCTACCTCTGGCAGGTTTCCACCGATTTCCTTGAAGTCAGGAGAGGGAGTGAAGACAGGGTCCCTGCAAGTCTTAGGCCCATCCATCCTGACTGCATTGACAATGGTGGATTGGGAGCATGAGATCTGAAGTCGTCATAAGGGCTTTAACCCCAGTTTCACATTCACAAGCCAAGTGACCTTGGGTTTAGCTTAAGTTTAATATCCCAGTCTCCTCTATGTATCCATCACAGGCCTGTGAGGATAGTGCATGTGCCTGCCATCTTCTAGGTCTCGGTAAATATTAGTAGGAATACATGCTGTGATTGAAATAATAATCATTATAATTTTTAAAGTACAGGAGGCAAAGCATTCAGGGTATGTGTGGGGAACTTCCCTGCTGGCTGGAACACAAGCTGGAAAGGGACATGGAAGACTGGGAGACAGAGTCCACATTGGGTGGAAGGGGCTGGGAGGGCCTACCAGGGGCCTGGGCATCATTCTTCAGCCTGTGGGAAAACATGGGTTTCTGAACACCCACTCTAGGCCAGAATAGGGTTGCTTAATCCAGCTCTTCCCATGGGCCTGACCTGGCTGTACCAGGCAGTAACAGGGTTTCCCAACAGGAAGCCAGTCCCATGAGAAAAAAGATTCATTCTACTCACTTCTACAAAAATAACCCTAAGTCAGCACTGCTCCAAACCAAGTGTGTGGACCCCCAAGAAGCAGCAGCAGGAAGGGAGGTGAGGCAAGGTTTTGTCTTTTAAAGAGGACTCTGCATGTTGCCTGGAGAAGGAAATGGCAACCCACTCCAGTATTCTTGCCTGGAGAATCCCAGGGATGGAGGAGCCTGGTGGGCTGCCGTCTATGGGGTCACACAGAGTCGGACACAACTGAAGCAACTTAGCAGCAGCAGCAGCAGCAGCTGAGGTTGCCTTCCCTTCTGACTTCTGTTGTGTTCATTCAACATCTAACGTTCATTAACTGAGCATCTACTATGTTCCCAGACTTCAGAATCATCCCTAACAGCCCTTTGGAAAAGACATCAAATTCATTGGCCTACTGCACTTTGCTCAGTAGATTTTGTTAATGTATAAACCAGAGAAAAAACATTTGCTGTTTCAAAAAAGAGGGTGAAGAAAGAGAATACGTCATAAGAATCTAACTGTGTTAAACTATCCTTTAAACAAGCTGATATGTTATAGGCCAACTGTTAACACACAGAAGACTGCAAACACACACACTGTCTCATGTCCCCCCCAAGGCTTTTGCACAACTCATAACAGGGCTTTTCCCAGGTCATCACTGTGCGATACTTAAATGTTTCTTAAATGTGCCATTCACTGATCAAGAAAATGTAGATCTCTGTTTTCTGTTTTAATTCAGGCTGTACATGTCTGTTCATGTGAAATTCTAAAAACAAGTCAAGGTCGCCACATCAGCACACGTACACTAGATGGAATGCACGGGCACCTGTACTCAGCAAGTATTCTCTTCAAAGAGTTTGGGTCAATTGCCCAAGAACCCGTGAATGTGTAACTTATCACATCATAGTAACAGCCAGCTATTGGCAGTTGAGACACTATTATAAATCTGGAGACTTCTTCCCTGACGATGGCGGCGGGGGTTGTAGTGGGTGGGAGAACAAACAGCTGTTAAATGTCGCTAGTAACTCAACTTTGTAATACATATATTTTACTATCCTCCCTTCAAACTCTCGGTCAGTTTAACTCAAAGGTATTCTGCTACTGCAAAGTATATCCAGACTTTCTCAACACTTTACAAAAAGATAACAAAAACAACATAAAAATCCGATAAATTCAAACTGATCGAGTATCAACGATATCTGTCCTACAGATCAAAGTTCTTTCCAAATTTTTGGAGGAAGAATTATCTTGCTTTTTAAAAGTCCGACAGCCACTTTCCTATGATAACGCAGTTGAACTAAGTCTGAGACGTGAGACTTCATTCATTCCACCTGCTGCCAGCACATTCTAGATCTCAGGCACTGGGTCACTGCCCTCATTGGGGCTTTGCTTCCAGTGGAAGGACACAGCTAGAAGACAAGTAAATGTATAATTTAACAGGTATGAATGTTGCTAGGGAGAAAAACAAAGCCCGACAAAGGATATCAGTTCTTATCGACAGGGTGGTCAGGGAAGATTCTCTGAGAAGGTGACATGTTAGCAGACGGAAGTGAATGAGCTAGCCCGGCAGTTTTCCGGGAAGAGACCCTTCTGCAAGGAGGGCATGGCAAGTACAAAGGCCCTGAAGAGGAAGTGTACCTGGAGTATTCAGGGAGAAGCCAGGAGGCCAGAGCAGCTGGACCAGAAGGGCAGCTCAGAGAGGCAGCAGACAGTGGATCCCACGGGGCCTTGGAGGCCGCTGTAAGATGGGAGGCTAGGCAGTGACTGAGCCGATCCTGGGCACAGAAGGCTCACTCCGCTGCTGTGTTGACTGAACTGAAGACTGAACGTACAAAGACATACTGAAACAAGGTTACCAAAATTTTATTACCTTTTAAATATATACACTTGACAAATGAAAACCTTTTCCCATACAAAAACCAATTTACTATAACTGCTATTTACCTCTTTCAATTCTGAAAATTACAACCTCATTTGAAAGCAATACCCAAAACATTTAAATAGAAATGCAAGTTAAAACCATGGTGAAAGGCCACATACCTATTAGAATGCTCAAAACAGATAAAAATCATAACAATACCAGGTGCTGACAGGGACAGAGAGCAACTGGAAACCTCATACATCAATGACAGAAATACAAAATAGTACAGTTAGTCTGGAAAGAAGTTTGTTTCTCACAAAGTTAGACATACAGTTACCCTATGATCCAGCAATCCTACTCCTAGAATTGAAAACTCATGTTCATACAAAAACGAATGTTTCTAGCAGCTTTATCCATAACAGCCCCAAACTGGAAACAACCCAAATATCCTTCAGGTAATGAGTAGATAAACGAACTGTGGCATATACAAGCAATAAACAAGAACAAACCATTGATCATGCAAAAACATGGATGAATCTCAAAAGCACTATAATACATGGAAGACGCCAGACTCAAAAGATCACATCATCCCATTTATAGGATATTCTGGAATAGGCAGAACTATAGGGAGAGAAAAAAGAGCAGCAGTTGTCAGAGCCTAAACCAGGCCAGGTCGATAAAAGGAGCGACGTGCGAGAATCCGGCTGGAGTCGGGGAGGTGATGGCACCGCTCTGTACTTTTACTGTGGCAGGGATGCAACTCTGCACGTTTGCCAGAAGTCACAGAACTGCACGCCAGGAAGTGTTCCATTTACTCTATGTAAATTAAAAGCCAAATTTTAAAACAGTGTAAATGAAGGCCCTTCAGGAAAATAGACCTGGGCTACAGGGCCTTCCTGGGATGCCCCCCTTAGCTCCAGCCTCAGTGTCTGCCCCAATCTATTCTATCCCCAGCCCCCAGCCCCAGACACTGTCTGGACAAACCCCCAGAATCCAATACAGTGGTAGGCAGAGAGGATTCTCTGCCAAATCCTGGATACATTTTAACACCAGCCACTAACTGGCACCCCTGAAATGCAGAACAATAGCCATATTGTATGTGGCTCCATACAAGCCACTGCATAAACATTAGCAACAAGTTCCATGGTGACTCCCTGTTACTGGCCTTTGCAGCTGCCCAGCTCCCAGGACTTGAGGATCTGCCCAGGGTAACATGGAGCCTGGATACAGTTCAACGTGTCAGTTAAATCTATAGCTCATAACAGTCTCAGTCCTTGAAAAACCCCTGGTAATAATACAGACAACGGACCCACTTCCACCGGAGTCCCCCAGTTTCAGACTTCCTAACCGTTTTCCCTGATGACCTGCCAGAGGACACCGTACCCTAAAAATTTGCATGTCCAAGGTTAATTCCTGAGACTCAAGCCATGAAAAATCCATCAGCCTCCGGAGGGATTCCGACCAGGGGTGCACTCGACTAGACACCTCCTCTGCATAAACACAATGTGTCTCTCTTGACCTTAGGCAGCTACTAAGCCTGGTTTATTAAAAACCGAGTATCCAAGACTTATTGCAAAAGGGGTACTTTTGTCGACAGAAAAAAAAAAAATGCTTCTAACATAAATCATTTAAGGCACCCTCCACATTAGCTGGCATGAAATAAACAGAGCTTGTCTTGCGGGCAGAAGGTGCCAGAGTCACTCTGCCAGCTTCAGGCCTCTTGCCTGGCCATCATAAACTCCACCCTACATGCTTGAACTACAGTAAAAACCTTCACAGGAAGGTTTCTTTCCAACTGTTTCTTTCCACCCACCTGTGCTTGGTAACCCAAAGCCTGCTCTCATGGGCTGTGAAGGCAGCATCGTGCATTGGAAAACACAAGGACTTGGTGATAGACAGATTTGGGATGCGTGTCCAGTCTCTTCCTAGGCGCCTGAGCACTGTTCTCAAACCTCAGCTTGCTCATTTACCAGTGGGGATAATAGGTGGCCCCCTCTGCAGGGCAGGCTTCCTCTCTGGTGGCTCAGAGAGTAAAGAATCTGCTTGGCAATGCAGGAGACGCAGGTTCAGTCCCTGAGTTGGGAAGATCCCTGGAGGAGGAAATGGCAACCCACTGAAGTATTTTTACCTAGGAAATCCCATAGACAGAGGAGACTGCCAGGCTACAGTCCATGGGGTCTCAAAGAGTCAGACACAACTGAGCACACACACGTACATATTGTTTTCCATCGTAGCTGCACCAATTTACATTCCCACCAACAGTGTAGGAGGGTTCCCTTTTCTCCATATCCTCTCCAGCATTCATTATTTTTATAGACTTTTTAATGCTGACCATTCTGACTGACCTCACTGTAGTTTTGATTTGCATTTCTCTAATAATTAGTAAAGCGTCACCTTGACTAATAATCACATATGTTCCCTTCCTAGGGAGTGTTGTACCAATAAGCCTCTGGTCTCTCATTCCCCTCGTCCACACTCACGCCCAGGTGGAATTCTTTCTGGCCCAAGAATCAATGAAAACAAGTTAAATGGCCAAGGTCCATCAGAACACAGATTTTTTTTTTTAAGTATTTAACTGTTCCTACTCCCTAGGGTGCTCTTGGAAAGTGCCCTGACATTTTCTGGAAGCCTTTTACATAGCCTAACTTAAAACCCAGGATTGTTTTCCAATAGAAAATAGCTCTTTGCAAAAATAAGAAACTGAACATTCATGAAAGATACAGTCACAATTTTGAATAGCTTTTACATAAACCTTTGCCAGAAATCAGGCTACCCCAATCCAGTTACACTCTGAACTGAAACCTGTCTCCCACCCCAGGCTAACTTTACACCATCTAGACACTGCAGGGGGAACTTTGTAAGTCAGAATTCAATGTATCAGTCTATAAAGTCAACATGAAGTCCATCAGAGACATGTATTTGCTTAGAGAAGTTTCCAACAAACAGAGACGGGCATAAGCCAATCTCTGCTATTGCATGGAGTTTATCACCTGTTCAGATCATAAGATCATATTCACATGCTAAATTACACAGCATATACAGTGACCATGTACTATGACTCAGAGATGCAGGAAACACCCCACTTATGATGAAAGGCTGGCTGGTACCATTATCAAGAGGTTGTTATTCAGCATCTGATACAATATGGTCCTAGAAATATAGAGACTAAAGACAGATCTCTTATCTTCTGAGTTCTTTTGACATAGTAATGAGGTTCCTGCCCTCAAAGAGCCCACAGTCTAGTGGAGCAAAAAGAGAAATTACAGTGAGCAAACCAACCCATCAACATCAAGGACTTCGGCAGAGATGAGTATAAAATGCTGGGGGACAGACAGGAAGAGGAGAAAGCGGAAGTGAAAGTGGCTCAGTCATGTCTGACTCTTTGCGACCCCATGGACTATACAGTCCATGGAATTGTCCAGGCCAGAATACTGGAGTGGGTAGCCTTTCCCTTCTCCAGGGGATCTTCCCAACCTACGGACTGAACCCAGGTCTCCCTCATTGCAGGCAGATTCTTTACCAGCTGAGCCACAAGGGAAGCCCAAGAATACTGGAGTGGGTAGCCTATCCCTTCTACAGCAGATCTTCCTGACCCAGGAATCAAACCAGGGTCTCCTGCATTGCAGGTGGATTCTTTACCAACTGAGCTATCAGGGAAGCCCACAGGAAGAGGAGTGGGATCTGGAGAGTTGAATTCTCCCAAATAAAATTCTGCCTCAAAGAAACACACAAATACAGACAACCCCAACACATAAGATCAACAGGACAGCGGGGAAGGAAAGAGAATGAAAACATTCCCTGCCCTGTTTCAAGCCAGCACACCCCACGTCCTAATTGTACCTGAGGATGTTACCACAATAGACCAAAACGGTCCTTCCTCTTCCATCCTCCATCTCTCACAGAAAGGATGTCGCGGGGCACCAGAAGGCCAGCACACTACAAGCAGGACCCAAGGCACCATCAGAGCTAGAGAAGCGGCCAAGACATACAGATTTTTCAAAGGAACAGGACGGAGGCCAGCCGAGGCAGAGGGCAGCAAGGCTGCAGAGGCCCAGGCCCTCCCAGTCTGGCTAGCAGCCTCGTGGGGGTCTAGCAGCATTCCTTCCTTTTCTGAACTTAAACACAGCCCGTCCTGTGGCCAGTCTGTCCCATTTCCCACCATCCTCTGGGCAGCAGCCAGTATGAAGGTGCAACATGGTTTCGTACAAGAGGGCAAAATGTCAGGAAAGGCGACGGCCAGGCCTTACCTTCTTGCAGTAGATATCTGTTCTATCCTACCGCTCAACATTCACATTTGCAACAAACAGATATTCAGGTTCAGTGGTGGTTCCATTTTCACTAATTGTATTTATACACACAAGAACCACATCTTCCTTTTACACGAGAAAAATGAATATCTTTATAACCCCACCACCCAGAGGAAACTATTAACATTTTAATGTGTACTCTTTTTCTGCGTATATTTATCATTTACAAAATGGGAGTTCAGAATACAGTACATAACGTTTGGACCTCCCTTTTTTCCACTCTAAATTCACTGTGAACATATTCATGTCAAAAACGCAGCACCATTTTTATGGAGTGTGCCATAGGTCTATGCCATATCTTACTCTCCTACCTTCTATTTAGGTTCATTCTTAATTCTTCTCTCATTTCTGTCTTATCCAGCCTCATTTTTACTGAGTGTCACTGAATTAGAAGCACATTGCCTTTACCAGCACATTCTGTGTCTGGTGAGGACCCAGCTCCTACTTCATAGATGGCATCTTCTCACTATGTTCTCACAGGGGAGAGGGGCAAGAGAGCTCACTGGGTCTCTTTTATCAGGGCACTAATCCCATTCATGAGGGCTCCACCCTCATGACCTAATCACCTCCCAAAACACCCACACACACACAATACCATCACATTGAGGGGTTAGGATTTCAACATACAAACAGACATGGGAACACAACCATTCAACCTGTAACCCTTTAAAGCTCAGCAACTTAAAGCAACGATTTTTCCATGCTCATAGATTCTGTGGGTCAGAAATTCAGAAACACCACAGTGGGAATGGTTTTTCTCTGCTCCTTGAAAAACTCAAAGAGTTGTTGAGTGGTCTCCCCTCAGGTGTGTGTGCTTGAGAAATTAGCCCTTTTGAAGACAGTGGTGGTGGTGGTTTAACTGCTAAGTCATTTCTGATTCTTGTGACCCCATAGATTGTAGCCCACCAAGCTCCTCTATCCATGGGGTTTCCCAGGCAAGAATACTGGAGTGGGATGTATTTCCTTCTCCAGGGGATCTTCCCAACCTAGGGACCAAACCCAGGTCTCCTGCATTGAAGACAGTATCTTGAATTGAAGGCGGATTCTTGACCAACAGAGGCACCAGGGAAGGGGTTTTTGAAGACACTGGGACTTATCATTCAGGTAAGTTACACTAACATGAGCGAGAAATGGATTCCATCAACAAGTGAGTTCATGTACACACCCAACAAGTGAAGATCTATACATAGATAGCTGATTTCACCACCTTGATGGCAGAGGTGGAAAGAAGTTCCAAAAAGGTCCATTTCTGGTCAAGCTTAGTTTATTACATAACTACATTGATCAGAACTATTGCAAATTAGTCTCATCTGCAATGATAGCAAATAACATCAAACTGACTTAAGCCAAAAAAGAAGTGTATGAGCCGTTACCGATGTAGAACAAAACTTCAAGATTTAGTGGCTTAAAATAACAACTTATGATTCTGTGGCCTGATGGGGAGCTTCCTCTAATGGTTTCACTTGTGCAGATGCTCTCAGTTGCTCATTAGGCTGGAAGGTCCATTAGGCTGTCAGGCCCTTCCTGACAAGGTGGGCAACTGGTATCAGCAGTTGGCTAAAGCACTTCAGTTCTTCTATGCATGGCCACTCATCCTCCAGTAGGTTAGGGTGACTTTCCTACTTGGTGGCTTCAGGGCAGAAGTCCCAGAGGGTGAAGGCAGAAGCTACAAGGCCCCTTGAGGCCTAGTCTCCAGACCTCACAAAGAGTTGCTCCCAACACATACTACGAGTCAAAGCAAGTTACAGGCCAGCCCAGATTCAAGAGGCAGGGACACAGACTCTACCTCCCGTGGAAGGAGCCACAAAGAAACTGTGGCCATGCTTTATCTATCACAGGAAGTTACTGACATATATAAATGGGAGAAAACAGGGGCTCTTTAAGCATAGCTGTATTCAGATGCTCACAGCATACTATCAGAAACCTGTCTCTTTCCTCTCTCTGCTTTGCTTTGCTCTGTGCTGGCTTTATTCTCCAGCAAACTGTTCACTCATGAGGACCAAGTGACGACCAACCACTCTAGGCCTACATCCTCACAGTGTTCCAGCCCAACCAGAACTTCCATTCCCCAACAGTTGTACCTAAGCCTTAGAATCAAATTCATGGGTCCAAATTGGGTCTTGTGACCATCCCTGACCCAAGAGAGAGCACATACTCATTGATCAAGTCCAGGTCACACCTGTAGCCCGCAACTAGGAGGAGGAATCAGTGCACTTCGATGACGGGCACTGAGAGTAAAAAGAAGACAGAGATTCTATTACCAAGGAAGAGAGAATAGATATTAGGCAGACCAAACCCACAGATGTTTATTACAATAGGCTTCTCAATAGGTCACAGGACAGAGTCCCCACAGAATGCAAGGAAAAGCTCTCTCCCAATACATCATGCTACTCTGCCAGCTGAAATGTCGCAGTTTCCCAGTGGGGTAGTATGTGCATCATTGAAGGATTTGTTGTGCATTTGAAAAACAAAGACGTCAGACAAAGCCTCTAGTGACATGCACTTGCACAATGCTTCCGTCTGGCAAAAGATGTCC
The DNA here is from genome assembly GCA_006410935.1 of Redunca redunca. Lineage (NCBI taxonomy): Eukaryota > Metazoa > Chordata > Mammalia > Artiodactyla > Bovidae > Redunca > Redunca redunca. The sequence continues at coordinate 36,474 of SJYQ01008108.1, forward strand.
TTTCTCAGGCATTTGTCACATTGCTCCCAAAGATGGCTCTCCCCAGGAGGAAGCAGAATGCTTTGTCTTTTAACTCAATGGTTTTTCCAGATCAGAGACAAATACAATTTTCTCCTTACCTGCCAAAGACCCATCAAGGGGCAACTTGAATAAATGAATGAGAGAATGAATCAAGATGCCCCTCCCTAATCAGAGTTGCTCAGATCCAAAGCTCCCAGGTCCAGGAAGCAAAGATGGTCATAGAGAAACCCAGCCAGTCTGTCTCTTTGGAACCTCTTGGAGTCTGCTATACTAATCTACATTGGAGCTCTCATCTTTTCATCTTCATGGACATTCCCTGAGTATGGGATAAGGAGCTGGAAAAAGAAATCTTTGTTTTAAATTTTACCACATCTGAGAGTTGGTCTGTGAAGAAAGCTGAGCGCCAAAGAATTGATGCTTTTGAACTGTGGTATTGGAGAAGACTCTTGAGAGTCCCTTGGACTGCAAGGAGATCCAACCAGTCCATCCTAAAGGAGATCAGTCCTGGGTGTTCTTTGGAAGGAATGACGCTAAAGCTGAAACTCCAGTACTTTGGCCACCTCATGCGAAGAGTTGACTCATTGGAAAAGACTCTGATGCTGGGAGAGATTGGGGGCAGGAGGAGAAGGGGATGACAGAGGATGAGATGGCTGGATGACATCACTGACTCGATGGACGTGAGTCTGAGTGAACTCCGGGAGTTGGTGATGGACAGGGAGGCCTGGCGTGCTGCGATTCAGAGTCGCAGAGTCAGACATGACTGAGTGACTGAACTGAACTGATAACAGTTGCACATGGCCCTTACGACTTGTCTTCCACAGAACTGGACACCACCTTTTTAAAACCGCTACCCAACTAAGATCCTCAGTTTCATGTCAGTACAGGAATGGCTCCCATCCCAAAACAAGATATTCCTCTACCCTCAAACATGAACATAACACTTGGAAGAGCAGAGGCCAGAGATGTCAAGAAGCTCACTTCTTTCCAGGGAGCTTGTCTTAATATATGTAAGTGAAAATGAAAGTTGTGTCTGACTCTTTGCTACCCCATGTCCATGGAATTCTCCAGGCCAGAATACTGGAGTGGGTAGTCTTTCCCTTCTCCAGGGGATGTTTGCAACCCAGGAATCAAACCAAGGTCTCCTGCATTGCAGGCTAATTCTTAACCAACTGAGCTATCAGGGAAGCCCTAAATATATGTAAGTAATTATCAGCAAAAGCAAATGGAGGAATTCCCTGGTGGTCCAGTGGGTAAGAATCTGCCTTGCAATGCATGGAACATGAGTTCGATCCCTGGTTAGGGAACTAAGATCCCATATGCCTCGGAGCAACTAAGCCCTCGTACTCTGGAGCCCTTGTGGCACAACTACTGAGCCTGCGCACCACAACTAGAGAGCCCAGGCACCACAGCAGAGGGTCCCACATGACGCAACAAAGACCCCACGAGCTGAATTAAGACTCAGTGTAACTAAATAAATATTTTTTTTTTAAAGGCAAATGGAATTTGCATTTGTTTATGTTCTTTTGGCTTCCCTGGTGGCTCAGTCAATAAAGAATCTGCCTGCCATGTGGGAGACTCGGGTTCGACCTCTGGGTTGGGAAGATCCCCTGGAGGAGGGCATAGTAACCCACTCCAGTATTGTTGCCTGGAGAATCCCCATGGACAGAGAAGCCTGGCAGGTTGCAGACCATAGCGCTGCAAAGAGTCAGACACGACTGAGTAACTAAGCACAGCACACAAGTTCTTTTAAGTCACAGGCTGCATAAGTCATGGGTCCCAGTCCCTGTCCGATAGATTTTATTCCTTTCTACAGTTTTAGCCTAAAGAAGCCTCAAGCTAGAGTAAGCATGAGAATCATCGGAGGCACTTTTCAGAAATACAGATTCCTGGACCTGGCAGCATCTGAGGTGAGCTACAGACTCTACTTTAGGAAACACAGGTCTACAGGATGTAACAAGATTCCTATCTGCTGGGTCTCAGCTCCTCAGAGCTGGCATGACTTAAGGGTCCACAAACCGGACCAGACTTTTGTGATTTTATGGTCATGAGCCCAACCAACCTCGGTTAACTCAGGGATGGACAAGCAATCTACCCTGTGATGCACAGCTGACCTGCTCTAGCTCTGAGTAATACCTGATTAGCAGGTTTTCCACAGCTGACACAACACCCCTGGGTGCTGGGGATAGGCAAGAACATGTATCAGGGTCTCACAACAACTATCAGGGAGGAATCCCTTCATGCTTCCAGCACAGAGAGGGAAAAGCAGCCTTTTTGAAATAGCCGGAACATTTTGCTGACGCTATTAATAATGCCCACTCTCAAGAGAAACTGTTTTACCTGGGTCTAGCTTATTAGGGTTTTATCAGAGCTTAACTGACCTGGGGGAAGAGAAAAACCCCATCCCAGCCCCCTTCAGCGATCCTGTCCCACCTAAGGAGAGGAAAAGACTGAGAACATTTGGAAGGTTCCCCGTGCAGAGGCCCAAGTCCACTCAAAGACTGACCCTAATCACAGGCCTACAAAACACCTCCTGCCCCTATACCTTCCCACCACACCACTAAAGGTCTATTTATTTGCAGCCACTTTTACCCAGTATATCATGTCTGACTTTCAGTTAAAAATTACAAGGCTTACTAAAATGCAAAAAAAAAAAAAAAAATACCCACATAATTTGAAGAATTAGAGCAACCACTGGAGTCAGACTAAGATATGGCAGAGACATACCAGATCAAGAACTTTTAAAAAACTATGATTAGTATGCTAAGGGCTCCAATGGAAGAAGCAAACAACATGCAAGAATAGGTCATGTAAGGAGAGAGATGGAACTTCTAAGAAAGAATCCCAAAGAAATGCGAGAGATAAACACTGTAACAGAAGTGAAGAATGCTTTTGATGGGATTATTCGTGGACTAGACACAGCTGAGGAAAGAATCCCTGAGCCTGAGGATACAGTAACAGAAATTTTTCAAATAGAATATTGAAAAGCAAAGAAAAAAGACTAAAACAAAATAGAACATAATAACCAAGAATTATTGGACAACTACAAAAGGCATGTAACATGCCTGTAATAGTAATATCAGAATGAAAAAAAAGAGAAATGGGATAGAAGAAATAGTTGAAGAAATGATAACTGAGAATTTCCCCCCAAATAAATGTCAGACAATAAACCCACAGGTCTAGGAAGCTCAGAGAACACCAGAAAAGATAAATTCCAAAACAAGCTACACCTAAGCATTTTATATTCAAACCACAATCAAGATAAAGAAAGAAATGTTTTTAAAAGTCAGAGAAAAGAAACACCTCATCTATAAGAAAGCAAAGATAACAATTACATTGGGGTTCTCCTCAGAAACCATCCAAATGAGAAGACAATGAGAAAAAGTGTTAAGAAAAAAAAAAAACACTCATCAACCTAGAAGTCTGTATCCTGCAAACCTGGAGAAAGTGAAGGAGAAATAAAGATTTTCTCAGACAGAAACTGAGGGAATTTTTTGCCTTATAAGAAATGTTAAAAGAAGATTTTCAGAAAGAAGGAAAAGTATGTAAGTCAGGAACTTGGATCTACATAAAGAAAGGAACAGCATTAAAGAAGTAATAAAAACTTGCACATTTCTTATTTTTATTTGATCTAACAGATAACAGTTTGTTCAAAACAATAATAGCACCAATGTATTCAATGACGATAGCATATGTATAACTGAAATGAGTGATACAAGGAACAGAAGGAAGGAATTTGGAGTATTTTGTTATTATAAGGTACTTGCACCATCCAAGAAGTAGTATAGAGTTATATGAAAGTGGACTTGAATTAGTTGTAAATGTATATTGCAAATTTGGAGAAACCCACAAAAAAAGTTTTAAATAAAGTATAGTGGATATGCTTAGAAAGAGGGAAAATTAAATCATGTAAAACACTCAATTAAAAACACAACACCAGAAAAAGAGTGGTAGATAAAAAAGATAGGAACAAAGAACATGAACAACAAATAGAAAACTGGCAAATATGGGAGGTATTAATTCAACAGTACCACTGGTCACTTTAAACGTCAATGGTCTAAATGCCCCAAATAAAAGTATTTGTGCTCAGTTGCTCAGCTGGGTCCAACTTTGTGCAACTCTCTGGACTGCAGCCCGCCGGGGTCCTCTGTCCACAGGATTTTTCAGGCAAGAATACTGGAGTGGGTTGCCATTTCCTCCTCCAGGGGATCTTCCCGACCCAAGGATCAAATCTGAGTCTCCTGCGTCTCCTGCACGGCAGGTGGATTCTTTACTGCTGAGCCATCATGGAGAAAAAAAAAAGTGGGTATGGTTGGCGCAAGTCATCCTATCTGGAAATAGCCCTCCAGGAAGTCATGCTAACAGCAAGGATTTTTGTTTCTGAAATGCTCTAAAAGCAGCCTTGCGATCAGGTGCAGGCCCACCCACAGGCTCACTGGGACTGGCTCTCCAATTCCAGATAAGGGAATGCTCAGCATCCAGTGAGAGGAGGAGGTGGCCGGGCAAACCAGGCGCTGCTCCTCTGGCTCCACAGACTTTGCCTGGAGACCAGATCTGGACACGCACTGGGCAGTCACCAGCCTGAGCCCTAGCTCAGAAATAAGCAGGGCACGTCAGCAGGGCCTTCTGGTTACCTCTTACCAGCAATCTACCATTCCAGGAAAAGAGAAAATGAAAGACTTCAGGAAGGAGAGAGAGTACAGTCCCTCAGAGCAGACGTGGCCACGTGGCACACGGAGGAAGATCTCACCAAAGAGCATATCCCCACCCATTTCCATGAGGGGCTTCTCCTGACCTACACTGGATTGCCAAAGGAACGGGGGATGGGGATATTTGATTTATTGCACACAAAAACTAACTTTGTTTTAAACAAAGGAAATAGAACCACAGATGAGAGGCTCTTCCATATATATTGATGAGCTTTTTAGCTTTAATTCCAGAGGGGAAAAGTATAGGAAAAAAAAAGAAATACTGGGTTCTCATATGAATCATCTTTTCTTGTTACATCTGTACTTTTTATAAGTAGGTAATGCCAAACGCTTTGACTGTGTGGATCACAATAAACTGTGGAAAATTCTGAAAGAGATGGGAATATCAGACCACCTGACCTGCCTCTTGAGAAATCTATATGTAGGTCAGGAAGCAACAGTTAGAACTGGACATGGAACAACAGACTGGTTCCAAATAGGAAAAGGAGTACGTCAAGGCTGTATATTGTTACCCTGCTTATTTAACTTCTATGCAGAGTACATCATGAGAAACACTGGGCTGGATGAAGCACAAGCTGGAATTAAGATTGCCGGGAGAAATATCAATCACCTCAGATATGCAGATGACACCACCCTTATGACAGAAAGTGAAGAGGAACTAAAAAGCCTCTTGATGAAAGTGAAAGTGGAGAGTGAAAAAGTTGGCTTAAAGCTCAACATTCAGAAAATGAAGATCATGGCATCTGGTCCCATCACTTCATAGGAAATAGATGGGGAAACAGTGGAAACAGTGTCAGACTTTATTTTGGGGGGCTCCAAAATCACTGCAGATGGTGATTGCAGCCATGAAATTAAAAGACGCTTACTCCTTGGAAGGAAAGTTATGACCAACCTAGATAGCATATTGAAAAGCAGAGATATTACTTTACCAACAAAGGTCCATCTAGTCAAAGCTATGGTTTTTCCAGTGGTCATGCATGGATGTAAGAGTTGGACTGTGAAGAAAGCTGAGTGCTGAAGAATTGATGCTTTTGAACTGTGGTGTTGGAGAAGACTCTCGAGAGTCCCTTGGACTGCAAGGAGATCCAACCAGTCCATTCTAAAGGAGATCAGTCCTGGGTGTTCTTTGGAAGGACTGATGCTGAAGCTGAAACTGCAATACTTTGGACACCTCATGTGAAGAGTTGACTCATTGGAAAAGACTTTGATGCTGGGGGGGATTAGGGGCAGGAAGAGAAGAGGACGACAGAGGATGAGATGGCTGGATGGCATCACCAATTCGATGGACATGGGTTTGGGTGGACTCCTGGAGTTGGTGATGGACAGGGAGGCCTGGCATGCTATGATTCATGGGGTCACAAAGAGTCGGACGCAACTGAGCGACTGAACTGAACTGAACTGAACTGAATATTTACTGAGCATCGTGCCATTACTTCATTTAAGCTCCACAATGACCCAACGAGATACATAATATCTTCAAATTACAGATGAGGAAGCTGAAGCTTAGAGGTTAGCTACTTTGTCAAAGGACACAGAGCTAGAAAGCAGTAAAGCCAGGGCTTAATCTTAGGCCTCTTTAGACCCCAACCACTATACTACACTACCTTCTGGATGGGCAGAAAGCTGGAATGGTAATGGCTCAGGCTTCTGTTGCTCAGCAGTGAGACGGGGGATGTATTTCATTCTCAAGGTAAAGGCAGCTTTAATGAAAGAAAAGGTACAAACTGGGAATCCACAACAGATTTGGGTCTGGTCTTTTTCTAAGCCTCTCTCTTGATGGGAGAGAAAATACAATAACACACCATCAGGAGAGGGCACCTGCTCCTCAGGGCAAAGGAGAAGAGAGAAGGATGGAAATGATGCATCTTATCCTCTAGGAGAAGGCAATGGCACCCCACTCCAGTGCTCTTGCCTGGAAAATCCCATGGACGGAGGAGCCTGGTGGGCTGCAGTCCATGGGGTTGCTAGGAGTCGGACACGACTGAGCGACTTCACTTTCACTTTTCACTTTCATGCATTGGAGAAGGAAATGGCAACCCACTCCGGTGTTCTTGCCTGGAGAATCCCAGGGATGGGGGAGCCTGGTGGGCTGCTGTCTATGGGATCACACAGAGTCGGACACAACTGGAGCAAATTAGCAGCAGTAGCATTAGCATCCTCTGGGCAGCTCCTGACTTTAGGCTACCTGGGGCCAGTGCAGCTGAGAACCTGCCCCAAGAGATAGGAAGCAGCCACAGAAGCAGGGCCGTGGACACTTTCAGACGCTCTTCAACAAACACAAAGGGTTTCCACTTCAACCCTCAAACTGAGTATTGATTTTAAAAGGTCTCCCAGGAAAACACTGTGCCAACCAAAAAAACACACCCTCTGTGCTCTGGCCCATTTGCCATTTAACTTGGACAGATGTGCACTGACTGCGTTGCTACCGACAAGCATGAAGAGTCTTACGCCAGATCTACCTTCACTTCAAACTGCATCTATCACTGGCTCCTTGTTCTATTTGCTCTGCTGCGCATTTAACTGAAACCATCAGAATTTGCAGAAACCAGAAATCCATGGCTTTCAGGGACTAAGAAACCAGAACCCTAGGAAATGGAAGGTATAATAACGAGGATGGTTGAAGACTCTGCATGTCCTGAGTTTGTGGCCACATGTTCCAACCACTTTATGCTGGTGAACTGGCCAAAGGCAACTCAGAAATATAATCCTCTCCTAAAATTCAGGCTATTTCCTCCCCTTGGCCAGACTTTTGACACTTTTCTAAGTTCTCCAGGATATCTTTGAATGGAAAAGTCAGGGACAGAGCAATGGAGATGGAGATCTGGGTTCTGGCTCCAGCTCTGCCAAGGGTTAGCTGTGTGGACTGCAGACAGTCCACACAGCTAACTCACGGAGGAAACAAAGGCACCTCTGGTGTTCCTTCCATCTGGGGGCCTATGATGTCACGTTCTCTTCATATTGGGGCCCCTCTGGAATCATCTTCATGTGGCCTACTCTGAAAGTGTCCAAACTTTCCCTACATTCCCTTTTTCCTATCAGCGCCTCACCTGGAAATGTCACCTTGGAGGTCATTTATTCTCCTGTGATGGTAAAGGAGTTGGTCACACAGCAACAGGAAATCACCCTCTCTGGGCTCTGACCAGGAATGTCCTCACACTTCCCACCCCACATACCTCCCACCACTCTGCTAGGCTATAAATCCCCAGATGGATATTGTGCTTGTTGCCCCAACATCCTTTCTACCCTCCCACCTTACATAGCCATGTGGGCAGGAGGAAGGAGGAAAAATAACATGACCCTCCGCACCAGAAATGGGTATTTCCCCTCCCTCGCTGCACAGGGATGGTCTAAGGAATCCAGGCCTACATCACTCACAGCACGGCACTTTCCTGGCCAAAGGGATTGGTTAAAAGAGTGGGCATTTGATTCCATTTAGATTAATAATCTAAAAGCCAAAGTTATCTGAGAGTACCCAGGAAAGTGTGTCTGGAGGCCAATTCTCTCTTCCCTCCCCTGGAAAGTGTGATGTTTAGATATGAAGTGTGGAACCACTGCAGCAATCCTGCCACCAGGAAAAGCTAGGCTTTGGGTTAAAGGCGCCACAAAAAGGCAGAGGGGAGAACGTAAATGCACTGAGTGTTTGATGACACCATCAAGCTGCTGAATCAAACCAGTCTTGAAATCTACTTTGTATCTATACCTTCTATTACTTGAGCCAATGAATCCTCTTCATCGGATAAGCCAGTTCAAAACATGGTATCTGTTTCTTATAAGATAAATTCCCAACTGATATACATGATACCAAAGATCACACACAAAGCTGATCTACAGACACACTTCAAAGGTCTAGGGATTAGCACCAGAGAGTGAAACCAGCTCCCTTGTGCTCTTACCACTCCCACCAGACACCAAGGAAACTCCCTTCCTAGGCCACCAGCCAAGAAATCAGGCAGAGTTTCTCTCACAGCGCTGGGGTCACATGCAGTCTCAGCCATCGGAGGCCACTGCTGAGAAGGGAACACAGCCCCTTCCTCTGCGGCCCTCCATGCCAACTCAGAGACAAGAAAGATGGTCCTGCCACACGGAAGGCAGAGTGCTTTTCAGTATCACTTGCTACTTGTTTAAAAATCACTGGTCATGCCTATCAAATCAATGGGTCCCAAAATGACCACCACTGCACTAACGTCACCTGATGGTATGTGCCTCCCGACGGAAGCACACCCCTGAAATATGCTTACTGGAAAACAATATCAGATCGACATCTGAGCAAGCCTCTGGATCTATCATTTCCCAGGAAATATAAACGATAGAGGAATGTGTCACACAGCTCTATGGGAATATACCCCCAAAAAAGCTAGCATGAAAAACCTGTTTATTCAACAAATAAATTACAAAGTGAAAAGGAGATGGAGAGGAAACTGGTAGATTAAAAGAGGATTAAGAGAGAAGGCACGATATGGACCTTAACTGGATCATGATCTGAGACATAATCAAGGAGATTTGAAAGTTGATTGAATTCTATTATATTAAGGGATTATTATTAATATTCTTTGGTTGTGATGTGGTTTTGTGGTTAGGTGTCTTTTAATGAGTCTTTATCTTTAGAGATACATGAAAATATTTATGGATAATAAAATATAATGTCTGAACTTGGTACAAAATAATATGATCAAAGGACTAGAGGGACAGGTGAAAAAAATCAAGTTTGGCCAGGAGTTGTTCATTGGAATTCACCATACTGGTCTTTGCTTTTGTATATTTGGAAGTTTTCTTAATGAATGGAAAAGACCCAGAGATGAAGCAGAGTCTAAGCTCTTTGCCAAAGTCTTACCGTCATTTCCAAGAAAGCCTGCTTACTCAAAGAAACACTTTCTATATAAACTTCCCCTAAGTAATAACCTTGACAGAATATTTCTGGTTGACATATCTTCTTTCTAAATGTTATTGGGGATTTCTGAAATACAGAACAAGTGCTCCTTACATAGGGGCTGCTTAAGAAGTTCTACCAGGGAAGCCCATTTCCCACACAAATGCATATCAAACATTAAATCAATGGATGACCCGTATATTGCATTTCTAAGGGCCTTTAGAAACTTATTCACCCTAATTTCTATAAACTTAGGAGGAAGAGACCTTTCTCATCCTGACACCAAAGAGAGAAACCATAATGACAGATGGGTTACACAAAGGTGTAAAATTTAGAAGATTGAAACTAGTATTTTTTCATAATGAAAGGCATTTGCCAGACATGATAGCAAAACAGACTGATATTCTTAGTATTTAAAAAAAAAAAAACTCTTCCGAAGTCAGTCTGTGAGGTGAAGAAGAAAAAAACACTACCACTACTATTTTAAAAGCTAGCAAAAATACTTGACAGATGACTCCTGGAAGAAAAGGGACTAATGTAGGATCGCCAGATACAATACTGGACACCCAGTTAAATTTGAATTTCAGACAAATAATGAAGAATTGTTATAGTAAGTTATTATATTTAGTATAATAAGTATACTAAAACATTATCTGTTGCCTATGTAAATTTCAACTTATGCAATTTACATTATTTTACATTATATTATTCAAGTTTATGCAATTTACAATTTAGGCAACCTTATATTAGTATTTTTATTTGCCAACTCTGGTGACCCTAACCAATGGCCAATAAATTCGAGAAAATGATCAACCTCATCTCTAACTATCAAGGGACAGTAAGTACAACAAGAGCAGAGGGCCCACCAGGCAGGGATGGGAAAAGGCCACTGCGCCTGTACCCACCTGGCCCACCTGGAGCTCAGGGGAGGAGGCACAGCCTCAGGGCCTCACAAGGGCAGGAGGGAAGTGGCCAGCACTTGGGTGCTCGATGGGGATCACAAGTTTGGTTGAACGACCCTGAGCATGGCCTTCGGGGGAAAGGAAAAACATGATGAGATGCTTGGAGCAGAGGACACTGTGCAGAAATAGCACTTCTATGGCCTACTCTTAGAACTGTGCTGCGATCTATCCAAATTCATTTTTATCTCTCATGGACAATATTGCGATATAGTATGTAATACATGTAAAAAGGAATTTAAATACCCATGTACTCACCTTCCCCTTTAAAAACATGAAACAATCCCAACCAGTGTTTCTCTCTCTCCTGCCCTCGCACCCTAGGTAACCACCATAATCTGAGCTTCAGAGTTATCATTACCCTTAATTTTCATATATTTATTTCTTTATTGGCCATGATGCATGGTATGTGGGATCTTAGTTTCCAGACCAGGGATGGAACCCATGCCCCTGCAATGGAAGCACAAAGTCCTAACCACTGGACCACCAGGGAAGTCCATCATACTTTTTTTTTAATGTATGTGCTGCTGCTGCTGCTGCTAAGTCGCTCCAGTCGTGTCCGACTCCGTGCAGTCCCATAGAAGGCAGCCCACCAGGCTCCCCCGTCCCTGGGATTCTCCAGGCAAGAACACTGGAGTGGGTTGCCATTTCCTTCTCCAATGCATGAAACTGAAAAGTGAAAGTGAAGTCGCTCAGTTGTGTCCGACTCTTTGAGACCCCATGGACGGCAGCCCACCAGGCTCCTCCACCCATGGGGTTTTCCAGGCAAGAGTGCTGGAGTGGGGTGCCATTGCCTTCTCCATTTTACGTATGTATGTACCCCTAAATCAAATACATGTAATTTTCACATGCTTTCAACCATCATATAAATAATAGCACCATGATGTATGTATTCTACAATTTGCCTTTCTTTACCACATATTTTGATTATGAATTTGATCCATAATAATAAGTGATGCTTTATGTTAGTTTCAGCACTGTGTAATATTCCACTCTTTGGATATATCAAAATTTCCGTTTCTAGTTTCCTATTGATGGACAGTTAGCTGGTTTACAATTTTTCCAACCAAAAATTGCTCCTGTGAACATCCTTAAATACATCTCTTAGTACAGACTTCAGCCTTTTCTCTGGGGTATATGCCAGAGTGGAATTACAAGCTCCAAGGGTGTGTGCAGCTTCAACTATAATTCTACAAAGTGGTTACACTAATTTATATCCCCACCAACAGCAATAAATATACTTTTTACAGTTATGTCCTGCTGTGGTTAATTGAAAACTCTCCTTTAAAGAAGACTGAGTTCAAAGCATGCAGAAATTGATTCAGAGGCCGATATTAATAGTTACTAACTTAAAAATAAACCCCACGTGAGCATAGGACTGACTGTGTCTGATGTAGAAGGGGGCTTATCTGGATTAAGACAGCTTCAGGGATTTCTTTGAATCATGCCTGTTTTAATCTACATTACTTTCCTCTGAAATTAAAAATGCTCATTGTAAAAAAAAATATTTTAATAATTACTGAGATACATCTCATAGAAATGGAATATCCCCATAATGACCACCATTAACAGCATAACATATACCCCACCTCATTTTTCTAAACATAAACCAACTTTTTTTTTTGCACAAAGGGGATTACATATTTTGGTTTACATTTTACTTCTTTCTACTGTGTAATATTTCTTTAAAAGTAAAGAGACAATCTACATTTATCAAAAATTCTGTTATTCAGTAATTATATACTAAGCACAGAATGAAGTCTATAAAGATAATTAAGCAATGCCACCATTAAGAGGCTTCCATTCTAAAAGGAAAGAAACTCACAGCTGTAGGTCACAATAATGGCCCCCACTTACCAAGTATCCTCTATAACTTAGGCACTGTATTAGACCTTCAATGAACGTGGTACAGAATAATGCTCAGTCACTAAATCGTGTCCAACTCTTGAGAGCACCCAGACTGCAGCCCAGCTCAGACTTTGTCCACGGGATTTCCTAGGCAAGAATACTGGAGTGGGTGCCATTTCCTTCTGCAAAGCAGAATAATGCCCATGTCCTAATCCTAATACTGCTATTAACTGCCATGCTATACATACTAATAACTAATACACGCTAACAACTGCCAAGTTATATGGCAATGAGGAATTAAGGTTGCTAATTCAGCCAACCTTAAAATAAGGAGAATGGTTTGGGCCCTCCTGGTGGGCCCAATGTCAGCAATCACAAGGGTTTTAAGTGGGGAAGAGGGAAGCAGAGAGTCAGAACCAGACAGACGGCAGCATGAAAAGACCTAACCTGGCTTTGAAGGTCGAAAGGGGCTACAAGCCAAGGAATGCAGGCAGTTTCTAAAGGTAAGAAAATGGATTCTCCCCTAGAGCTTCCAGAAGGGAACTCAGCTCTCATGATTATTCAACCCACGTGTCAGGCTTCAGACCCCCAAAAATGTGTGTTGCTTAAGCCTCTGGGTTTGTACTATTTGTTATAACAGGAAAAGGTATAGGAGTAGGAACAGGAATAGGAGGCTAAGACTTCCCACTTCATCCTCCCACCACCCTGAAACGTAGCTGCTATGACTTCCACTAGACAAACTGGGGAACCAAGGACCCGTGAGGTTACACGACCAGCCCAGGCTCACAGAGGCAGAGCCAGACTCAAACTTGGGTGTGTCTACCCCTGAAGGTTGTGCCCCATTGCCCTCCCTCTCTGGTCGGCCTAGAATACAGGGCAGATGGAGGCACACACTGCCTGGGGGTAAGTCAAGCACAGGGGGCTGAGAGAACCCTCCTGGGGTGAGTCTGGGAGGACTGTGTGGGGGCTTCAAATAATGGGTGGGATTTGGACAGAGATGAGGAGGGAAGGAGAGGTCAGGAAATACAGCTCAGCTCAGGGCAACCAACGTCTGTATATCCTCACGTCGGGGCAGGGATATACGGTGAGAGGTAAGATGGGGTACCTCGGAGAGGGATTAATGCCGTGCAATACATAGCCACTAGCCACCTGTGGCTATTGATCTTTACACTTAAATTCATTATGATCAAGTTAAAAAGCCACTTCACCAGTTTTATGCACCACATTTAACACTTCAATAGCAAACAAACAAACAACACAAAACTCCCTTCAATAGCCACGTGTCTAATACTGGACAGCACAGATATAGGACATATTCATCCCGGCCAAAAGGTCTACTGCACAGCAGCACTGTCAAAGGGGAGTCGTTGGAGTCCTCGTTTCTGAGCCCCTCAGGGGCACTGAGCACCTGAAGGTGGGCTCAGGTATATAACACTGTCCACCTCACCATCTCACTTATTACTACTGCTGTGTCCTCTCCCCTGGGGCTTTGCAGAATTTTTCGAGAGACATAATTAATATGCCCCATATTTTGAACTCCCAGTGCTGTCTGATAGATGCTATCTAGTCCTAAAAATGAACCATTCTGGAAAAGTAAGTCCAGTTTTTCTCCACTGCCAACATTTAAAAAAAAACCATTTGGCCTTTATCTACTAGAATCAGATCAATGCTGCAGTGAGAAATGGTTTTTAACGGGAAGGGGCACAGTTGCTGACATATAGAGTATTTGTCAGGTTTCAAAGCACCTGACACGCTGTCTTGCAGAACCTCACTCTGTCCCCATCCTCCCTGATGGTGGCAGGGTTTCTTCTGAGACGCCAGACTTTCTGAGTGGCTTTGTAGAGGCTGCCCAGCTCCAAGTCCAGAAGAAAGAGGCTGAAATCAACCGAAGGGCCGGCCGAAGTACACAGAGATCCACACCTAACATGTCCGTCCAAGTTAAGATTAATTCGTGATCTAGCAATTGAGTTTAGAATGACATCAGGTGCAAAAGGAAGTCCAACTAATTGTTCTACTGACCTGTGTTGCTTGGGGTCCTTATGAGGCTGCTGGGAGTGTTGGTGGAGGTCCAGTTCTCTTAACCCTCAGGGACTCAGGGTTCACACACTGCACGTTTGTACAACGCTAACCCTGTTTGGCAGCCTCACAAGCAGCTCTGATCGATTTCCCATCCGCAGCTCAACCCTTGTCCTCTCCCAAACTGCTTCACGGTGACAAATACAGCAGGAGGGGGCCTCCACACTGACATCACCCCCCACCAGCAGCAGCGATGCCAAGACCTTGGCTGCTCAAACAATAGAACTCTATGTAGTCAGGAGAGAAAGGGTGCCCTGTACCTGCTAAGCGGGGGCCATGCTCCCCTCCCCAGCCTCTGCCATTGGGAGTGAAGGAAGAGGCCGGAATGAAGGCAGGGATCAGCCAGAAACCTGCCTCCCCAACCCCCACGGGGAAGTAAGGCTTCTGGCACAAGCATCAGCTAGTGAAACTTTCTGCTCCACAGGGCTGGGGACTCAGATGTACAAGGTGGATCCCCCTGAGCGAGGAAGGTGCACGATGGCCCACAAAGGGTTCAGCCTTACAAATGAGCCCGTTGGCCAGGTGATGTTGGTATTTACGCCAGAGCCTCGGCTGGCTCAGGGTCTAACAAGACAAGAATTCAAACAAAAACCAATAATCACTCCCCAGCACATCTGGAAAGGGTGACGGGAGGGAGCAGGAGACAAGAAAGGAGTCCCTACTCAGGGAATTTGTGTTCATCTGATCTTGGGTGCAAAGAACTGAATTAATCATAATCTTTGGCTATGGTTTTTCCAGTGGTCATGTATGGATGTGAGAGTTGGACTATAAAGAAAGCTGAGCACCGAAGAATTGATGCTTTTGAACTATGGTGTTAGAGAAGACTGCAAGGAGGTCCAGCCGCCAGTCCATCCTACAGGAGATCAGTCCTGGGTGTTCATTGGAAGGACTGATGTTGAAGCTGAAACTCCAATAATTTGGCCACCTGATGTGAAGAGCTGACTCATTTGAAAAGACCCTGATGCTGGGAAAGATTGAGGGCAGGAGAAGGGGACAACAGAGGATGAAATGGTTGGATGGCATCACTGACTCAATGGACATGAGTTTGGGTAGACTCCGGGAGTTGGTGATGGACAGGGAGGCCTGGCATGCTGCAGTCCATGGGGTCGCAAAGAGTCGGACACGACTGAGCGACTGAACTGGACTGAACCTGGTTCATGACACACTCAATATTGGCCTATGCAGGAGCCACACTTATTTTTTATACAGCAGCTATTTTGATCTTTGCTAGTGTACAAATAACTTCAAACTCACCTCACCTCCCTTCTCCTCTGAAAAGGTAAAGTATTGATACTAACTTACACTAATATGATTTTCCCAGCCAATCCAATCTCTGCCTCACCCTAACCTCCCCTGATCCTGTATACCTTGTTTTTCTTTTCATATAGTTTTCTTGCAGCTATACGTATTCCTAAAAGTTTTTTCTTTGATTTTAGCTGTTTATAAATTTATAAAAGATGTCACATTGCATCTTTCATTGTATTTCTTTTACTTAATATCGTATTACTCAGAGGCATCCATATTTTTGCATGTCACTGTTGATCATTTGTTGTGACTGACTATAATTCTCTACCCTCCAACTGATGGCTTATTTGGCTCTTTCCAGGTTTGTGGTAGTGTGAACTCAGTTGCATATGTCTCCTTCTAGACATGAGTTTTTCTTGGGCGTATACACCTAGAAATGGAATCACTAGGCCGTAAGAAATGTGAACGTTTGGGACATTCACTTATAGTCCAGTGGTTAAGACTCCAAGATTTCACTGCCGAGGGCTCGGGTTCAGTCTCTGGATGGGGAACTAAAACCCCACAAGATAAGCGGGGTGGCCAAAAAAAATGCATACCTTCAACTTTAGGACATAATATCAAAGTGTGTTCCATTTGGTTAGATTTCCTAGAGTTTCTAAGATGATTGCTTCCTCTTCCTGTCTTCCTCAATTGTGCCAGCTCCATCAGAAGGTTTAAATCAGATTCTTGGCCTAACACCAGAGTACCCTCTCAGCTAAATCCACCACGTGGAAAAAAGGGGGGAAAAAAGGCTCTTGTTCTGAACACAGATAATAAGAAGGGCATCTCTGCAGACACAAGGCCCCACCCTCATCCAGATACTGAGACAGGTTAGCTAAAGAGAAGGGAGCTGTCTACAAGCTGCTTCACATTTGGCAAATGTGAGATTTATTTTAAAGGGTTTATATGGAGCCAAAGCTTGTTCCCCCATCCAAGTTTTGTTTGCTCAGTCTCTCCACCCCCACACCTCCCACACACTTTAGGAACAAAAGCCTAAAATGGAAAAAAATAATAAATTGTTAAGTAACCAATTTCATTTAAATGAGAGCAGGGAGTCCAGCATGGATGTCACAGTACAGTCAAATTCATTTCAATAAATATTTACAGTACACTTTGCAATGTGACCAGAACACTGACAAATAACATCTTTACTCTCCCCTCGAGAGGTTGTAAACTTGTTCATTTAACAAGACAAGATCATGGATGAAATGCCAAAGGGGCAAGTTAATGCTAAGAGGATGAAGATGTTGGTCTGATCTCAAGATGCTCATTGTAAAATTATCGAAAGTTAAGAACACAAGTGAATCACATATTGAAGCTGTGCAAAGGTAGAGAGTGATCTATTCTAACCAACTTGGAGAGTGATGCTAGAGCTAGGTTTCAAAGGAGGAAACCTACTTGAGAAGAGAGAGGATAAAGAATACAGCTAAAAAAATTAAATCAAATTTTTCTTCTATTTCTCAAACTTCTTAAAATCTATTCCCTGCCTCCAGTCCTATACCAAGAAAGTGGAACCTGTGAATCACTGATAAACATGCATCATCTGGGGACTTGCCTGGTGGCCCAGTGCTTAAGACTCTGTGCTCCCAATACAGGGGGCAAGGATTCAATCCTGATTGGGGAACGAAGATTCGGCATGCCACTCAGTGAGGCTGACGTAAATAAATAAGTACAATGTTAAAGCATACATCATCTGCGTTTATTTGTTCATTCCACAGGTGCCAGGCCCTGTGCTGAGCTCTGGGGGATACACCGATGGACAAGCTGGGCACGAACCTGCCTTCAGCCAGCTCCCAATCTGTAGAACAGACAGAGGTTTAGACAAAGACAGCCAGTGGCTTGGCTGGGCCATCAGATTCCATGGGCCTGAGAGAGCCCCTCCCCCATTAACCCTCCCCAGAAACATTTTCAGTAAATTGTGCAGCATTAAACAAATGGCTGCCTCCTCCGTAATTAAAAAGCTCCTGACCAGCATCCCAGGTAGCCATGTGGCCACTCAGAGCCAAGAGACCAAGAAATCAGGTGCTTCCTACATAATAGCCTCCAATCTGATACCTGATAGCTGCTGGGAGCCAGAGTCAAACAAATGTCAGGCATTTTATGAAGGCAGGAAGCAAATAAGGGGGCAAGGATTGGAGTCTAGGCCTCAAGGGAGCTCAATTAGTGAGCCAGATAAAGATAAACCGAAAGGGCATGCTCTGGGTTTCCTAGAAAGCCAGCTGGAAAAGATGCCAATCCCTAAGCCTCTGTCACTCAAAAGATTAACAGAAGAGACCCAGGGATGCCCAAGGGAACACTGCAACGGCCAGATGTTTCTGCTCCTCTCATGACACTGCTGCCCACAACCAGGACTGCATTTCTGACGCCACCAAGAAGCCACAGAAGAGAACTGCAGGCTTCCGGAATAGGTTGAAACTCAAAGGCATCACCCTTTAGCGATGCAGACACCAAAAAATCTTGTTAATAGTGCTTTCTTACAGACAGACTCGCCTAATGCCCATGTAACAGGAATGGCATCGCTAGTCAGACGAACACTTTCTGCAGCTGCTTGGTGGTGTGAAAAGCACACAAGCCCACAACCTGCACATCCATATGTCCTGGGATGTGGCTCCCACTGCTACGCATGCACCCTGTTTCAAGCAAGGCTTTTACCCTCCTGAGTCTCACTTTCAAAATGACTCTAACAAGACCCACCTTCTTGCTCTTATAAATGTAAGTGATCATGGAAAGTGCCCGGCCCAAGAATTCATAAATGCGGGCTCTTACTGGGGTCTATAAATGCTTCTAGGTAACTACATGCTCAACACAGCAGCTTCCCCTTGGTACTTTCTAAATGTGTGTGTGTGTATGGTGTGTGTGAGTCTGTGTGAGAAAGGGAGAGACAGAGAAAGNAATATCACAACCTGGCATCTGAAGAGGGCAGTACAAATGCCTCATCTCATTTTACCCTCTGAATGATCCTGTGAATTCAACAGAGAGATCCAGCTTTACAGGTAAGTAAACCAGATACCCCATGCGATTGGGACTTGCCTGGCCTCATTTGGCTGGTAAATGACAGCAAACATTCAAGTACAGGTTTTCAGAGTCTAATTCTGCCTCCATCATCTGATAGCTGCGATGTCCAATCGCACAGAGTTCGACAGTTCCTGTGTGCTTCCTGGGAATTTTTTCAGTGGCCTGCAAGGGAGCTGAGATTCTGAGCTTCACTGAGTTTCAGGGAAAAGCATGGAAACAGCAAGGGTCAGCCTTTCCTGGAAACAGCCCTTGTGATCTGGCATCCTGGGAATTTGCCCAGCTGGACTTGTCCATTTCTCCCATGCCTCATGAAGCACTTACATCAATTTCCCTGTGCCTGCCTAAGTGCTCCTCCATCAGGGGCTCCCCAGGATGAAAATGTCACCATCAGGCTCAGCAGTGTGGTAGGTTTGTCCTGACTCTACCACCTTACACATGCACCCATCAAGCTGGTCAGCTTCTTTCTGTTGCTGGAATTATTGAGAAATCTAGTGGAGTAAGTAAATATGCTTGAGATGGCCCCCCAGTATCTGGCAGCACAAAGTGCCGAGGGAAAAGACACTGCAATAGTCCTTTCCATCTGTAACACCACAGGCTGCTCTCCAGCCAGAAAGCTTGTTTCCAAGTGGTCGCTGGTCCAAAAGTCTACATTATTCTGGATTTCAACCATATAGCTTAGTTTAAAATATGAGCAACTGCTTTCCAGTTACTTTGCTCAGCAAAGTAATTTTGCTTTCCCTCCGGTTGGCATGGGAGGCCTTTCGTAACCATGGCTATCATTCAAACGATGCATTTTCTTCTCCCGACTCCTCCCAAGCCCAGAGAAGGTTAGAAATTCCAGAGAACTACTAGTCCCAAACATCGTCTCTCTGCCAGGCTCAATCGTCTGATCCAAGCAAAAAGTGAAATTGACAAGTTCCTTCTTTCCCTGGAGGCCAAGCTTATGGTCCAAAAATAAATCTAGCTCTCCTGGCATCTGGTCTGTCCAGTTTCAGCCTTGCTCCTTGTCCTGTGGGACTTCTGTTTGCAAGGGGATACTTCAGTGAGGAAAAATAATACTTTATACCCCATGTTGAGGTCTGAGAGCTTCAAATATTTATTAGCAACTAGGAACACCCATTTCAAATATATGTTTCTGTATAGGCCAGGAGTCGTGTCTCATATTCAGAATAGACTCTTTCTATTCATTTTCACAAGCACTTTGATCATCTCCTTCTATGCCAAACACAATGCTCATTATAATAAAGGATCTTTAAATGCATACCCTGCCCTCTGAGAGGTTATAATCTAAGACACAGCACACAGAGACCTGGAGAATATATTTAAGAATAAAAACTGCAGTGTGTTTTGGGGACTCAGAGAGCAGAGACCTATTAAAAACATAACGGCAGGGAAGGTTTCAGAAAGCTAGGTCTTTAATGGTGCTTTGGAGAAAGGTGCTTCTGTAATATAAATACACCTTGATTTAAACCTGCTTCACTTGTGATACCACTACCAACAGAGAAAGGTGAGTGGTGTCTAAGGTTCAGGACTCTTTTCAAATATACAACTGAGATCAGAAACCTGGAACATCAAGAATCCTGGGCTCTGTTTCTGGATTTGTGACAAACTTGCTGAAAAACCTAGCATTGGGCTGAGATAGTTATTATTATTTCCATTATGCAGGTGAGATTGACCCACAGAAGTTAATCTTACCAAGGTCAGTCCTTACACTTTAAATACACATGACAACTGATAACACACACAAAAGTAAATAGGTGAGATGATGGATGTGTTAATTAACTCGACGGGCAGAATCCTTTCATAAAATGTATATATTACATTGTACACTTTAAATATCTTACAATTTTATTTGTCATTTATACCTTAATAAAGCTGAAAAATACATATACATGACAAAAACAATTTAGAATGACAAAAATGTAGATTATCTCTTTTGGACACAAACTCCCTTCAAGGTCTAGGGTAGCTCTCTCTAACCCAGGCTTCTTCTATTTGTCTCCTATTTATCAGTTTGTCTATTTGTAACAAGCAACTTCTCCCCCATAATCCAAAATGCCTGCTCAATCTCCATGCATCACATTTGTCTTCCAGCCCACAGGGAGGAAAAAGGGGGAAAGAAGAGCATGCCCCACTCTTTAAAGATAACTCCTAGAAGTCACAGTCACCATATCTCATCGGTTAAAACCTAGTGACCTGACCACACTTAGCCACAAATAAGGCTAAAAAAAATTGCGTTATTAATTCAAGGTGGCCACACGTGTCCGGTTGGAAATCAGAGTTTATGTTACCAAGGAAGGAGAAAACCCTGGGACAAAAGCAGAAGTAGAAGCCATCTTCATTATCATATCTTGAGTTGCCAAACGAAGGAACCACGGACAATGCACGGCAGTCCAGAGTGTTCAGCTGCGGCTTTCCTCTAGCTCTGCACATCTAGCTCCCTCATGCTCAAAACATTACTGGCCTTAGGGCCAGACACCCAGACTCTCGATGCCACAAAAATTTACTTCTGGTATTTCCCTCTCTTAGGCACCTTCAAGTGGGAGGATCTGAGAACATACTTGGATGAGGCTCAAGCCACACAGTGCCAGAGTGGCAAGAAAGAAGCCCCCTGTCGAGACGAGCAGTCAATTAGGACCACTGGGAAGATTGCCATCTTTGTGAGAATATTCTGGGCAATCGCCTGTATTCATGTTTCTGTTTCCTTCCCTCCCGCATCCATCTATAGGGAAATCTCTTTTCACCTGGTTACTTTTCTGTGACCTGGTTTCAAAATGACTAAGAGAGCAATAACATGAAGACTTTAATACATACTCTCACATTTACTCTACAAGGTAGGTACCATCGTTTCCCCTGTTTTACTAATGAAGAAGCAGAAACTTGGGGAGGTTACATAACTCAGCCAGAAACAAATAGCAGAATCAGAAGTTGAGGCCAGTCCATCAAGAGCTGAACTTTTTGCTCAGCACTTTCACTGCTGCTGCTGCTGCTGCTGCTAAGTCACTTCAGTCGTGTCCAACTCTGTGCGACCCCATAAACAGCAGCCCATCAGGCTCCCCCATCCCTGGGATTCTCCAGGCAAAAACACTGGAGTGGGATTGCCATTTCCTTCTCCAATGCATGAAAGTGAAAAGTGAAAGTGAAGTCACTCAGTCATATCCGACTCTTACCAACCTCATGGACTGCAACCTACCAGGCTCCTCCATCAGTGGGATTTTCCAGGCAAGAGTACTGGAGTGGGCTGCCATGGCCTTCTCCGAGCACTTTCACTGCATGATCTTATATCCTCAGACCGAGCATATGAGGTCAGTATTATTAGTCCCATTGTTCAGATGAAGAACTGAGGCTTAACCAACAAAGATTACCTTACCAAGGCACACCAAAAGTTTTGGCATCCTCTGGATCTAGAGGTTGTCATACTGAGTGAAATAAGTCACAGAAAGACAAATATTTTATGGCATCGCTTACATGCAGAATTGAAAAAGAAATGATACAAATGAATTTGTTAACAAAATAGAAACAGACTCACAGACGTAGAGAACAAACTTATTACAGTTACCAGAGGAGAAGGATGGGGGTGGAGGGGAGGGATGGTTAGGGAGTTTGGGATTGAAGTATACACACTACTATATTTAAAATTGATAACCAACAACGACCTACTTTATAGCACAGGGAACTCTACTCAATATTACATAACAACCTAAATGGGGAAAGAATTTGAAAAGGAATAGATAAATGTGTATGTCTAACTGAATCAACTATACATCGATATAAAGTAAAAAAATTTTAAAAATAAAAAATAAAGCTTTCACATCATCTTTAATCTCTCGGTCCTAGGAGTCAGAGCACATGCTGTATTTGCACACGCTCTTTTGTGTATTATTTAAAGTTAACTCCTATTTCCATGTGTATGAATTCTCCCCACTTACCTGCTTTATCTTTCATTTGCCTGCTTTGTTGGTCTGTATTGTTCACGTGGGATCCCCTTGGACAAGGAGCCTTTCCCATCTATAGGCTCATAATCACCATGAGACTCCATTGCAAATCATCACTGTTTGTTCCTGATTCATCGGCACAGAGACAGACCAATCAAATTTTATTGCATCCCTACTATGTGCCAGGCACTGCACTAGGCACTGGTATACAGTGAGCACAAAGAAAGAAGGCAACTGACCTCAAGGACATTATACTTTAGTGGGAAAACAGACACTAAACAACAAATTATCAGTAATTAACTCACTAGTTACAAGTGCCCAGGATACCTGCAAAGATGTACAGGGTACTTGCTGCTGCTGCTGCTAAGTCATTTCAGTCGTCTCCGACTTGGTGTGACCCCATAGATGGCAGCCCACCAGGCTCTGCCATCTCTGGGATTCTCCAGGGTATTTGAGGAGTTATTAAAAAGGGTACTTTTCTGAGAGTCTTGAGAGTCAACTTTTCTGAGAATGTGATGTTTAAGTTTAGATTTAAAGGATGTCTGGTTTAATCAGTACAAAGATTGGGGGAGGGGAGCATTCTGGGCATAGCAAACAGTATGTGCAAAGGCACTGAGGCAGGAGAAACATAGTAATAAATTTTCAATCAACTGGATCACTCATCCTTTTAACTCTCAGTATCCCAGGAAGAATAGTTATCATCATTCACAGTCTGGCTGGTGGATTAATTTTATATTTTTAAGTCATTTTACAAACAGTTTACAAAAGTAGGAATAAAGGAATAGTGCATAAGCTATTTATTGCTATGTAACAACTTACTCTTTGAACAGTTTAAAGCAACAAAGATTATCTCATAGTTTCTATGGGTCAGGTGATTAGGAGGGGCTCAGCTGGGTGGTTCTGGCTCAGGGTCTCTAAGGTCACAGTCATGTCCAGTGTCATAGACGTGCAAGCTGTGCAGTCATGAAAAGTCCCACAGTTAGCTTAAGACTCTGCAATTGCTAAATTTAAATTTATAAAAATTTTTGAAAAAGAACCATCCATTTTCACTTTACACTGGACCCCAGCAATTATGTAGCTCGTTCTCACTGCAGTTGACCTAGCAGGCAGGGTTACAGTCATCTAAGGCTGAAGGACCCACCTCCAAGTTCACTCCCGTGGTTGTTAGCAGACCTCATTTGTCATTGGTTGTTGGCAGGATACCTCCATTTTTCTCCACATGAGTCTTCACAAGATAGCTGGCTTCTCCTGAGAGCAAGTGATCAGTGAAAGAGCCCAGGATGGAAGCCATAGTCTTTGGCTAATAACCTTTTCTTGGGCTCCAAAATCACTGTGACTGCAACCATACAATTAAAAGACACTTGCTCCTTGGAAGAAAAGTAATGACAAACCTAGATAGCATATTAAAAAGCTGAGACAATACTTTGCCTACAAACATCTGTATAGTCAAAGCTATGTTTCTTCCAGTAGTCATGTATGGATATGAGGGGTGGACAATAAAAAAAGGCTGAGTGCCGAAGAACTGATACCTTCAAACTGTAGTGCTGGAGAAGACTCTTGAGAGTCCCTTGGACAGCAAGATCAAATCAATCCTAAAGGAAATAAACCCTGAATATTCACTGGAAGGACTGATGTTGAAGCTGAAGCTTCACTACCTTGGCCGCCTGATGTGAAGAGCCAATGCATTGGAAAAGATCGTGATGCTGGGCAAGATTGAAGGCAGGAGGAGAAGGGAATGACAGAGGACGAGATGGTTGGACGGCACCACCGACTCAGTGGACATGAGTCTGAGCTAGCTCTGGAAGATGGTGAAGGACAGGGAAGCCTAGCATGCTAGTCCATGGGGTTGCAAAACGACGACTGAGAAAATGAACAACAAACCCCGGCGTGGCACATCACTACTGCTGCCACGTCCTATTGGCCACACAGACCAGCCTGGTACAATGTGGAAGGGACTTTAAGGGTACAAATACCTGGAGGCGAGCGTCAGAGGGAGTCATCTTGAAGACTAATGACCACAGAGAGTGAAAGCAACTCTGTCAGAACTACTAATAAGAATTTAAATATAACAAACCCAGGGCTCCCCTGGTGGTCTAGTGGTTAAGAATCCACCTGCCAGTGCGGGGGACACGGGTTCGATCCCTGGTCCGGGAAGATCCTACAAGCTCCCACATGGGAGCAAATAAGTCCAGACGCCACGACTACTGAGCCTGCTCTCCAGAGCCCGCGAGCTGCGACTGTTGGAGCCCATGAGTCCTAGAGCCTGTGCTCCACGACAAAAGAAGCCACTGCAATGCGGCCTAACACCCCAGTGAAGAGTGGCTCCCACTTGCTGCACTAGAGAAAGCCCACGCAGCAACGAAGGACCCAGCGGAGACAAAACTAAACTACTCAAATAAATAAATAAAGATTTTAAAAGATTACAAAAAATAAATAAACCCAAATTTGGGGAGCGCCAATGGTCCAGTGGTTAGCACTGTGCCCTTTCACTGCCAAAGGCCAGGTTCAGTCCCTGGTCTGGGAAGTAATATGCCATATGATGCAAGGGACAGCCAAAAAATAAAAATCAAATAAAAATTAACAATAAACCCCAAACCATACTTGAAATAGACAACAAACTTTGATGAAAGCATCCACTGATCAAATGTCATGATCGTGGAACTTATTCATCTGGAATACTGATTCTAGAACTCAAATATATCTCTAATTGGTCTAGTTTATCAATCCTTATGGTTCTTCTGTTTACATTTGCACCATCAGGACAGAACTTTTGAAAGCTTTGGTGGCTCATAATTTTGTTGAAGAGAGTATGGCCACCTTCTTCGCTCTGTAATTGCAAAACATTTCTTCCTGTAGATTTATAAACATAATTTAAAATCTTCAATCCAGTTAATATTTTCATTTCTACGTCATCTATTTCCTCTTTGCGTGCACATCTGCCTTCAAAATTTGTCTATTTACAAACCACTCCAAGTAAATTTTGGTGCACAAAAATCTAAAAGATTAATGAATATTACCATATGTCTTTTTTGCAAATTAGGAAAGTTCAGCCTCTTGTCATAAAATATTGTGTAATTAAGTCTTTCTTGTTGAGCAATAACTAGATGAAAATATCACATTTCCTTTTTGTCCTTAAAAGTTTGAGAAAAACCATCTAGATTTTTGAGTTTGAGAAAATTTAATTGAGTTTTAGAAAAAACATCTAGGATATTATCATCTAAAGATTCATAGGCTAAGATTTCTCTTACATAATCAATCTCACTATCATCATTTGCTTTCTAGAATGCTACTCCCTCTTTGTATTTGTCTTCTATGTAATAATTTGAAACCTCTTCCTCTATCAATTTTTTTCTTGTCGCCTATATAAGTAGAAAATGAAAAATTCAGAATATCCAACGGTATCCAATGAAAGCTAAACACAGACCACAAAGATGGTATCCCCAATTTTCTTTTATATCTTGGAAAACAATATAACACTTCAGGTAGTGAATTAAGAAACCTGAAGGATAATGAAATTTGGATGGTTTATGACATTATTCCATCATTCTGTTCTTCAGTTTTCGTACTGTTTTTTAGTCTTTTTCAGCATAGTTGGGAATAATTGATGAGTAATGGTAAAACAATTACTAGGATGACAAAATAACACAATGTGTCAAGACATAATAAAAAATAAGATCATTAAGATCTCATAATGTGTCTTACATTTACAAAACAATACACACGTACCCATATCATAACTGTGAGGTTGAATGAGTTTTATTCTATCTTTAAAAAATAAATCAATTTATTTTGTGCCTTGGAAGATACCTTAAAAAGAATAAAAGTCGATAAATATCTTTAAATATTTGTTTATTTTTGGCTCTCAGGTTGCGGCACATGGGCCCTCTAGCTTGAGGCACTAAAGGGCTCAGTAGCTACAGCACGCGTGCTTAGTTGCTCTGTGGCATGTGGGATCTTAGGTCCCTGACCAGGGATCAAAGCCCCATCTCCTGCATTGGAAAGCAGATTCTTAACCACTGGACCACCAGGAAAGTCCCTCAAGAAATATCTTTATAAGAAAGCTATTTCTAAGAAATGCTTTATAAAAGATAAAAGAGCTTTAAAAAAAAAAATTAACAAAATTAGGTCCAATGGAGCCTGGATGGTATTAACACAAGTAACCTAGCAGATTTGGGAGAAGTTGCACCAGTGAGAAGACCTGTGGCAGACACTATTCATGCTCCATCCACATGCCCCAGATTTCTGCCCGAGGGCTTCCTCTGGCTATGGGTGCTAGCTCATTCTTTGCAGAGAGCAGCTGGAAGCTTCTGGAAAACAATACCCCTACCTCCCGACCAAGTGAAACCCTCAACCAATTCAGAACCAGGATTAGTGAGTAAATTTCCCAACTTCCTCACCCCCCAGCAAGACAATTCTGAGGTGTGTTCCATAACCTCTCAGTGGGCCCCCAACAGGATTAAGCCCCAGTTGCTTTCTCGTTAATGAATCATTAGTTGGCATTCTTCCTTTCCCTATTGTACTCCCCGACTCCCTTACTGTGCTTCCTTGGATCACCTCCAAATAAACTATGTGCACTGAAATTCCTTGTTTTAGAATCTGCCATTGAGGGAAGGACAAAAAAAAAAGAATATGCTGTCGGGAGGCTCTAAACCAAGACACAAGTTGAAGCCACATCACGATAAAGCAGCTGCAGCTCCGAACATCAATCATAGGGCTCTTCTTGTTCTACCTGGAGGCCTCACTCACAACGGGGCAGAGTGAGAGGATGGATGCAAGCAAGTCAAACAGAGAGGAGACTAGCTAATGATGGTAGACCGCAGTTTAGGAGAAAGAATGCTTTTAGAGGTCATTAGAATAAGGAGCTGTCTAAAATCATCAGAAATGCTTTCTCCATTTAACAAAACATTGGAATGGGTTCCCAGGGTGGCAAATGGACAGTCTGATCGCATTTAAGAAACTGCCTGAGGCAGTGGAACCGTCCTGAGTGTGGAGATGGAGGACTTGGATTCCAATCCAGGCCTCTCTGAATTCAATTGCAGTCTCTACTGAAGAAGGACCACAAACTCTTCATAAAGTTGCTGGGAGTAATAAATAAAACCATGCATTGTAGGAGAATGCTCTGTGTTTTTCATTTTCTTTAGCAAGGTATTTAATAATCTGCCAGCTAGCTTGGGGTACAGGCTGGGACAGACACCCATCTCAAAACAGATAGCTTTGTTCCAGAAAAGTCACTCCAGTCCCTTTGAAAGTGAAAGTAAAGTGAAAGTGTTAGTCGCTCAGTCGTGTCTGACTCTTTGTGACCCCATGGACTGTAGACTGCCAAGCTCCTCTGTCCATGGAATTCTCCAGGCAAGACTGCTGGAGTGGGTTGCCATGCCTTTCTCCAGGGGATCTTCCTGACCCAGGGATTGAACCTGCATCTCCTGCATTGCGGGCAGATTCTCTACCATCTGAACCACCAGGGAAGTCATGTAAATGAGGGGTCACTAGGCTTTGGCGTCCTGGGGAAAAAAGAGCTCAGCAAGCTCCTTTTTTGTGCTATAAACAGTTTTGTTCCTTTAGAGGAATCTGGCCACTGGAGAGGCAGAGGGACCCTGGTTCTACATCTGAGCAGTGACATGGCTGGGGCCTTCCTAACTCACTACCTTCCTGGAGATGCTCCCATCCTGGGAGGGCTGTGTAAGAAAATTAGGACACATGGAAAGCTGGGCCCCAGGGCTCAGGTTTAAGAGGAGGCCCGTGGATTCCACGTGGCTAGGGTGGGGAGAAGCCACCAGACCATCTGAGCATCTGCACCAGCAGCAAGATCAGGAGGCAATTCAGGGACTTGCCTGGTGGCCCAGTAGCTAAGACCCTGTGCTTCCAATGCAGGGGCCCAGGTTTGATCTCTAGTCAGGGAACTGGATCCCACATGCCTCAGCTAAGAGTTCACATGCTACAACTAAAGATCCCACACGCCACAACTAAGACCTGGCAAAGCCAAATAAGTAAGTAAATAAATATAAAAACTTTTTTAGAAAGCAGACAATTCATCCTCCAGCCTCACCTAGACTATCTTCTCTCTTCTTCCACAAGTCAGTTGACCTCTTCCTTCCAGAGGTTAACTGTGATGATGTAGCTAGAGTGACAAAACTGTCCAACCACAAGAAGAAATAAGTATCAACCTACTGGGTTTTTCCACTTTACATGTATATGCAGTTGTTTCCTTATTATCTATTTTTGGCTGCACTGGGTCTTTGTTGCTACACTCGGACTTCTCATTGCCATGGCTTCTCTTGTTACAGATCATGGGCCCTAGGGCTCGTGGGCTTCAGTAGGTGCAATTCACAGGCTCTAGAGAATGGGCTCAGTAGTTGTGGCACATGGGCTTAGTTGCTGCACGGCGTGTGGAATCTTTCTGGACCAGGGATCAAACCCATGTCCCCTGCCTTGGTAGGTGGATTCTTAACCACTGAGTCCCATATATGCATTTTAATGGCTTCAATTTATTATTTGCCATATACCAAGCACTTCATCTTATTTCATCTTCATGCAGCCTTACTACCCCTGATAGAATTCCCATATTTCAGAAGAGGGAACTGAAACTCAGAGGCTGAGACACTTTCCTGCTACAGCCTCGGTAGAACTGCTTTCCAGCCTGACCACCTCTGACCCCAAAGCCTGTGTTCATCACCATTAGCCTGTGTTGGAAGAACTGGACAGCCAGGTGGAGCTTTTCCTACAAGGCAGTCTAATGGCTGGGCTGGCACCAGAGACAGGAACCTTGTGATCTCCATGGGACATGGGTCCAAAGCTAATGGTGCAATCAGGGGTGGTGCCCTCTGTACAAAGTGGCACTCAGAAAGGGTCTGGAGAGCAACCACAGCCTGCTCTATCATGAACTGCCTGGAATTACACCAGGCCTTGCACCCAGCCATGGAGCACTCGGCCAGGAACACTCCCTGACTGTCCACAAGGTCACTGCAATCGGCCTCAGTCTCCCGAATTTCATCCTCCCGGGAGCCCAGCACTTCGTGTGGTCCTGTGTCTGTGCTGCTGCAGAATGCCTCTCAGGTGGGCACATCTCTCTGATATTTTATTTTGATAGACCACAAATATCTCGAGGTTAGGGTCCACACTTCCATTTTCTGGCTTCTCCATGCTTCCCCCTAAGGTCAAAATCCATGCTCACTCACACCATTAAATAGATCATTTAAATGGTCAGATAACATTGAGGTAAAGGGCTGTGGGCCAGCCAATTTGAAAAAATTATTTGAAAGTGAACTAGGATGAAATGTAGATTAAGGAGAAATTATTTGCTATTACTGTTTTCCCATGTGAGAGGTGTATTTTCATTAAGGACATGTAAAAACTCCTTGGACATAGTTAATTCCTAGTTTTGTGCCTTTACCAGATGTCTTGCACAATTAGACATCTGTGCAAAGACAGAAAAACTTGTATTTGAAGGCACATATTAGAGGCAGGAAATATAACAAAGAGTCCCAATTTGAGAGTTAGACAAACCTTGGTTCAAATTCCATCTCTGTGACTTACTGGCTGACCACAGAGAAGTCATTCCACCTCTCTGAGTTTCAGATTCCTCATTTGTGAAATTGTAATTAAAAGTGCCTTCCTTGTTCACACCCATTAGGATGGCCATTATTCTAAAAAAAAATAAAAATACATTAAAAAAAGAAAATAAGCATAGGCAAAAAATGTGGAGAAATCATCGCTGATAGAAAGGCACAAGGATACAAATGTACTGTTTACCCAGTGGTGTAAAACAGGATGATGGTTCCTTAAAAAGCTAAACACAGAATTACCATATGACCCAGCAATTCCACTTGTGGGCATATACCCCAAAAAATTGAAAGCAAGGACTTGAACACATATTTGTACACCTATGTTCAGAGTAGCCTTATTCACAGTAGTCAGAAGATGTGAGCAGCCCAAGGTCCATCAACAGATGAATGGGAAAACAAAATGTGATATGTACATACAATGGAAGATTATTCTACTTTAAAAAGGTAAGAGATTCTGATATAAGCTACAACACGAGTAAATCTTGAAGACATTGTACTAAGTGAAATGATCTGGACACAAAAGGACACACACAAGATGATTCCACTTACATGAGGTGCCTAGAATGGTCAAATTCATGGACAGAAAATAGAACCACTGTTGCCAGGGACTAGAGGAAGGGAAAAAACGGGGAATTATTGTTAAATGAGTACAGAGTTTCAGTTTGAGGAGATGAAAAAGTTTCGGAGATGAGTGATGGTAATGGGTACACAACAAGCTGAATATACTTAAATGTAACTGAACTGTATACCTAAAAATGGTCAAAGGGGTCAATTTTAAATATAAAGCAATGTTATACAGTCATAGAAAAGAATGAAATCTTGGGACTCCCTGGTGGTCCGGTGGTTAAGAAGCTGCCTGCCAATGCAAGAGACACAGGTTCAATCCCTGGTGCAGGGATGGGACCAGGGCAATGGTCCGCATGCCACAGGCAACTAAACCCTGAGACTGTGCTCTAGGGCCCACGAGCCATAACTACTGAGCTCCCAGGCTGCAACTACTGGAGCCTACTCTCCCTGGAGCCCCATGCTCCACAACCAGAGAAGCCACCGCAATGAGAGGCCCGAGAGCAGCAACAAAGACCCAGAGCAGGCAAAAATAAATAAATAAATGATTAAAAAAAAAAAAAAAAGAATGAAATCTTGATGTATGGGGACAACCTGGAAGGACTTTGAGGGCTTTATGCTAAGTGAAATAAGTCAGGCAGAAAAAAGATAAATATCATATGATTTCACTTATATGCAGAATCTAAAAGAAAACAATAACAACAACAAAGCCAAGCTTATAGATAAAGAGAATAGGCTGGTGGTTGCCAAGAATGTGGGGTTGGGAGTGAGTACATGGGTGCTGGGCTATGCTATACTTAGTCGCTCTGTTGTGTCCGACTCTTGCTTACTCCATGGACTGTAGCCCACCAGGCTCCTCTGTCCATGGATTCTCCAGGCAAGAATAATGGAGTGAGTTGCCATGCCCTCCTCCAGGGCACCTTCCTAACCTAGGGATCAAACCCAGGTATCCCACACTGCAGGCAGATTCTTTACTGTCTAAGCCACCAGGGAAGCGCAAGAATACTGGAGTGGGTAGCCTATCCCTTCTCCAGGGGATCTTCCCGACCCAGGAATCGAACTGGGGTCTCCTGCATTGCAGGTGGACTCTTCACCAGCTGAACTATGAGGGAAGCCCAGAGTAAATGGGTAAGTGGAGTCAAAAGATTAAAAACCTCCAGATATAAAAAAATTAATGTTATGAGGATTAATGTACAGCATGGTGACTATAGTTAATATTCATGTATTATATATTGTTAATATAAGTTAATGCACTGCATACTCAAAAGTTACTAAGAGAGTTAAAAGTTCTCATTTTAAGAAAAATGTTAATTAGACTTGCAGTGTGATCATTTCATAATATATACAAATATCAAATCAATATGCTGAAACCATTATAATACTATAGATCAATTATATCTCTTATTCTTTTAAAAGGTAAATTTTATGATATATATGAGTGCTAAGTTGACTCAGTTGTGTCCGACTCTTTGAGACCCCATGGACTGCAGCCTGCAAGACTCTTCTGTCCCTGGGATTCTCCCAGCAAGAATATTGGAGTGGGTTGCCATGCCCTCCTCCAGGGGAGGAAGAAAGTATATATATATATATATATATATATATGTATGTATGTATGTATGTATTTTTTTTTC
>SJYQ01008108.1:69918-110692 GCA_006410935.1 Redunca redunca
AAAAAAAAAAAAAAGAGGGCAGAAGGTACTTGAAGGAGGAGGTTAGAGTTTCCAGTGCTCTCCAGAGCAGAAGCCAGCAGGGCCCCAGTGTCACACAGGCATGTGTGTCCTGGAGAAGATGGACGAGGGGACCTCCCATTCCCACAGGATGACTTTTGCTGCTTCCTACTCCCCTCCTCCATACATCCCCTCCCGTGACATAATGAAAAATTCATGTTAAAAGCTTCACATGTGATCTGATTTTTCAACACTTTAATTGGATTAATAGAAGCCGGGAGTGTAGTAAGCCCAGGGCCCTTCCACCCCAGGGTCCCCCTCCCCATACCTCCCCCTCCCTCTCCACCTTCCTCCTTCTCCTGCTTAGCTCTTTCTCCCTAGACACACTCTTCTGACTTGCTCCACAATATGCTCCCATCCAGACCTCCCTTTCTTCCTTTCCTTCCAGCTCACTCCCAGCAGCCTCTTCCTCTCAGCACCTAGCACCTTTTTGAGAGCTCAAATTTTCTCTTTCTTCCCTAAAGGAGGGAAGAGAGCAGTCCCATCACTCAAAACCTTGATGAATGGACTATTTCCAAATACTTGGTGAATGGAATGCAGCTAAAGAAATTTGATTTTATTGCATTCTAGAATATACGCTATCTACCAAGAGTTCCAGGAAAACAGCACTCAAAGTTTTTAATAGATGCAAATTACATATAATTGGTATATTGGTTATGAGTGTGCAAGGATTACTGTTAAAAGTCCTGATTCTTGAGGTGACAGACATTCTCTGGACACAATCAGGGCAGTGGTACCACCACCTCATGTTTTATAGATAAAGCTGAACTACAGAGAGGGGAAAACACCCTACAATGTTTCCCATGATTGCGTAGTTGTTCAGGTGCTAAATCCTTAACAACACAACAACAACAACAATCCAAACAGCTAAAAAGTTCTGGACAGGCACTCACCTGAGTCCCAGTACCTGCATGGTGCCAAGACTACTCACTTTGAACACATGGCTTGATTTCTTCCCCTTCAATTACCTCATCTATACAACCAGAAGGGCAGTCTGGATGGGTGAGATTCAAACTCTTTTACTGTATACCTCTGCCAGTAAAAACATTTTGAGCATTCATTCTCACTACACATATGTCTGAAGTGAAGTGCAGTCGCTCAGTCGTGTCTGACTCTTTGTGACCCCATGGACTGTAGCCTACCAGGCTCCATCCATGGGATTTTCCAGGCAAGAATACTGGAGTGGGTTGCCATTCCTTCTCCAGAGGATCTTCCCAACCCAGGGATCGAACCTGGGTCTCCCACATTGCAGGCAGACGCTTTACTGTCATATTGTATTATTTGTACTGATATATTCTGAACACAACATATAGAAATTACTTTAAGGGTAAAATAAACATGAAATCAGAGGTATTTTTCTGTTCTATTAACCATGATGGCTTCAATTTATCACTCACTAATATTTCAAGGCCAAATATTTACTTAGGGTAAGACTCTTCGTGGAGTGTTGCCATAAATCCATTTTTCCAGTAGACTTAAGATAATTTCCATTTGTTTTTGTTGCTGATTTCTTGCCAGACCATTGTTTTTAACCTCATAATGTGGTTGAAAGGGGGAATTTATAAGAAAAACTAGAGAAGTCTCAACTCAGCCACTGTCATTGTTTGCCTTTGCTTGCAAAACAGTGTTGGATTAATAATACTATCTTTAAAATAGTTTTGTTTTTTTTGCAGGAATCTTCTATGGCTGCCTGTCTACCTTGTGAGGGTAGATACTAGTTCAAGCTAAATGATATACTTTGTACATGATTGTTAACAGGCACAAGTATACTATAAAACATCCCAGTATGCTGGAAATACAGAATAGGGTGAGGGCACCCCCTCCTAATGCACAGATTTCCTCTCACACAGTCGGCATGGCACACAGCATCTGATGGACGGACCAATGGAGGGAATAAGAGCCACTCTGTGAGTAAACATTAATGAGCACTTGTGTTTCTTGTTTTTAGGAAGACTGCAAATAGAAGTTCTATTCTTCTCCTCCGACTGTCCAGAGGACTGTGTTGTGGCCCCCCTTTGTCAACCACTGCAGTTCTCTTATCAATACAGTTCTTTGAGTCTCTGGTGTCTCCATAGACGGAGTCTTTCTCTGCTCTGCACTCCACTTGCTGCTGGTGAGCACACCCTACTTGAGAGCTCAGCCCAGGTAATGCCATGCCCTGGGGTCTGCACACCTCGAAGGGCCGTGCTGTCTGGTGTGGGTAGCACTGAGTACCCCTTGGCCCCTGACCCCAGCCTCACGGGGTGGGCCGTAACGTGGGGGTTTTGCTCTGGGGAGTGATTCTTCACTTTTGCCCCCACTCTCCATGCCCAGTAGTTCTCTATTTATCCCCTTTCCTTCCCCTTTTCTTCTTCCTGGGAACCCTTAGTCAACCCCACCTCTCCTGCCAGGAGAAATAAGGAGAGCTCTTTTGGATGTATAAAGTGTTCACACAGGTGGAACTACATTCCAATTCTAGGGAAGCCAGGTCTTTTGCTCTGGGTCACAAAGCTACTACATGGCAAAGCTAGTATTTGATGTTGAGGTCTAGATAATTCCAAAACCCATGCTGTTTCCAAGTCTCCAAAAGCAGGGAGTGACTACTGTTTGTATATGGAGTGTGTGTTTCCCTATGGGCATGTAAACAGACGTATCTTGCCACACAGTGCAGTTGAATACAGGGTGAATGGCTAAATAAGGGACTGAGTAGGGAGATGCTGCCACGTCCCACAAAAGCCACTCGGTCCAAATGCGGACCGACAGGCTGAGTGCCCGGAGCAGGCCATCTCCTCGGCCCACACCTGAGACCAGCTCTTGGTGGTCGGTAAGGAATGAGGGTGTGCCTACTCATCACCTCCCAGGGACACTGAAAAATAGCCCAGATTTGTCTGCTTCAGACTCATCTGTTTGGCTTCTTTGAAGGGATGGCATTTACCCTGGTTTTGCACAGAAATGTGTTCTGGTTTGAAGAGGAATCAGACTTATTGTCAAGGTGATAATGACCCAAATACCATTCAGGACCTTCTGCCCCACCCGTCCAAACTTGAGGGAACAAACGCAGTGTGGAATTTGTGGTCCTTCTGCATCTTCGTAACTGTGTGACTGGCAACCAAGTGCAAGGTTTAAAAGTAAGTGAGGAGAGGCGTAGAGGCAACAACACAGGGCTTGGCTCACCCCTCCCTACGTGTGATTAGTGGGGGGAGAGTATTTTGAAATAGAAGTCTGCACTCTCTTTCAGCACTCACCCCCATGGTACTGCCAAGCCTTAGACCAGCCCCAGTCCCAGTTAGGAAGGGTTTCAGCATCAGGATAATGATGATGACTGGGACCATGATGTCAGTGGTACCCCTTTTGTTGTACATGTTGAAAATACTCTTCAAATGTTATGTCGATTCACCCCATGGTCCTATGGGGCTACTATTACCATCTTCAGAAAAGGAAACTGAGGCTCAGAGGTGCTGGGTGATTACCCCAAGTTCGCATTACTCTTGAGGGGTGGAGCCAAGATTTGAAATCAGATCCATCTGGCTCCAAAGGCCGTAATCTTACCTCTGCTCTAGGAGCCCCCAAATTGGAAACCAAAGAGAGACTCGCCAACTACTTACAATGGGTTTCTCTTGAAATAATTTGATCCAACAAATATTTAGGGCCAGGTACTCAGTCTTCACTGAGCGCCAAAGAATTGATGCTTTTGAACTGTGGTGCTGGAGAAGACTCTTGAGAGTCCCTTGGACTGCAAGGAGATCAAACCAGTCAATCCTAAAGGAAATCAACCCTGAATATTCATGGGAAAGACTGATGCTAAAGCTGAAACTCCAATACTTTGGCCACCTGATGTGAAGAGCCGACTCACTGGAAAAGACCCTGATGCTGGAAAAGATTGAGGGCAAGAGGAAAATGGGGCGACAGAGGATGAGATGGTTGGATGGCATCACCAACTCGATGGACGTGGGTTTGGGTGAACTCTGGGAGTTGGTGATGGACAGGGAGGCCTGGCGTGCTGCGGTTCATGGGGTCACAAAGTCGGACACGACTGAGCAACTGAACTGAACTGATACAGCATGAACAAAACAAACAAATTCCTATTCTCATAAAACTTAGTATGTAATAAGAGAACACTGATAACAAACAAAACAATTAATATGTAATATGACAGAGGTGATAAGCACCACAAGGAAGAACAAAGCAGGTAAGGGAGCTTAGAGAGTGATGGTGGTGGGGGCGGCGAGTGCTGTTTTGGGTAGGGTGCTGGAAGAAGACCTCTCCAAATGGGTAACATTTGGGCAAAGGCCTGAAGGACTGAGGGCCTGACCCCTCCAGATATCTGGGGGAAGAGCATTCCAGACACAGGGAACAGCAAATACAAAGAACTAGTGGCGAGAGCAAGCCTGGAGACCAGGTTGGCCTACCTTTCAGGTTCTTAAGCCTGCTTTCCATTTTGCTAATGTGTAGGACCATACCATTATCCTTATTTTGCAATGAGGCCATCAGAGGCCTCAATTCAGAAGGTTCTTCCCCTCACTGGCTTCACAGAGAGAGGAAAAGGAAGTCATTTTGTTGTGTTTACTTACCTGTGCTTATTTGTCCTTAGAATGGCTTGAAAAGTAGAAGTTTTAAAGTTACAGTCTGCTGGCTCCAAAGCCTATGCCCTTTCCATCATACCATTTGGAAGTAAACCAAGTGATTTCAGACTGATATAATTCCTTCCTTCTTAAGAGCACAGAGCACCAGGAAACCAGACTTCAGGTCTTCATCCATCCATCCAGTGTGAGCTGAGAGCTTCTGTGTGCTGGGCTCCTGCTGGCCATTGTAGGGATACAGCGCTGAACTCGACAGATATAGCTCTTCCTTCCAAGGATGGTTCCCATCACTCAGCAGGGCCACTGCCAAGACACACCCCGCCAGGGTGTCATGTGGACTCTCACCCACCCTCCAGCCCCAGGCCAGAACCCCAGGGGAATGCCTCCCATTCTAGTTCTGGCAGAAGGAGAATGAGTCCCAATTTCCTGATATTCAGCAGAATTTGAACTGCCAGTTGGAGCTCAGTACCCACCCCTCCTTGCCCTCCACTTCATTGTGTGAAGTCCTCCCTGATAAGACAGAGCTGGTTTTCCAACCAAATTTTCCTGCTCTTGCCCACAGACTGAGGTAGAGTGAACAAGGTAACAAAGATTCTGTCTCTTTTCAAGGAATGGAGTTCGAGAAACTCCATCGGGTGGGCCAAGCCATAAGGAGCATCCAAGACAGGTCTGGGGATTCAGACAAAGGTCTAGCCAGTTCTCATTTGATCCAAATAGTACGCCTGACAAAAAGTCCACCACACCCCCTGCCTCCAAAGGGAATTCAGCCCCATAGAGTGTTGCCAGGAACCCATCGCTCAGTTCTCCCATAGCAGGGTATAACTTCTAAACCCAGTGGATCAACGGATCCAGGGATAGCCGACAGAGGAGACAGGAGTGTGCCTGGAGACTGGCAAAACCTATTCAATACAGGCTGGGCAGCCCACTGCTTCCCTCCATCCAGAAAAACTCAGTGCCCGCCAGGGTGGTTGGAGATCAGACCCGGAGGGAGGGCAGAGGGGAAGAGTGTTAAATTGCAGCTGAAACCCACCTCCCCCAACCTCAAGGCCTGCTCCTTCAGTGTCAACAAATATGCAACCAATTAATGTAATTGCAGAGTTATTTATGGTGCCCAGCAAAGTGCAGCTGGATCCTAACAGACAAGGGTGGAAGCAGAGAAAAAAAGCTCTTTCTCTGGTTTGGCTGTGCGATTGTGTTGGTTGAGTTTTTTTTTTTTTTTCCCCTCTTCTTCAGATGTTTCAATCAACTTGTGGTATCCATGTGTCTGGTGGTCACGGCCCCTTCCAGTCAGTATGCAGGTGTTCCTGCCTGGGGGGCAGAGCGGGGGAGGGAAAGGAGGGGGAAGCCAGAGGGAAAAGCTAAAGGTCTGCGGATTTCCAACTGTGGCCTGACAGAGAAGACTTTTTCAAGGTTCCCCGCTCCAACTGCACCCTGGTCTTAATCCTCTCCCACTGACCCTTTCCATAACAACCACCACCCAAAATTGCATCAAGAGCCATTTTTTTTTTCATAGCTCTCTTATGGGATTGTCTGGAATGACAGCTGTGTGGCCATTCAGCTCCCCACACAAGACAGGTTTTAATTAGAGTTATTGAGGGGGTTGAATTGGCACAATTAGGCCCCACATTAATGGGGTCTCCATGTGTTCTTTTGAACAGTTTGGCCCTATTTTTTGTCCCAGGGAAGGAGGGGGTTGCAACTAATGAAGTTGGATAGTGCAGATTATCTCAGCAAAACAGCGCCAGTGTGAACCACCCAGGGGAGGGGGAACATGCAGAGAAAAGCAGCAGTTCCATATGGTGGAGGCACACAGACACATATTTTCCTGTCTTCCTTCTGCTAACATGGTCCTTTAGGATTTCCCTGGCGGTCCAGCGGTTAAGACTTCACGTTTCTGCTGCAGAGGGCACGGGTTTGATCCCTGGTCGGGGAACTAAGATCTCACATGTCTCATAGGGCCGCCAAAAAAATAAAACCAAAAAAACGGTCCTTTTAGAAGAAAGTTGTGGCCACCAAATATGTATCATTGGCTAAGAGGGGAAACCGAAAAAGTGTGTCTTGGACCAAACTAAACTAAGGCCATGTGTGTGGGCGGTGCATACACACTCAGCCCCATCTGTTATCCATGGTTTCCACCATATCTGTGGATTCCACCAACTGCAGTTCAAAAGAGAAAAAAAAAATTTAATTACAGAAAGTTCCGAAAAGCAAAACTTGAATTTGCTTCACTGGCAACTATTTACATAGCATTTACATTGTATTAGGTATTGTAGATCTTCCCTTTAAAGTATAAGGGAAGACCTGAATAGTTCATATGCAAATAGTATACCATTTTATATAGGGTACTTGAGCATCCGTGGATTGGGGTATGGGGGGAGGTCCTGGAACCAATCCGGAGGGACAGCTATACACATTTTTGTGCTTAACCCAAATGCTTACGGGTATATTAGAGGAAGAGCAAGACACAAACTTCAGTTATCAAAAGTCCTAACCTTTTGTTATCTGAGATGTAGATTGCTCTTTACTATCCCAGTCTTCCTTTTCCTTTCTTTCCAGAGGTCTGTTCCTCTCTTTAATTCCTTGGAGTCCTTGTCCTCTGTGCTCTCTTGACAGGGCGCCATTAGAAAAGATAAGCTCCATCTCCAAGTCTCTGAGGCCCCCAAACCCATCAGCTGCAGCTCGCAAGGGTACTGGGGACAAGAGGAAAGCCTGGTAGGCCCTGGTGTCTCTGACTTCCTCGTGGACCTGACACTCCTTCCAGAGGGCCTTCTGTAAATGGCATTTCCCATAAAAAGTCAACACAGCCATTTGGATAGTAGGAGGGTCAGCACTGGAAAAACAAATATGAGATTGCCCAGTTATCAATCAACTT
The DNA here is from genome assembly GCA_006410935.1 of Redunca redunca. Taxonomy (NCBI): domain Eukaryota; kingdom Metazoa; phylum Chordata; class Mammalia; order Artiodactyla; family Bovidae; genus Redunca; species Redunca redunca. Next base: position 77,407 of record SJYQ01008108.1, read on the forward strand.
TAAGTGGGAAAGAGGCAGCTGGACGGACACAGGCCTCAGTTCAGTGGGGCCCTAGAGCCTTCGGTTGGCTTTTGAGTGACCCGAGCAGCTCTGGGGACTAGGGAGTGGAACCACTGAGGAAGCTAAAGCAGCAGCAGGCCACAGCAGGACAAGGAGGTGGAGGAAAGGTCACACTCAAGTTGCAGCTAAAAATGTTGTGAGCAGTTACGAAAGTCAGGCTCAAGCCCCTTCCCATCATCGTGGGCCAACAGGGCAGCTGACTGCCTGCAACAAGTTCCCCTTATTCCACAGTGAGGTTCAGTCTCTCTTAAGGGTGGCATCACCTTCCTTCATACTGCCTTCACCGGCTGTGATCCCCAAAATCTCAGCCCTTCCAGTGGAGAAGGCTACATTTGCTGTTTGGCAGAGGGAATGGAGGCAGGAGGTTGGCTCACCCTTTGCAGGACCGACCGTCTTGGCAGAGAGAAATGGGGAGAGCAGCTGAAGGGTTTGAGGGCCACCCCAGACAGACAGACACCCAATTCAAAATGCCCCCCAGTGCTCAACATAGCTTTGGGTTCTGGTGTCCAGACAGTCTGACCTTGTCTTTTTCAGCCAACTCTCCTCCCACACCCTCGACAAACCACAGGGCTGATCCTTATGAAAAGAATTCCACATTGCTGGTCCAATTGGTTTCCCCAAAAGATGAAATACTGAGCCCAGTGCAAACCAGCATACCAGGACATGCAGCATGCCGGGCTTATTTGAAAACACTGCCTCTCGGCAGAGGGTGAATTTGCCCCCCCCCACCCCCCAGAGATATTTGGCAATATCTAGGGACATTTTGGTCGCCATGGCCAAAAAAGGGTGCTATCACACATCTGCAAGGCTCTGGACAGTCCTCAGCGAAGAGTTATTGAGGCTAGAATGTCAATCGTTCCCAGGTTAAGAAACTAAAGTCAACGGCCCTGGGTTCAGATTCCCGCTTGGCCATTTCCTAATGGCAATTTTAGCAAGTCAATAACCTCTCGGTTCTCACATCTGTAAACCCAGGACAGTAAATACTTCACTCCTAGATAAAGCATTGTACTCATTCTTTCCTTTTTTTTTTCTTTTTTTTTATAAAGAATGTTCTGAGCTATCTTTATTAGAATCGCTAAAAGAATGTGGCATTTGGTAATCTCTACTGAAGTCTTCCCGCCCTGAAACTGTCTACACTGGCAACTGTCACCAGCCCCCTTCCCAAGATGTATTGATATTTCTCCCACAGAAACTAGAAGGCATGGAGGCCCAGCCCTGGGGTAGACACCCTCTGGACACCTGATCTTCCGATTAAAGCAACACTGGGAATAGGATTCTGCAGGGCGCCCGTTCCCCCGCGCAGCCTGTGGCCAGCTGCACTGTGGTCCCCGGCTGCGCCCCCAGAGACTGACCCCCAGGGAGGTGGGGGAGGGCGGCCTCATTTCCGGTGGAAGTGGACTTGAGTTCGGCCTTTTCTTTTGAACCTACAGCGACCAAACGTCAATTAGCCGAGCCCTGAAAAATGAGCGCGCTCTGGGCTCTCCGCAGGGAGGGCAGGGCGCCCCGGGCCGGGCCTGGGGTTGCTGCCCCGTTCCCCTTATTGTGCCGCCAACAAGAGCGTTTTATTGAAAAGAGCTGAGTGCGTCTAATGCAGTTATCCGTGTCCACCCCGTCGGGCCGTGGGCTGGGGGCAAGGCGCGCAGCTGCCGCCGCCTCACACGCTCGCAACAAAGGAGCGGGCCGTGAAGAATGTGCTCGCCTTTGAACGGTTCATCTGGTTTCCATTTTTTGAAAGGTTCCCCCATCTTCGCTTCCAGTCAGCCCCCTCCCATCGTCTCCCCACCTGCCTCCTCCTCCCCTGTACTCCAGCCGTGCCCCGTGGAGGGGGGCGCCCCACGCGATCCCCCTATCCAGAGAGTGGGAGGTGTGGGCTGACCCCCTCCGGGCAGGGCCTTGGGGCAAAGGAGCCTGCTGGCCTCTGCCGCTTTCCCAGGCCTGGACCTCAGTTTCCCCACCTTTAAAATGCCATGGTTGGGTACCACCTGGATGCCTTTCAACGCCAATGGTCTCTGAGTTAAGGAACTGATTTGTAAAATATGTGGCAAGTATGTAAGAGTATAGTTAAAAATATATTTTTTTTAATTGCTATTAGTTTCACAGCTTGGAGAGAACCACTATCAACATTCCAGAGTCTTTTCTTCAGGCCTTTTTGTATGTGTAATAAGTCATTTATAAATTTATCATTGTTTAATGAGGTATGTCATAGAAAGTTTTTATCTCCTGCTTTTACTTTATCTGGGGCATTTTCCTATGTTAATAGTCTTGGAAAATATTTTTAAATGGCTGCAAAAATACACTATCAAGGCCTTGTATAGTCGAGTTAATGGGTTCCTCTATTGTTGATCATTTAAATTGTTTTCCTGTTTGGTTGGGATTTGTCTTTTGGTTTCTTTTCCCCAGCTCCCACCCCCACTGTTATAAATTACAAGGCAATTTTCTTTTAATAGAATCTTCAAGTGGCTCCTAAGTTGATAGCGGGAACTAAATCCCATGCCCCTGCTATAAATCAAGGCATAAGAACACACTTCCACCTCTTCTGAGGGCTGGCGTGAAGGGAAAAGGTCATCACTGGCCTCTCCTCCCCTCCTTGACACCTCCAGGCACCTGCAAGTTGGAAATTCACTTGTGAAATCATGCCTCCGGCAAGCTCTATAAACTGCAGAGTCCTCAGCTACACAATAAAGATACAAACCTAGCGACTCCAGGCTAGTGGGGCTGGGAGGGGAAGGTGGGCGTGGGCCTTCCCAGAGCTTTACCCTGCTGCTCACAGACCAGAGCATGCAGCTGGCACACAGCTGCCAGGCCGTTGCATTGACTAAGTGTGTAACTTTGGGCAGTTTTCCTAATTCTTTTGTGCCTCAGTTTCTCCACCAATAAAGTTGAGTTTTGATCATTAAATGAAGTAATACCCAAAAAATACATAATATCTCACATCTGGGACTTCCCTGGTGGTTCAGTGGCTGAGACTCCACACTCCCAACGCAGGGGGCCCGAGTTCAGTCCCTGGTCAGGGCACTAGATCCCACATGCTGCAACTAAGACCCAGCATAGCCAAATAAATAAAATAAATTTTAATAATACCTCACTTCTGTGAGAATGGCTGCTATCAAAAGGGCAAATGGTAACACATGCTGGTGAGGATGTGGCAAAAAGGGAATGCTTGTGCACCATTGGTGGAAATGTAAATTAGTGCAGCTGCTATGGAGAACAGTATGCAGAGTCCTCAAAACATTAAAAACAGAATTAACCTATGACTCAGTCTTCCCACGTTAGGGAATATACCCAAAGCAAGGAAAAAACAGGATAATGAGGATAAATAATATATGTCCTCCCATGTTTATTGCAGCACCATTTACAATAGCCAAGACATGGAAACAGCCTGGATCAGCAGTCCCCAATCTTTTTGGCCCCAGGGACCAGTTTCATAGAAGACAATTTTTCCATGGACTGGGGCAGGAATGATGGTTTCAGGATAATTTAAATGCATTACATTTTTTGTGCTCTTTATTTCTATTATTATTACATCAGCTCCACCTCAGATTATCAGGCCTTAGATTCCAGGAGGTGGGGACCCCTGGGCTATACTCTGGAATGTTAGTCAGCCATGAAAAAGAATGAAATCTTGTCATTTTCAATGACATGAGTGGCCCTTGAGGGCGTTGTGTTAATCAAAATAAGTCAGGCTGAGAAAGACAAATACTATATGATTTTCACTTATTTCTGGAATCTAAAAGCAAACAGGGCCTTCCCTGGTGGTCCAGTGGTTAAGAATCTGCCATCTTCCAATGCAGGGGATGTGGGTTCGATCTCTGGTTGGGGAACTGAGATCCTGTAAGCTGTGATTAAGACCTGACTCAGCTAGATAAATAAATTTAAAAATAAAATAAAAAAATAAAAACAAACTCATGGATACAGAGAAGAGACTGGTGGTTGCCAGAAGCAGAGGGTGGGGAAAGTGGGTGGAAGGAATCAAAAGATAATAACTCCAGTTATAAGGTAAATAATATTCTGGGGATGTGATGCAGAGCATATGAGTATACTTAACAATGCTGTGTTGTATATTTGAAAGTTCCTAAGAGAGTACATATTAAAAGTTCTCATCATAAGAAAAAAAAAAAATAGTAACTGTGAGGTGATGGGTGTTAGCTGAACTTCCTACGGTGCTCATTTCAAAATATATACAGTTATCAAATCATTATGTGGTATAGCTTGGGCTAGTACAATATTATGTCAATTATATCGCAATAAAACTGGAAGATAAAAGTGCTTAAAGCAATGTCTGGCACATACTAAGTGCTCAATAAATTTAGCTTTCATTATCGTGTATGTACCTGCCCTGTTTATGATAGGAAAAGTCAGCTTTCCCCAGGAACCAGTTTCCTCTTTTGTCCACAAGGACGTGTTTTAGTTGCTTAGTCATGTCTGATTCTTTTGTAACCCCATGGACTGTAGCCTGCCAGGTTCCTCTGTCTATGGGATTTCCCAGGCAAGCATACTGGAGTGGGTAGCCATTCCCTTCTCCAAGAGATCTTCCCAACCCAGGGATTGAACCCGTGTCTCTTGCATTGGCAGGCAGATTCTTTACTACTGAGCCACCTGGGAAGCCCCCCAACCAAGGACTAGTACCTTGCAAACCCTATCAATCAGGCTCCTGCCTTCAGCCTCCAGGCCCAGCTCCACCTGGAGGATCCCAAGGCCTTAGAAAACTGGACAGTGCGGGGATGTGGAGCTCCAGCACAGAGCACAGGCCTCAGAGAAGTTCTCACAGAGCAGCCTCACCCCATCCTCACCTCCAGCCTCTGCGTCTGGGATTTGGGCTGCCCTCTGGCCCAGGAAAAGGGATAGGTTGGGAATGAGGAGGCTGATTTGCCATGACCTTGAATCTCCTCTCTTGCCTTCACAGGACTTTCTGTTTGCTTGTCCAGATAAGAGTATCATTGATAGCAGCCACTGTTGACTGAGTGTCCACTAGATATTGGACCATTTAATCCACAAAGAAACCCTCTAAAGTGTTATAAGGGCATCTATGAATTAACAACCCTTTGAACTATGGAGTGTGGAAACTGAGCTCAGAATTATCAAGCAACTGGCCAAAAGTGGCAGGGAAGTGAGATCTGAACCCATGAGAGTCTGACAAAGTCTGTCCCCAGGACACCACATGGCTCAAGCTATGGGTCAAGTTGAAGTTGCAGAGTCACCTTCCCTGGAGTTCCTGCCCTGAGGAGCCTAAACATGGGAGGGCATTTGAGCAGGGGCACCAGGATGCCCATTTAACTTTGAATTTTAGATAAACAACGAATAACTTTTTAAGTATAAGCATACACCCGTGTCTTGATGAGGGTGAAAGAGGAGAGTGAAAAATCTGCCTTAAAACTCGACATTCAGAAAACTAAGATCGTGGCATCCTGTCCCGTTATTTCATGGCAAATAGATGGGGAGAAAGTGGAAACAGTGCCAGATTTTTATTTTCTTGGGCTCCAAAATCACTGCGGAGTGAGTGACCGCTGCCACGAAACTGAAAGATGGTTGCTCCTTGGAAGAAAAGCTATGACAAACCTAGAGAGCATATTAAAAAGCAAAGACATCATTTTGCCGACAAAAATCAATATAGTCAAAGTTGTGATTTTTCTAGTAGTCATGTATGGATGTGAGAGAACATAAAAAAGTCTGAGTGCTGAAGAATTGATGCTTTCAAACTATGGTGCTGGAGAAGACTCTTGAGAGTCCCTTGGACAGCAAGAAGATCAAACTAGTCAATCCTAAAGGAAATCAATCCCGAATACTCATTGGAAGGACTGATGCTGAAGCTGAAGCTCCAATCCTTTGGCCACCTGATGTGAAGAGCCGACTCGTTGGAAAAGATCCTGATGCTGAGAAAGATTGAAGGCAGGAGGAGAAAGGGACAACAGAGGATGAGATGGCTGGATGGCATTACCAACTCAATGGACATGCGTTTGAGCAAACTCTGGGAAATGGTGAAGAACAGGGAAACCTGGCATGCTGCAGTCCATGGGGTCACAGGGTCGAACATGACTTAGCGACTGAACAACAACTACAATATTTGGGACATACATATACTAAAAATTCCTCAATACTCATCTGAAATTCACAGTCGTTTGCATGTCCTGTGTTTTATCTGGGAGCCTAGTTTGGGGGGGGGCTCATTCACTTTCTGCAGCAGCCAGTTCAGCAGATGAGGGGCTCAGCAGATGAGGGGCACAGGATTGGACACAACGTGGCGTCAGTTAATCCCCTCTCATCTCTGTGCCCCTTTACTAACTCAGAGGCTGGTTACATGACTTGTCTGTCCGCCCCCCCACCATCACCCACCCCCATCTCCCAAGCCTCCAGCTGTTTTCACAGGGCTCAGCAAAGTGATCACCACAGCCCAAGAGAGGGATTGGTTCTTTCCAGGGTAAAATGGTCAGTCAGTTGCATTGACATAAGAGAAATATTGGGAACATGTGAAATGTTCAACAAGTAATGCAACCTACACACTCCCTAAAGAGCTGTTAAGAATCCTGTGGTTACAAATGACAGAAACCCTCACTTAAACTGACTTAGACTAAAAAGGAATTGATAGCTTGTGTCACTGAAAAGCCAAGGTGACCACAATGATGGTAGCCAGCTGACAACCATGCCCCACCCGCCAGTACTCAAAGTTGGAACAGTCTGAGCAACAAAATCAATAAAGTAGCATTGGATTATATCCCAAAGTATAAAATAAATATGCAGGAGTCCATACTTACATAAATAAATGATTGAATACATAAATGAGAAGAAAAATCTCCCACAGAGAAGAATTCCAAATAATTTATGTAGAACACTCCATCCTCAAAGGGAAGCAACATAAATCCCTGCTCCTTAAGCATGGGCTGCACGTACTGAATTCTTTCCAAAAAGAACAGTATGGAAAGGACAATAAGAAATAACTTGACAGGGCTTCCCTGGTGGCTCAGTTGTAAGGAATCCGCCTGCCAGTGCAGGAGACGTGGGTTCGATCCCTGATCGGGAAAGATCCCACATGCCTCGGAGCACCCAAGCCCGTGCATCACAACTATCGAGCTTGTGCTCTAGAGCCTGGAAGCCGCAACTACTGAGGCCCTCACAGCCTGGAGCCCGTGTTCCGCAATAAGAGAGCCACTGCGACGGGAAGCCATCACACCACAGCTAGAGAGTAGCCCCTGCGCTCCGTAGCTAAAGACAGCCAGAGCAGAAGTGAAGACCCAGCCAGCCAGAAGTAAATAATTAGGAAAGAAAAAGACAGCATCCAGCAACCATTGTCAAGTGAGGCATTCTTAAGATTTTTTAAAGAACATTTAAATAATAAATGTAAGCATTCCTTGAATAAATAAATAACTTGGCGGTGGAGAAACCTGACAGACCCCACCTCAGTTAGGTGATCAAGGTCAACATTAACCGTGATGTCCTGTTGACCACTGGCACCCTTGATATGATGTGATGAGAACGACACTTCACTTCTGTGGTCTTCCTCCCAAAACATACAATGCCAACCTAATCACAACAAAAACATCAGACAAATACCTATTAAGGGGCATTTTACAGGATATCTGACCAGTATTTATCAAAAGTGTCAATGTCACCAAAAACAAGGAAAGTCTGAGAAACTGTCATAGCCAAGAAGTCTACATAGAATCTGGTATCCAGGATGGGCCCCTGAAATAGAAAAGGGCATTGGCGAAGACTAAGAAAGCATGAATAAAATATAGACCTTGTTTAATAATAACATACCAGGGACTTCCCTGGTGGTCCAATGGCTAAGACTCCAAGCTCTCAATGCAGGGGGGCCCAGGTTCAATCCCTCATCAGGGAACTGGATCACACATGCCACAGCTAAACACCCCATGTACCGCAAAATAAGACCCAGCACAGGCAAATAAATAAATAAATATTTTAAAATAATAATAATAATGCTCCAAAATCACTGCAGATGGTGACTGCAGCCATGAAATTAAGAGACGCTTACTCCTTGGAAGAAAAGTTATGACCAACCTAGATAGCATATTGAAAAGCAGAGACATTACTTTGCCAACCAAGGTCCGTCTAGTCAAGGATATGGTTTTTCCAGTGATCATGTATGGATGTGAGAGTTGGACTGTGAAGAAACCTGAGCGCAGAAGAATTTATGCTTTTGAACTGTGGTGTTGGAGAAGACTCCTGAGAGTCCTTGGACTGCAAGGAAATCCAACCAGTCCATTCTAAAGGAGATCAGCCCTGGGATTTCTTTGGAAGGAATGATGCTAAAGCTGAAACTCCAGTACTTTGGCCACCTCATGTGAAGAGTTGACTCATTGGAAAAGACTCTGATGCTGGGAGGGATTGGGGGCAGGAGAAGAAGGGGATGATAGAGGATAAGATGGCTGGATGGCATCACTGACTCAATGGATGTAAGTTTGAGTGAACTCTGGGAGTTGGTGATGGACAGGGAGGCCTGGCGTGCTCCCATTCATGGGGTTGCAAAGAGTTGGACACGACTGAGTGACTGAACTGAACTGAACTGAATAATGCACCAGTACCAGTTCATTCATTGAGATACATGTGCCACAGTAATGTAAGTTGTTAATAATGGGAGCAATGGGGTATGGGGACTATGGGAATTCTCTATACTATTTTCACAATGTTTCTGTAAATCTAAAACTGTTTTAAAATAAAAAGGTTATATTAAAAAAAAATCTAGAGGCTTCAGGCATCGCTGGACTTGGAGCTCAAAAATCTTCATCTTTTGATTCAGCCTTCCTCCTTGTTGGCCTCAGGCTCCCCGCTGCTAGGAAACCACCTCCAGGCTGTGTGCTCTCAGGTCCCAGCTCATCAGAAAGGACCAGCTACTTTTTCCACAGAATTCCAATCAGTCTCAGCATCTGGTTGAGCTTCATTGCTGGGGCCGGAGGAATGAGGAGCCCTGACTGACTTACACTTGTCCCCAGGCTTCATCTCTGAGTCAGAGGCTGATGTGGGGGAGAGATGGATACAGCAAAACAGGGGCTGTTGGCTAAAGCAGGTGAATGGATGCTTGGTGATCAAAACACATCAATGTCCAATGTTCCCTTTCAATATTTTTGGTGCTAGAATGTCCCTGGATGAAATAATGATGGTTCTTTCTTTAATATTCCCACTTCCCCAATAGTCTGTATCTATCAGTTTCATTTTTAAATCTAATTCAAGAAATCCTAACATGGAAGAACCACCATTCAAGTCTGGCCCACAGGGCTAAATCATCTTCGATGAGAATATGAATGATGACTTCCTTTTAGGACTCCATCTTGAGGGCCCCCAAAGCTGATGCACAGTCTGTATAGGGACCAATGAAGCAGAAAAGCCAGAGGGCTCCCCAAGAAGAGCATTTCTTGGGCTGAAGCAGGAAAAGTTGAGAAACTCCCAGGATCATAATATTTACTGATACTTAGGATGAGCCAGACACTTTCCTCAGCAAGTAGATTCGTGAACCCCTGTGGTCCTCGTGGTAGTGCCATGCAGTAAGTATTGTGTACTGTGCTTAGTCACCCAGTCGTGTCCAACTCTTTGGCACCCCATGGACTGCAGCCCGCCAGGCTCCTCTGTCCATGGAGAGTCTCCAGGCAAGAATACTGAAGTGGGTCGCCATGCCCTCCTCCAAGGGATCTTCCCAACCCAGGGACCAAACCCAGGTCTCCCGCACTGTTAGCGGATTCTCTGCCATCTAAGCCACCAGCGAAGCCTGCAGTAGGTATGACTATCCTCGTTTTATAGATGGAGAAACTAAGGCAGAGAGTGCTTAAGTATTGCCCAAAATCACACAGCTGGCAAGTGACAGAGCTGAGATTTCAGGCTCTGACTCCATAACCACTGTACCAAAAACCATTATTTAGAAATTCAAATAGGAAAATGATGCAAAAATACAGATAGTACTCAATATCTAGCTTATCACTCCCAGTGTTTTAGATCTGGGTTACCATTGACCTTCCCTGTGGTTGGAAAGTCACTTTACTTCACTTCAAGTGCCTGGACCTTGCAGGGGAAAAACTATATAATTCATCTCTCTCAAAAAGGAAATAAAAACAAAAAGTGTGGGGGGGTGGGGGGTGGTAACAGTGTACCTGAAAAATCACAGGTTCAAGATCCCAAATGCAATTCACATCTGTGTGCTGTTTTCACTTCAGTTATACATGAGATATTTTAGGGCCAACTTGATTTTCTTTTCCTCTTCTGAGTCTGTCATCAATTTATATCAGCAATTCACTCTGCTCTGGCCCCCTAGCTCCAGACTGGCACCCCAGAAGGTGTTCAGAATGAGGCTGGCATTCCTCAGCAGGAACCCTTCCTGCTGGTGACTCAGCCTGGTCCAGGGCCCTCTAGTGAAAGGAGATGCGGGGACCTGGCATGCTGACCCTCTTCCAGGAAATACCCTTGGGACTCTTTTTTGGCTCTCAGACCATGGTTACCAACCTTAAGTCCATAGTAATAATCAGAAAGAAAGTCACTTCAAACCCAATTCATTAATTTGTACTATGAACCTGCCCCTTAATCTGTACTCCCTGCCAGTCATTCAAACCAGAATCCTGGGCTGTCGCACCCCATAGCCAACCAGCCCTAAATTCTTTTCCAGTTTCTTTTCCCTTATAGGTTATTACAAAATACTGAGTATAATTCCCCATGCTATTGTTGGTCCCTGTAGGTCCTTGTTGGTTATCTGTTTTATATGTAATAGTGTGTATTTTAATCCCAAACTCCTAATTTATCCCTCCCCCCTCTTCTCCCCTTCAGTTCAGTTCAGTCCCTCAGTTGTGTCTGACTCTTTGCAACCCCATGAATCGCAGCACGCCAGGCCTCCCTGTCCATCACCAACTCCCGGAGTTCACTCAGACTCACATCCATCGAGTCAGTGATACCATCCAGCCATCTCATCCTCAGTCATCCCCTCTTCTCCTGCCCCCAATCCCTCCCAGCATCAAAGTCTTTTCCATGAGGTGGCCAAAGTACTGGAGTTTCAGCTTTAGCATCATTCCTTCCAAAGAAATCCCAGGGCTGATCTCCTTCAGAATGGACTGGTTGGATCTCCTTGCAGTCTAAGGAACTCTCAAGAATCTTCTCCAACACCATAGTTCAAAAGCATCAATTCTTCTGCGCTCAGGTTTCTTCACAGTCCAACTCTCACATCCATACATGATCACTGGAAAAACCATAGCCTTGACTAGATGGACCTTAGTCAGCAAAGTAATGTCTCTGCTTTTCAATATGCTATCTAGGTTGGTCATAAGTTTCCTTCCAAGCAGTAAGCATCTTTTAATTTCATGGCTGCAGTCACCATCTGCAGTGATTTTGGAGCCCAAAAAAATAAAGTCTGACACTGTTTCCACTGTTTCTCCATCTATTTCCCATGAAGTGATGGGACCGGATGCCATGATCTTCGTTTTCTGAATGTTGAGCTTTAAGCCAACTTTTTCACTCTCCTCTTTCACTTTCATCAAGAGGCTTTTGAGTTCCTCTTCACTTTCTGCCATAAGGGTGGTGTCATCTGCATATCTGAGGTTATAGATATTTCTCCCAGCAATCTTGATTTTTGTTTCTATGTCTCCGGGTATGTTTCTTTTTTCTAAATAAGTTCATTTATCTCATTTGGGAGGAGAGGGTGTTCCACATATAAGACATATGAATTTGTCTTTCTCTGTCTGACTTCACTCAGTATGACAATCTCTAGGTCTTGCATGTTGCTGCAAATGGCATTACTTCTCTCTTTTCGATGGCTGAGCAATATTTCATCACACACAGGTATCATATTTTCTTTATCCATTTATCTATCAATGGACATTTAGGTTGCTTCCATGTCTTGGCTATTGTTAATAATGCTGCAATGAACATTGGGATGCATGCATCTTTTCAAATTAGTTTTATCCAGATAGGCACTCTTGTGGGGGTTGCAGAAGCTTCCTGTGGAACTGGGCCTGCAGTTATTTCACAAAATAATTGTTGCAACTCCTTCAAACCCATCTACCTCCAAGTCACTCCTCCATCCTCAGCCATCACGGTGGCCAGTGTCATCAGAAACCCAATGACTTCTACCAAAATGGCAGAAGGCAATACCAGAAGGCAATGGATCTCCACTGCCTACTGGATAAAGGCTGAAGAACTTTTAGGATTCCTGAGGGTCCAGCTCAGTTCTAGGAATTGTGGGAGAGGCAAGAGAAATGGGGGGCATTGCCTTTGTCTCCAGAAAGTCACAACAGAACTGAGAAGACAGGAGACACATAGGAAGCTAGACGTGAAGCAGACCCAGTGGTTCACGTAAGTACAATGTTTAGCAGAGGGCCTGGCACAAAGAAATACTAAGTAGAATCCATAATAGTAATAAATAAATAGCATGATTAGTATTACAGGACATAATGAGTCAAAATCTTGAGGTGCTTGCTCTAAGTAGAGCAGGGAAATTTCAGGAGCCGGGTGTGACCTGGCAGGGAACCCTGCACACTCTGGAAACTTACATTTTTTTACATTTGTCAGGCAGAGACAGCTTTGGAAATGAGCTTTGGAATCCAAAGATGAAAGATGTTTAATATCAAGGCTTTCCTGTACTTGTTTCTCAGTAACTCTCCAATTCCACTCCACCACCACACTCTCCCACCCAGATCGGCTGGGCCCCTTCATGCTGGCTGAGAAAGGCCCAGCCACTCCGGGGTCAGAGACACCTCCAGGGTCTGAGACCCTGGGACCGCAAGACTTCAGGGAGCCCTCTCCAGCCTCCCAGGCTCGGCATAAGGTAGACCCCAGTCCAGCCCCTGTGCTGCCCAGGCCCCGATGCCCTCAGCTGTTCTTCAAGACTCGGCCTTGCTTTCCAGAGAGTTGGTTGCTTGGCTGGGGCCAGACCAGAAGTAGGCAGGCTGGAACACCCACCCACCCCTACGCCCACCTAACCCCACCCCGGCCGGGTCTCCCTATTCGTCTGCCCTCCCTGTCCCTTCCCCCGCCCACCTTCTGCTCTCAGCCCCTTGCTCCGCGCCAAACCCCAGCACTCTCAACGGTCCCCAACTGCTGCCACTAATCCAGTTCTGGGGAGCAGGTCAGCAGTGAGGGAGCCGCAGCTCGTGTGAAAACAGCCCCGCTGGCCCCAGCAGCTCACACCTGCACTCTCCATTCATCCCCACTGTTTACACATTGTCATCCGCAATTAATGCTTTCCCAGGAACCGCAGCGGGCTGATTGCCCCACCGCCGCACAGGGACCCCATTCTGAGCCCTTGTGTCTGTTAAATTGAGCATGGGGCCCTGTGATTAANCATTCATCACGGAGCCTCTTGGCAGCTTGGGGGGCGCGGGGGAAGTGGGCAAGGAGCAAATGGCCCTGCCCCTGCGTAGGAGGAAGAGTGGACTTCTTTCATAAAGCAAAGACAGGAGAGGAGACATGGCCCCTGGATGAGGACACAATGGGGAGAGGACACAATGCCGGAACAGGAACCAGAAAGAAGAGAAAGGTGTGGAAAGCAAAAGTGAGAGCCGCTCAGTCTAGACCGACTCTTTGCGACCCTGTATAGGTCTGTATGGTCCGTGGAATTCTCCAGGCCAGAATACTGGTAGGTAGCCTTTCCCTTCTCCAGGGGATCTTCCCAACCCAGGAATCGAATTGAGGTTTCCTGCATTGCAGGCGGATTCTTTACCAACTGGAATATGAGGGAAGTGGTGTGGAGCCTATGCTAAATCAGTGACTTAATTCTCAGAACCAACATGGCAGAGTGGTTAAGAGTTCAGGCTCCAAGGTAAAGCAGGCTGGTTTGGGTTGGATTCCTGGCTTCTGTCACTTCCTACCTTTGGAATCTTACTCAGATTGAATCAGTCTTATTTTCTCTGAGCTGGACAGAGGAGTCAGAAACAGCAAGAAGAGAGAGGCTGTCTGTGCACTTGCTACAATGGGAAGAGAATGGCATGATACTTCTGGGCTCTTCCTCCCCAAACCCATGAAGTGAAGTGAAGTGAAAGTCGCTCAGTCTGTCTGACTCTTTGCGACCCCATGGACTGTATGGAATTCTCCAGGCCGGAATACTGGAGTGGGTAGCCTTTCCCTTCTCCAGGGGATCTTCCCAACCCAGGGATTAAACCCAAGGTCTCCCGCATTGCAGGCAGATTCTTTACCAGCTGAGCCACAAGGGAAGCCCTCCCCAAACCTATAAATCCAATCTAATCATGAGAAAAACATCAGACAAATATCAGCTGGGGGACATTCTACAAAATATCTGGCCAGTCCTCCTCAAAAACAAGGAAACTGCCATGGCCAAGGGAAGCACAAGGAGGCATGATGACTAAAGGTAATGTGGTGTCCTAGATGGGGTTCTGAGATAGGAGAGGATGTTAGTAAAAAGTGAGGAAATCTGAATAAAATATGGACTTCAGATAATAATAAAGTATTAATATTGGTCCATTTATTACAATGAAGGTACTGTACTATTGGAAGATGTTAATAAGAAGAAAAACCCAGAGGCAGATTATATGGGATCTTTCTGTACTACCTTTGTAATATTCTTATAAATCTAAAACTGTCAAAAAATTTAAAGTTTATTATTAAAATGTAGGGGTAAGAGTGGATTCAGAGATAATAGTGGCAAGGGCACAGCTTTTTAATCTCCTATAGCTCCCCCAAACACAGATGAAGTCATCAGGATAGCAAAATCAGAGGCCTCGGACAACAGTATTAGGTAACAGGGTACCCTCAATCTACTAAGTATCCCCAGACCCCCAAAATTCGTCGAAAAACACAGCAAGTTAATCTGAGAAGAAAACCCAGAAGGTGCTGGAAATAGTATCCAAGTGGAACAGGACTAGACAATAGGAGCAAAGGATAGAAAATGTGAAGCCGAGGAAACTAACGTCCGAAAATGCCACACCATATTGTTTATCTCTTTGCAAAAACAACAGGAGTTCTAGAACCAAGAGTCTAAAAAATTCTTAACTCTTTTCTCCAAAAATACTCAATTCACTTTTTTAAAATAAAAAAAGCAGTAACAGAAAAGAGAAAAGGATTGTTTGGGAATTCCTTGATGGCCCAGTGCTTAGGACTCCACACTTTCACTGCCAAGGGCTCGGGTTCAGTCTTTGGTTGGGGAACTAAGATCCCATAAACTGTAGAGTGCAGCCAAAGAAAGAAAGAAAAGAACTGACATCCAAGCAAAAAGACTGATCACTTACAAGGGAAAGAAAATGAGGTTGTCCTCGGACCCTCTGACAGCCATGCTTTTTGATAAAATACAATCAATTACTCAAGAAAAGGAAAATGTGAGCTGCAGGTTTTATATTCAGCCAAATTGACCTTCAAGTATAAAGGCCACAAGTAAAACTTTTGATAAGATGTGAGAACTCAGGAACATTTTTCCACGATCTTTTCCTAAGGAATCCACTAGAAAATTAGTTTCAGAAAACAAACAACAACAAAAAAATGACTGGGAAGATACCTGCATAAGCACTGGTGGTGGACATTAAATACATATTTACCTGTAAAATTAAGACTGAATTATTGTTGTGAGACGGGATAGCATGTAGTGCTTACATTTCTGATAATGTAAATAAAATGCAACTATCATAATAAAGTGGATAAGAATGGAGGATGTGGATGAAAGTAGAATAAGCATGCTGATTGCCTTATAAGTATTTTTTGGAAATAGGACAGTACTACTTCCACTACTGGTGTAAAAGGAGGAGGCAGGGCAAAGATGTCACTACCTGATTTTAACATTGTTTAGTATTATGGCACCAAAAGACAATGGGCCACCTTCAAAGAAGAGAGGGTACTTTGGGGATTATATAAAGGTATGAATATAAAGATGACCATTAGAACAAACCTTAAAACCTTCCCAAATACCAAAAGATGTGTCAAGCGGGAAAGAACGTAAAAGTCCACATAGTGAAAGATACACAATAAGAAGTATGAGAGATAAGAGATACGTGCCATGTCATAATAATGTGACAGAAATGAGCCAAATACATTGCCGGCACCACTTTCCTTTTAACTCACCTATTAGAGAAAGATTTGGGGGACTTCCCTGGTGGCCCAGTGGCTAAGACTCTGCACTCCCAATACTGTAGGCCATCTGATCCCAGGTCAGAGAGCTAGATCCCAACTAAGAGTTCACATGCCCCCAACTAAACGATCCCACGTGACACAACTGAGACCTGGCACAGCCAAATAAATAAACGTTTTTCCAAAAAAGGAAAAGATTCTTAGGCTGGCCAGCAAAACAAAACGAAGACCTACGCAACGTACAAGGGACGCACTCAAAAGACAAAGAAATTCAGATAGCATAATAATTTTTAAATGGACAAAGGTATGCTGGGAATATGTAAATACAAGAATCAACGAGAGGAGTGACATTAAAAGAGACCAGGAAGAGCATTTTATAATGATAAAGCCTGTAATTCACCATGAAGATATAAAATTATTAATATACGGCAACCATGTTCACAAAGAAGAAGCTATAGCAATTGCAAGAAAAAATATAAAGAAACACTGATAAAAGTTCATGGCATTTTTATGAACCAGCCTCAGATGGCATGTAGTATCATTTCCACCATACTCCGCTGGCCATGGTAGTTACAAAGGCCACTGCACAGAATTCTTCTGTTGACTTATGTGTAGGTAGAACTCCAGATATAACATGTGAAGATGAGATAACAGGTATAAGTGAGACCTCATGACCTGAGTCCTGGGTTCCAGTCCTCACCCTTGTGGATCATTTTGCCTCTGTGGCAGCTCTCTGTTGCTTGATTCCACTTTAAACTTTTCACTCTATTTTCTATGACCAGAAGTTTTGCTGTCGTTATTTATTTCCACAGTACAGTGAGATCATTGGCAACTTACTGAATGCTTAACTTAATTAGCACACTCTATCCATCAGAAAATTTAAGTTAAATTATTAATAAAGAAAATACACAACTGAAAAAGAGAGCCAGCGAGGGGATGGGAGAAGGAAGGAAGGAACTGTGAGACCAGCAGGTGGAAGGGCCATCTGCACGTACTCTGAGACTGCTCCAGGAGGAGGATGAAAAGGAAAACTGAAGCAGCCTGTCCAAGCATAATCGAGAATGTCTTCCAGGATCAGTCTCCTGCCCAGATGCAGGCCCCCAGTACCACTGGAACATCAGCATCGGATACTGTCTTGGTCCTTTTGGGCTACGACTATCAGCTTATAAGCAACAGAAATGTATTTCTCACAGTTCTGGAGGCTGGATGTCTGAGATCATGGTCGAGTTCTGCTGGCTTGCAGACTGCTGTCTTCTTGTTGCATCTTCACACAGAGGAAGGCAGAGACAGGAAGCATCTCTCTCACAACTCTTAAAGGGCACTAATCCCCATTTATGAGGCTCCATCCTCATGACTGCATCTAATTCTAACCACTTCCTAATACCATCACTTTTGGGGGTGGAATTTCAGCACATGAATTTGGGAGCAGCATGGACATTCAATCTGTAACAGATACCAAACCCCAAGGCAGGGGCTCAGAGCATGCAGGGTTTCCACACACTCACTAAAGGTCACAAATTTCCTGGCACTATGGGGATCCACTGGGAGCTGACTCTTCGCATGTTAGCCGACTTCACCACATACCTCATTTCTGCTACATGTAACTAACTCAGTCCCACAATCCCAGTTGTGGCTGCATGTGAAGAGAGCAACATAAGACGAAGGTGGAGGCCAATGGAGTTGGGTTTCTAGTCCTCCCAACAGAAACTCAAAAAAATACATTGTCTTAACATCTTCAGCCTGGCACAGGAAGTGGCACCCAGATCAATACACACACACACACCCCCAACACTGGCTCAGTGATGAATGGAAAATGGAATAGAAAACAGACTCACAATGACAGTAAAAGCATTGGAAAGGTTTTCCTGTTTTATTTGCATCATTATAAACTTTCTAAAGAATGAGAAATTTAAGAATAAATTTCAGCTTATACAAATAATATGAGACACCGTGCAAATATCCCTGAGTCTTGACAATCACAGATGAACAGGCTTCCCAGGCGTTTGCCCTCACTCCCAGCCCTCAACTTCCACCAAACCCCCAGGGTTTCTTGACCAGCCTGGCAGCACGTAGCTTGGCTCCAGCCGGGCGGAAGCACCAATTATCCTTGGCAGCAAGACCTAGGCTTGTGACTGACCAAAGGAAGTCTGAGGGCCATTCCAGTGTGAATCTCTTGAACTGTTTATTTTCAAGCAGGCTTAGAATGGGCGTAGAGATGTGTCTAAGACTTGGAGAAACCTTAGACCCATTTCATTTTCCGACACAGCTCATCCTAAAACATGTGTCCTGTCCCAGGCTTTCCTTGGAAACTCCCAGGAATTTGAGGCAGTAGTCGTAACAGGAGAGGAAGCAGGTCAGCAGGGCCTCAGCTTTATCTTGGAAGTGGGGAGGGCCAGCTGCAAGGAGGGAAGATTGGAATCCCAGCGAGATTCTGTAATGGAAAAAAAATCCCACATCTGTGGGGTTTCCCACAATTTAGGAGACAAGAAGATCCACAGCCTAGCTCATCACAACACCATCACAACCACCTCCATCAGGTGGCACTGCCACATGTCCTGATGACTTCCATGGGAGGGTTTCATAACCCCAGTTCCTGATAATCAATTAAAAAAATAATATGGTTCTTGGGAAATAACAGCTTAATGGGCAAGGGGTTGATTTCAGGATGATTAAATGTTTTGGAACTAAACAGAAGCAAGGGTTGCATAACACTGTAAATGTGCTAAATGTCACTGAATTGTTCACTTTAAAATGGCTAATTTTATGTTACGTGAATTTCACCTCAAATTTAAACATAAGATGGTTTAAGACAGTGGTTGAATAGAAAATTAACACCCAAGAATCAGTTACCTTGACATAGAACAGAAATACCCAGTTAGAAAAGGAAACTGGAGGGAAAGTTCATTTTCAAGCAGCGACAGAAACCATGAAGTACCTAGGATTAAACTGAACAGGAAAGATGTGAGGTCTATGCATTTTAAATTATCACACTTAATTTAAGGGTAAGGCAAAAATAACTTGAATATGTATGGGAAAATCAGCCAAAATACTAGATAGGAATTCTGACTACTATGTATGGTAATTCTACCCACAGTATTCTTTAAGTTAAATGCAATTTTAATCAAAACCTCAAATTTCTTTCTGGAACTTGACAAATTTATTATATAATTAAATTATATATATATATATATATAAGTAGTATAATCTGCAATTCACCCATAATCCTAAACAGCACAGATTACTTCTTTTGACAGTTTTACTGGATTGTCTTACATGTGTACAGTTTTGGAAAAGATATACAGCACAGTTGCAGATATTTCAGGCTCTTTAGTCAGAGTTGATCCCAGCTGTGCAGTTTAAGATTGTATGGATGAACTTAACTATGTTACCTAAACTTCTAAGGCCTCAACTATCTCTTCTGCAAAATAGATAGGATATACAATCCTTGTAGATATGAGCATTATGTGTAATTATCATGTCTGAGTGCTTAGTCTAATTCAGGCATAATGGGTCTCAGCATTCAGTAAATGGTTATTATTACCATTATTCCAATACATGATAGCATATATGTGATTTTATTATACACTGTGAGCTGGAATTTTTTAATTTAATAATGTGTTATGGACATCTTTGAAAGTCAAAACATGTATTTCTTTATTATTCAGCACTTAACCTGGCACCTACACATACTATGTGCCCAGAATATATTTGTTACATGAGTGAATGAAGAAATGAATCTTAGCTGGTCTTTTTAAGTTTGCTGCTGGTTGTAATGGTTGTGTTGGGTTCCAGCATATGGATGTACTATGAATGAATAATCAGTCCTCCCCTGACAGACATGTATTATTTATAATGTTCAAAAAACTGAAAACAGCTCATAGATATAGAGAACAGTCTGCTGCTTGCCAGAGCTGAGGAGGTTGGAGGTGGGAAAAAATTGGTAGAAGGGGTCAAAGGGTAGAAGCTTCTAGTTATAAAATAAATAAGTTGTAGGGATGTAATATACAGCATGGTGATCATAGTAATAACCCTGTATTGCATGTTTGAAATTTGTTGATAAAAAGCAATCTTAAAAGCTCTCATCACAAGAAAAAAAAATTCTATAACTATGTATGGTGACAGATGTTAGCTAGACTTATTGTGGTGAACTTTTCACAATATATACAAATATCGTGTTTTATGCCTGAAACTATAATGTATCTCAATTATACCACAATAAAAAAATTTAACTGGGAAATACATTATAATGATCCATTAATGAGGATTACGGGTAGACTTTTGCTTTGAGTGATTCTAAATGCGTTAAAACAGTCCCACCCCATACTGGTTGTGATCAAGTATATCCAGAGGTCATCTCAATGTGATTTCCTCAAGTAAAAATGGTAAAGATAGTTCCATTTGTGGGGGATGAGGGGAGGTTGGGGGGCCATTATCTCTCTTCTGCAAAGCTGACTGTACCCCCTCCAGAAGGCTGCTGTGGGTGAGGACCCTCCGGCTGGTGACAGAGCCTGGCTGGGCCCCACCTCTCAGTGTGTCTTTGGTTCCTTGACTCCTTTCTGCTTTTCCAGAAGGGAAAAAAAAAAAAAAAAGCTGTTTCTTGGTGAGAAATGCCCACCAAGTGAGAAATACAGTGAAAATTTCTCTAGAAAAAAAGTGGATTTCAGGAGAAAACCTGGAGCCCTAAGAGGCTTTTTCTGTTGGCAAATATGGTCATTCTGAGGTCTTCACATTGATGGGTCAAAAATGTGTGAGCTACAACCACACCAGCAGCCGGGGTCTGGAGAGGCCACCCGCATATCTGCAGGCTGAGTCAAGATTCCAGGGAGGCCCCTGCCGATAGCCTACCACCCTTTTCTTCCCACCTCCACCACCATCCTTCACAGGAGGAGCCCTGCGTGCATGTTTGCGTCCAAAACACATAGTTTGCATGTTTAGCATGCCTCCCTCCCCACTCAGCAGACACACTGAGCCACCCCTCGGGAGCAGACATGCAGGCGCTCCAACAGCCAGGAGAACTGGCAGTGAGTCCTCGCAGGCCCTGGAGAACAGAACGTGGTCCAGAAGGGTGGGGTTGTTCCCAGTGGGCATGTCTCCTCGGTTCCGTGGACTCCTTGGCCTGTGGGGAGAGCAGTAGCTGGAAGGCGGCTGGAGCAGGACTTTCAAACAGCCAGCACCTCGCAGAGCCCTGTCTCTCTGATCTAAGGCGGCACCCAGAAGCCCAGGCAAAGCTTCCAATACATCAGTGGTTCCCAACTGGTCATGGTTTTGCCTCCCAGAGGTCATCTGGCAATGTCGGCAGAGGTTTTTGGTTGGCACAAGTCAGTAGATGTTGCTGGCATCTCGTGGGTAGAGGCCAGTGATGCTGTTAAACATCCTGCCATAACCAGGATAACACCTGCACCTCCCCCCCGACCCCACTGCCCACCCCGCCAACAAAGAATTATCTAGCCCAAAGTGTTAACAGTGATGACGCTAAAAAACCTTGTAAGACATGCATGAGTGCGGAGGGGCTTCAGACCTGACTCTGCCACTGACTTGTTATGGGACCAGTTTTCTAAGTCTCCCTGGGCCTCAGTTTTCTCGTTTGTATCATGGGGTTAATGGTAAATATTTCACGGCACAGTTGTGAGAAATGAAAGGGATCTGATACATAAAATGCCTCACACTACGTAGGCCTTCAATAAAGGTCACAGGTGCTCCTAAAGGAAGCCAGTTTTTAATTCTTAAAGGTCTTTTTATGAATCAATTAGAAGTGTTGGAGTTTGGAAGAGAACATTTAAACCATGAAAGCAAGAGCAGTTTAACATTTCACAACTACTGTATAAAAGATGAAGAGGAGATATGAATGTATAGAAAAATAGTCTTAAATTAGGCTAATCAACAAAAAAAGTTGTTTATACACAGTACTGTAAGACACAGTGAATTGTGTAAAGCTTAGTTATACTTCTAACAGGTTTTTCCCTTTTTCAATGAGAATTTTCTAAATCAAAATGCCGTCCCAGGAATTCCCTGGAGGTCCAGTGGTTAGGACTCAGCACTCTCACTGCTGAGGGCCAGGATTTAATCCCTGGTCTGGAAACTAAGATCCCACAAGCATCACCTGTTTGCTTCGAAGATCCCCAAGACGACATAAGTCCAGAAGCATAAAGCAGGGGATAACCTTCTACAAACAGAAATTTTCTTGATATAAAGGAAATCAAGGCTCTTCCTCAAATGGAGCTTTCCCTGGGCAGAAATTAGGGGCCACGTGGAAACATGGCTCAGAACCAGTGACACCCGGGTGGATGAGCTTCGTGAGGGCTCGGTGAGTTTCCAACGTGTCTCAAGAAACTGGTAGCCAATAACTGTAGGAATGTCACACATTAAAGCTACGACTTTAAAAATGCCTCTTGAGATTATCTTATGAAGTGAATTCAGAAAGAGAGAGACAAAACCATATAATATCACTTGTGTGAGGAATCTAAAATAAGACACAAATGAACATATCAACAAAACAGAAACAGACTCCCAGACGTAGAGAACAGATTGTGGTTGCCAAGGGGGAGAATGGATGAGGGATGGATGAATTGAGAGCTTGGGATTGGTTAGCAGATGCAAACTAGTATATATAGAATGGTCCGACAGTAAAGCACAGGGAACTGTAGTCAGTATTCTGTGATAAACCAGAATGGAAAACAATATTAAAAAAAGAATATATATTATATATATATATGTGGGCTTCCCTGATAGCTCAGTTGGTAAAGAATCCACCTGCAATGCAGAAGACCCGGTTCAATTCCTGGGTTGGGAAGAGCTGCTGAAGAAGGAATAGGCTGCCCTCTCCAGTATTCTTGGGTTTCCCTTGTAGTTCGGCTCGTTAAGAATCTGCCCGCAATGCAGGAGACCTGGGTTTGATTCCTGGATTAGGAAGATCGCCTGGAGAAGGGAAAGGCTACCCTCCAGTATTCTGGCCTGGAGAATTCCATGGACTCTGTAGTCCATGGGGTCACAAAGGGTCAGACACGACTGAGCGACTTTCACTTTCATTTGGGCTTCCCTGGTGGCTCAGATGGTGAAGAATCTGCCTGCAGTGTGGGAGACCTAGGTTCGACCCCTGGGTTGGGAAGACTGGCTGGAGGAGAGCATGGCCATCCACTCCAGTATTCTTACCTGGAGAATCCCATGGACACAGGAGGCTGGCAGGCTATAGTCCATGGGGTCACAGGAGTCAGACAAAACTGAAGGGACTTAGCACACACTCGCAGGTGCACGCGCGCGCACACACACACACACACATATAAGAATTCTCCTAACAAGAATACTGGAGTGGGTAGCCATTCCCTTCTCCAGGGGATCTTCCCTACCCAGAGATTGAACCAGGGTCTCCTGCATTGCAGGCTGATTCTTTACTGTCTGAGCCACCAGGGAAGCCCAATATATATAAGAATATGTGTTATATATATTCTTATACATACATACAATATATATATTCGTATACATATATGGCTTTCCAGGTGGCACAGTGGTAAAGAATCCACTTACCAATGAAGGAGATGCAAGAGGCATGGGTTTGATCCCTGGGTCAGGAAGATCCTCTGGAGGAGGAAATGGTGACCCACTCCAGTTACTCCTGTCTGGAAAATTCCATGAACAGAGGAGCCTGGCGGGCTAAGGTCCGTGGGGGTCACAAAGAGTCAAACACGACTGAGCATGCATGCACACACATGTATAACTGGATCACTGAGCTGTACAGCAGGAACTGACACAGCTTGTGAATCAACTGCACATCAATTACAAATCTTCCGAAATTTTCTACAACAGATCCCGCAAGTCATGTGGCACAGCCAAAACCAAAAGCAAACAAAAAACAAACAAACATGCCATTCCTACCCTTTTCGTGGCCTTTCCATACACCCCTGTTTACTCTCTGGTCCCCAAGCCCCAGCTGGTCTGGGCGTAGGGCAATCCCACCAGAGGTGACTTGCTGCCATCCAGTGGTAGAATTGGCAAGGGCAGCTAAAATTTTGTATTCGTTTTTATTTTTTCTGGTAAAAATAACAGAAAGAGATCTAGCACACACAAAGCATTTTTTTCTAAATTCAGATATGATTGACATGTAACATTCTGGAAGCTTAGCATGAGCATGTTGAGTTGATACATTTATACATTGCAATATGATCGCCGCTGTAGCAAACGTTTATCTCACAGTACTCTAGGAGATTCGGGGAATGTAAAGATGGACCAGCATGCCCACACTCCTCCCAGCATCAGATGGAGGCACCTGGGTTCCTGGCAGCTGATGATAACTTGGCACCCCTTCAACCTGTTTTAACATATGTTTAGTTGGAGTATGGATTCTCTATTTAATAAAAACAGAAATTATATCATTCCTTGTGCTCACATAAGAAATCTCCTCCATGAACTCATATAAAGTTCTAATCATTCACACTTAACCAAGGAAAGAGATCATTTACAAGCACACAGATATAAAAGGATATCCAAAAGTGCTTGAAAATTTTCCTTCTGACTTTGTAAACAACATATTTCCAACTTTCTTATATTTCTTCTCTCTTCTGCTTTCTTTTGCAATTTGCCTAGTTGGGCAACATTCTGAGAGGCAAATTTAAAGATTTAAAGTGGAGATAATAAATTACCCCATTGGATAACACTATGTCATGATTATTTGATTTCAGAATTTTAGCTGATTTCAAATGGCAGTCAGAGCTGGCAGTGCACCCTAGCATTGCACTGAAGAGGTTGCATTGCCAGGACGCAAAAATACCTACTAGATCCAGTGTGGAGCTACAAAGGACTTTTTTTTAAGGACTTTCTTATTCCTAATTTAGAGCACAAAATCAATGAAAACAGGACTAGTTTACTTTTTCCCTGATTCAAACTGAGTGTCATGTGGAAATCTCAGTAAACAGGTAAGAGATTTCCATTCATTCCAATGATTTTTCAAATGTTCATATTTATTACAAAATATTCTCTATGTCCAAATAGTGGATATATATAATGAATAATAAAATATAGACTTCAGTATGGATCCCCCAGGCCAAGAAATAAAACCTGACAATGACTTCTAAGGCCCTGTATCCTGTTTCTCTATGCCCCAGCCCCCACCATGGCAAGGGGAATCCAATACAATAATGTTTTTGCATCTTGTGTGGGCCAGAGTGGCTGATTGAAAACCACAGGGAAAAACAACTTTAATGGTCTTAAATAAAAGGGGGGATGTTAAAAGAAAAATGGGTTTTCACAGAATTCATAGGAGGTTGGAAGGTCAGATCAGACTAGAAATAGACAAGAAGCAGCAGGGTTTAGGGCTGGCCTGCCACCCTCAAAAAGGGTACAGGGCCCCTCTGCATCCTTTATTCACAATTTCTTTTCTAAACCTGGATCCTGTGTTCACAGCAGGTAGGGGGCTGGCTAGATCTCAGTGGTTCCTTCAGGCCCCACCCAGGAAAGATCACAGGTCCTCTTTGCTCGCAGAGCCCCCAGATTTATTCAGGTGGCCATCCCCAGGCTGGGGTCATGACCCTGAGTGGGATGCGGGGACAGAGTGCAACACCTTTCCAATGGGCTTCATTTCTCTCTGGCTTCCTCTCTGATTCTCTTTCCTCCCACTCCCGGATCCTCTGAGACTGTTGTTCAGACCTTGGTCTTGAAAGCGATCAAGACTCCTCTCTGTTTTAAGTTTTAAATAAAAAGCCTGCATATTCCCCTGCTTCTTTCTCTCTGCATTTCTAAAATCCTCCTCTGAAGTCCAGAGAACTCGGCAGACAGACAGCGGAGGGACCTCAGGATGAAGGTTCGTGTGGGTTTAGGGACAGGAAAGGTTAATATTCAGTGTTATCATCCCGCCACTTATTAAAAGTTATTTCTTTTCAAAGATATTTACCGTGCTTCAATAATAAACACAAAAGACAGATGCTAAAATGATCCGTCATGTGGTGCAACAGCACCACAGCGTGTTACAAATTCACCTCTTGCTGCACAAGCTGTGACTCCCCTGTAAGGTGAATGTCCACGTACAAAAGGGAAGGCCCTAAGCCTGGGAGCCTGGAATCCAGACCTGCGCCGTGAGCCGCCTGGGACCCTGTGCGGTTTCTCACAAGAGCACCTTCCATGAGGCTGCAGCCTGCTGACCGAGACACATCTGTGACCAGTGCGCGCGAACGCCCAGGGCCAGCAGACACACATCCTCCTGTGCTGGAGGTCCCCACAGGTTACTGCGCAGTCAAGCTCACCCGTATGTTTGTTCACGGCAGCTTTTATGTGGTTTTCCCCTACTTCTTCAATTAAATTCTAACTCCCATTTTTGGAATCCTAAAAGCACCTTCCAGCTCCTCCAAGAACCCATTTGGAAACCACCAGGCTGAAATATTAACCATGCTCGCTGCTTGCTGGTGGTGAGACTTTTGTTTTCTTCTTTGTGCTTATCTTTCCTTTCTGCCTACTCTACCTGTTTCCCTTGTGTAATTTTGTTTAAGCTGAATAGAAATCAATGTTAAAAAGGACTGCTGACCCTCTGGGTTTACAGCTCTCTGTCCCCAGGGACTTTAGTCTCCTATGCCCTTTGCTCTCTCCTGACCATGGAATATTTGCTTACACGTGGGTAAGAAGTTGCTGCAGGAGGGGAAGCTAAACTCCACTCCACCAGCCTCAGCATTTTCCAGGCTGAGTGGAGTAGGAACCAAAGTGAGCATGGCAGTAATCACAGCCCGAGAGATACTGGGAGAACCATTGAGGAACTTCTTCACTAAACGTTGTAAGACACTGTGAACTGTCTTCCCCATCCCCCAGTTCAATTTCATATATGTCAGGTCAATCCTGGTCTGTCAAAGGCCCTCCACCCATCACCGCCTTCGCTCCAGGGAATCCTCCAGGCCTCTGAGTTCACAGAGGTGAGCCAGGTTCTTGATAATCAGTATCATTGACTACCTGAAAGTTGGCTGAGGCCCCAGCAATTGAAGCCCCCAAATCAGACAATTACTGATGTGTTTTGTGGACTATAAAAAGTCCAGACATACTCCAGGAGTGGTATCATTATGTCTAGCCATAGAAAGCACAAGGGTCAGATATTTGTTCTTTCCACACCCCACATGGACCTTTCAGCACTTTTCATATTTACTTTGTAGGAGATCAGTCCTCCGAGAGTGTTTGAAAGACCATGTTTGCTGTCTTGTATACATATTTCCCAACCACACGTTACATCACTGAGAAGATGCCATTTTGCTTTAACCACAGAGACTTGCAACTAACAGGCAGTGCTTAGGATGGAATGAACCCCTTCTAACGTATCCCCTCCTTCAACCAGTGTAACCCTAGAACCTCTGTTTGGACAGTTATTTTGATACTTTGGCTACCTGATGTGAAGAGCTGACTCATTGAAAAAGACTCTGATGCTGGGAAAGATTGAGAACAAGAGAAGAAGGGGGCAACAGAGGATGAGATGGTTGGATGGCACCATCGACTCAACAGACATGAGTTTGAGTAAACTCTGGGAGATAGTGAAGGACAGGGAAGCTTGGCGTGTTACAGTTGATGGGATCATGAAGAGTCAGACACGACTTAGCGCCTGAACAACAAAAATTGAGTCTCATGAAAAAGGGTCATCTCTGCCTGAACCTCACCCACCCCACCTCCAGCAGTGACAGGCACTTCAAGGTACTTCATCCTTTTTTAGAGAGTTACAGGTTAAAGGTTTTCCCTACGTGGAATTGAAACCAAGCCCAGAAGAACCAGTTTCCCTTACGGCATTCATACTTACTCTCTCCATCCCAGACTTTATTCCCTTGCTTGTCTCGTCTGACCACAATCCCTTTTTTATCCCTTCTGACCTCAGTCCTTTGGTAGCTAGACACTAATCAAGCAGTCAGATGACTGAGACTGGTGTGGTTGATAACATCGTTAATGTGCTAAAATTACTATTATAGATATCACCATTAACTTACAAACTCAGGTTGTTTCTCCAGGACAAGATGAGCTCATAGACCACCACCTCCCCTCCACACCAAGCCATGGACTACCTTCCCAGAGAATTATAAACGAAAAACTTTCTAACTTCCGAAACCAATCAAGAAAAAATCAAAGAAATGTCGCCAAACAATGATGAATCTCGGTTTCTTAGTTATTTCTCTTTAAATCATTCCTAACTCAAAGACAAAAATGGAAGGGATCTGACACTTATCTCCCACTCATTGCTTGGGGCCCTGCAAACAAAAATCCTTCCTTTGCGGCAACACCTGCTGTCAGATTTTGGCTTTCTGAGCCTCAAGCTCACTCTGTTGCAGAATCAGAAACAGATTCACCTCCCAACTCTTCAGTTCCTAAATCAAAATGTTCTGAAATCTGAAAGTTTTTTTCTTTTTTTCTGTAGTTTCTTTGACAGAAAA
The DNA here is from genome assembly GCA_006410935.1 of Redunca redunca. Taxonomy (NCBI): domain Eukaryota; kingdom Metazoa; phylum Chordata; class Mammalia; order Artiodactyla; family Bovidae; genus Redunca; species Redunca redunca. The sequence goes on from SJYQ01008108.1 coordinate 105,840, forward strand.
CCCTGTGATGAACTGGTATGAGGCTATCTGTAGTCCTTATTTATCCCATCATAATGACTTGGGGGTTCCCTGGTGGCTCAGAGGGCTTAAAGCACCTGCCTCCAATGTGGGAGACCTGGGTTCGATCCCTGGGTCGGGAAGATCCCCTGGAGAAGGAAATGGTAACCCACTCCAGTATTCTTGCCTGGAGAATCCCATGGATGGAGAAGCCTGGTAGACTACATACAGTCCATGGGGTCACAAAGAATTGGACACGACTGAGCAACTTCACTAATGACTTACAGCAGAAATATCAGTGTATTTGATTATGGTACTGCCCCAAGCCCCAAATCCATATGTATTATATATCATTCCAAATACCAGTTGGGATGATATATAATATATGTTTATGATGCTTTTGAACTGTGATGTTGGAGAAGACTCTTGAGAGTCCCATGGACTGCAAGGAGATCCAACCAGTCCATCCTAAAGGGAACTCAATACTTTGGCCACCTGATGCAGAGAGCTGATTTAATTGAAAAGACCCTGATGCTGGGAAAAATTGAGGCCAGGAGGAGAAGGGGATGACAGAGGATGAGATGCTTGGATGGCATCACTGACACAATGGACATGGGTTTGGGTGGACTCCGGGAGTTGGTGATGGACAGGGCGGCCTGGCGTGCTGCAGTTCATGGAGTCGCAAAGAGTCGGACATGACTGAGCGACTGAACTGAACTGATATGTACCATATCACCTTTTCAAACTTTGGAAAATTACAGAGGGTTTTGGATAAGGAATTGTGAACGTGTATCTGTTTCTCCAAATAGGATATTTTGGTCTACTATATCCATTTTATTTTTTCTACAAATTCAAGATCATTGATTGAAAAGAGGTGAATTAAAGTCTCCCACTATTTGTTTGCTTGTCTATTTTTTTTCTGTATCTCCTGTAATTTTAGCTTTATGAATATTATTCTTGGTTTCTTGGTAGACAGGCATTCATAACTGTTATATCCTCATTGTGAATTGCATTTTTGAATGTTATAAAGTGTGTCTCTTCATCGTCACCTGATGTGGTATTGAGATTACGACTCGTGCTTTCTTTTCTTTGCATTTGTCTCATGCATCATTATACATGTATTTTCAGCCTTCTGGGAAACACTTTATCTTAGATGAGTCATTTGCTTGACAACAGCATAAGGTCAGTTTTGCTGAGAAATATAATCTGAATTTCTTTTTCTTTTAATAGGTAAGTTGAACCTATTTAGACATTTATTGATACGTAACACATGTTAACCTTAGTTCTATCACACTGATACCATACTATACTTTTTAATTTTACAGTTTTTCATAATCTCTTACCATGTAGCCTGTGGCCTTGTTGAAAGTTTTTGGAAGTTACTTTTATAATAAAATCTTTAATACCTCCAGCTTTCTATTATCTGTTTTCAAATATCTATTACTTCCTTGCTGTGAACAATGGCAGAAAAAGTCAGCATACTTCCTCTTCTTTTCTTTTGCCTCCGCTCCTGGCCAGTTTTAGTCAGCAATATAGTTCTCAGAATTTACCTTTGTATTTAAAAGTGCTTATTTTATCACCTGGTATGTCAGCTTTGATGAATATTTTTTTACTCCCAGTTATTAAAGGTGTAGCAATCAGTAAACTTATTCTACTTCTCACTTACTCTCTCACTTCCTCTGCAAATATCCATTAGCAACATTGTTCATATAGCAACATTGTTCATATATGTCTCAGGACATATCACCCTAATGTGTAGAATTACTTTAGCTTTCACGCTCATTCGCTCAATCGTGTCTGACTCTGTGTGACCCTGCAGACTGTAGCCTGCCAGGCTCCTTTGTCTAGGGGATTCTCCAGGCAAGAATACTGGAGCAGGTTCACAATAAATGTATTCAAAACTTGCTGTCAATCTTTTTTTCCATAATTTCCTCAATTATCTCTTAGTTGGCTAACATTTATTCTCTGGTTATTTCTTTAAGAAAGGTTCATAGAATTGATGTTCTCTGAATTCTTCCATGTTTGAGACCCTCTCTTCACATGGTTCGAGACCATGTCTTCACAGCTGAAGGGAAATTTGGCTGTTGATAAAGTCCCTGGGTAACACTTTTCCCTTGGTCATTTTCCTTGATGGATCATCTTTGTAATCTAACTTTACCAGGATAATATCTCTAAGTTTACTCTTCTGGGATAATCTCCCATGATACAGGGTATAAATTAAAGTCTTCTGTATTTCCAAACAATATGTTCCTATTTGAAATGTTCCACTGTTTTGGTTTTCTTCTAAAGAGACTCCAATTATGTATATAATAAATTTTCTTTTCCTGTATTCTATATCTATCATGTTCTCTCTACCCTTTCCTTACATCTTTATTTCCTCTCTGTTTTGTTTACCATTCTTATTTCTTTCCTCTATACCCCTGTATTTATTTATTACTGTGTCAGGTCCCTGTTGTGGCATGCAGGATTTTTCTGTGTGTTTTCCCCTCCATTTTTCTTATGATCATTGAATGATTTCCAAGAAAAGAAAGGAAAATTCTAATTTCTCCTGCCACTTTCATAGCATAAATCACCAGCATATTTTTTTAATGGCTACATTCATTTAAATGCACCATAACCAGTCACCTATTAATAGACATTAAGGTTGTCTGCAATAGGCTTTCCTGGTGGCTCAGTGAGAAATAATCTGCCCGCCAATGCAGGAGACAGGGGTTTGATCCCTGAGTCAGGAAGTTTCTCTCGACAAGGAAATAGCAAACCATTCCTAATATTCCTGCCTGGGAAATCCCATGGACAGAGGAGCTTGGAGGGCTACAGTCCATGGGGTCACCAAAGAGTCGGACGCAACTTCACGACGAAACAACTGCAACAAGATTGTTCCCAACATTTCACTGCTACCAACAGTGCTGCAGTGAAAATCCTTGTATGTATAACCTCACACTCAAATATTTCTGTAGGATCATTTTCTATAAGTCGAATCTGGGAGTTAAGGGCAATAGCTGATTGAAGACTTTTTATGACACTTCAGAATACGGGGAAACAACTCGTTTTGCTAGAGCTGAAGCTACAGTGCCCTTTAATTAAATTCCCTCAGCTACTACTATCCTTATTAAATCATTTGGATGTTGTGTCCCTTGGTATATCCAGCCCATGAAAAAAACCAGTCGAGTCCAATTTGGGAAGAAACATGTAATTACAAGGAGTTTTCCAGTCAAAGCTTCCAGGTCTTAAAAGCAGGATGAGTAGAAGGTAGGATGGGGCAGAAGAAGAAACGCAACAGAACAACTCAGCATCATGGCCAGGGGCACAGAGCCAGGCTGGGTGTCCATACCCAGGCTCTCAGATCTGCGTGTGAATATCAGTTCCACAGCAGTGCAAACTGGGCAGATTGCTTACCCTCTCTGAACGTTACTTTCCTAATCTGTAAAATAAGGATAGTAATAGTACCTACTTCGTGAGGCTATTGTGAGGATTGAGGAAGAAATGTAACTGAAACCACCGTGTGTGTCACATAGCATGTGCTTAATAGCTGCCAGTTATCACTAATGTAACACAAAATATACCCGCCTGCCTTCCAAATTTTATGGCATTAGAGTAGGTGCAGAGGAGATATGGAGAAAAGGATGAAGACTGTCAGCTTCCTAGAAGAGATTTTTCCATTCTTTGCAAAGGAACAAACAAAATGGATAAGGGAAGAGTCAGGAGGGAAGCGAGGTGAGAGCAAGATGTGTTTTCAAAAGGAAAAGATTCACAGTAGGAGGTAGAACGTTGGTTTTCTGAAAAGGGGAAAGGACAAAGAGTTGACAGAAATTAAATGGATTAGTATCCTGTTTCAGTTCAGTTCAGTCACTCTGTCATGTCTGACTCTGTGACCCCATGAACCGCAGCACGCCAGGCCTCCCTGTCCATCACCAACTCCCAGAGTCTACCCAAACCCATGTCCATTAAGTTGGTGATGCAATCCAACCATCTCATCCTCTGTCATCCCCTTCTCCTCCTGCCCCCAGTCTTTCCCAGAATCAGGGTTTTTTCCAATGAGTCAGCTCTTCGCATCAGGTGGCCAAAGTACTGAAGTTTTAGCTTCAACATCAGTCCTTCCAATGAACACCCAGGACTGATCTCCTTTAGGATGGACTGGTTGGATCTCCTTGCAGTCCAAGGGACTCTCAAGAGTCTTCTCCAACACCACACTTCAAAAGCATCAGTTCTTTGGTGCTCAGCTTTTTTTATAGTCCAACTCTCACATCCATACACGACCACTGGAAAAACCATAGCCTTGACTAGACAGACCTTTGTTGGCAAAGTAATGTCTCTGCTTTTGAATATGCTATCTAAGTTGGTCATAACTTTTCTTCCAAGCAGTAAGCGTCTTTTAATTTCATGGCTGCAATCACCATATGCAGTGATTTTGGAGCCCAAAAAAATAAAGTCTGACACTGTTTCCACTGTTTCCCCATCTATTTCCCATGAAGTGATGGGACTGGATGCCATGATCTTCGTTTTCTGAATGTTGAGCTTTAAGCCAACTTTTTCACTCTCCCCTTTCACTTTCATCAAGAGGCTTTTGAGTTCCTCTTCGCTTTCTGCCATAAGGGTGGTGTCATCTGCACATCTGAGGTGATTGATATTTCTCCCGGCAATCTTGATTCCAGCTTGTGTTTCTTCCAGTCCAGTGTTTCTCATGATGTACTCTGCATAGAAGTTAAATAAGCAGGGTGACAATATACAGCCTTGACATACTCCTTTTCCTATCTGGAACCAGTCTGTTGTTCCATGTCCAGTTCGAACTATTGCTTCCTGACCTGCATATAGGTTTCTCAAGAGGCAGGTCAGGTGGTCTGGTATTCCCATCTCTT